>CAUJNA010003205.1:447500-790000 GCA_963377175.1 Effrenium voratum
GAATCCATATTTGATTCGTGACCAAACCTCAAGTTAAACAGGTGCGTTCCAGAATGTCAAACGCCTGGCTGGTTTCCTTCTTGCCCTTAAAAGCAATCCCAACAAGTCGGTTCCTTATCTTGAGGTATCCCAAAGAATGGATGCAGCACCTTCTCTACCCCCGAACTCCGCGGAGAACATGTCTACCCATCCAAATCTCAAGTCCTGGGCCTAACACCTAAGAAGCAATTTGCTTTCCAGGGTGCGATCGGTCGGGGTGGCTGCACTTTCACCTTTCTGACACATGGGAACGCGGAAGTGTCAGATTTTGGGCTCTGGCCGATCAGATTTGGCTCCTAAGCCCAGCTTTGCTACTGCATCCGACACACCTCTTTGGGAAGACGGAAACTGTTGAAAGCATGCATCTTTGGAGGGCTTGGCAGGCACAGCTTGCTTCGCCCTTCTTTCGCCGTGTGCACGCCGCGGCCGACTGAAGATGCCAAGGGCGGAACCCCAAAACGCGCGGCTTCCCTTGAGCCTGGGGAATGGAACAAAATAACATCAAGGCACTTGCAAGGGCATGGTATCTCTGGACTCTCACTAAGCACCAAGCACACGCTTGTAAATGGAAGAATCAAAGTCAGTCAGGTGGCATTTTCATACGAAGATGCCTTGGCTCACCTCTCATATCTCATGGGGGCTGGGCAAAAGGGAGGGGAGCGGGACTTCCTAAATAAGGCCTTATTCAGGGCTTGTTTGGGCTCCCTAGCTCCCATGCATATCTGAAACTCCAAGACCGCTAGTTTCCATCCCAGACCCAGATACGCGTTGGTCCCGCGTTGGTCAAAGAACCCACAGGACGGGTAGCAGTTTTGCCGGGTCCATCGACGCCTCCTCGGAGAGGAAGTCGGCAAAGAGCGCCCAGGACTTGTTGGTGCCACTGAGAGCCATCTGGCCGGCTGAGCTGAGAGCGAGCTGAAAGGGCCCAAATAGGTTACCAGGATTTCAATACCAGGGTACCCCCTACTCCAAAAATACCCGGCCGTTTTTCAGTTGGTATGTCGACCCTCTACGAAACAAGGAGGTTTTTACCATGGCAAACCAGGTTTTCCCAAAAATACCCTGAACAAGGCGGGTATTTTGAGTAGGGGGTAGGTATACCCGAAAAAGACATACTGTTGGCACACAGAAAACACCTCTACCCATAGGGGAGCTTGCTGCTTCGCAACTAGGTAGCCTCACCAGGTTCTTGGGCGCGGCCCAAAATGAAGCAGTACCAGGGACATTGAATACCGGACAAAAATGCATAGGCACGGTATCGTACCTCTGGCACCCAAATCGGACCACATGTTTGAATGGGCAAAATGTTGCACCAGTTGGGATGGACAAAACGCAAGACACCTTGGCTGGGCAAAATCCTGTGTTGGTCATTTTTTCCCTCTTGGAAAGCCACTACACGGGGGACTCAAATCCTGGCGTCACCCGAGGATTCGGGATGGGCCTTTGAACAGCAAACAGAATAGGAGAACCCAGCTGCCAACTGCCGGAATTGGTCCCTCAAGGGATCGAGTAGCCCTTTGCGGGCCTGGTTCCCTCTCCTCATGTTCCACACCCCTGCGAGTTTCTCAACTCGTGTGTTTTGGGCCCAGTCAAAAGTGCGGGCGGTGCGGCCAAAAGGCTGCAACGGTTGATGGAATATCACACGAGGCATGGTGAAACTGGTCCGAGCTCCCATTCAATCCGAGCTCCCAGTCAATTGCACCCAAATTCTCCGGTTTTGGCCGGGGCGAACAAGGTCTAGTTTGAGCTCGGACCAGACCGCATCCTTCGACACTCGAATCCAAGATCTTGTTGGATTAAAGGGTTGAGTTTGCCCAAATTGCTCCCAATGATTCAAGTTACCACCGGCAGTTTGACAACTTGTGGGGTTCTATGGTACACTAGGCTACATGTTCAAAATTTGCTTTTCCGGTCCACAAACAAGGACAACGCAACTCAGGTTTCCCTCCATTTGCGGAGACAAAGTGTGGGTAAAAAGCAAGAAATCAATCAAAGCAGAAAGTGAAGCAAACGGAAGCCTCGAAACCCTGGACTCCATTCGCTCTGGAGAGCCCCTTGGGGTCTCAGGTGTTTCCTTCTGATTCATCCCGCAACTTGGTTCCTGGCGATACCCCTCTGCAAAATGTATGACTTGTTGTGAGTCCAATGGAAGAACCTCGGTTTCCCAAAAGTCATAGTCCAAAGATCCAACCAAATAGCCATGAAGGCAAGGGGTGCCGTTCGTGAACATCCAACGTTGGACATTATCCTGAGATTCAAAGTGACTGTGGTGGGCAGACATGCCATGTCGGATTTTTCCAACAGTAGCTCCTAAATGGCGTTTTGCCTGGTTACTTTCTACAAGTTAAAGCCTTTAACCTCAGGCTGAAGACGTGTTTCCCTAAATTGGGTTGCCAAATTCTGGGCTAAGTGCGTCACCCAACACATTTTTTTTTTTTTACCTGGATTTCCCCAAAGCAAAAAGTTGATCCACTTACAGTACTGGTGGTTTCATATCGCCACTTCGGGTTTCAATTGGACTCGGAAGGTTGCTGGGAGCCATTTCGCTCAAGCCCCACCCCCCTAACCCCGCCTTGCAGCCATGGCCAAACAAAACGAGAGCCCGCGCTCGAAACCGAAGGGATCCAACCTGGAAACCGGTGCCATGATCTGTTTGTCTTTTTCGAAGGCTTCTGGCGCAACGAAACGCACATGAGCCGTGAACCGGTTCATCTTCAGAATGTTGCAGGTGTAAGGCTTGAATCTTAAGATGTTCACCCGGGAAAAATGTGTTTGACTTGAGGTTACTGTTTGCGATCTCTGATTACAATGCAACAAGTCCATTAACTAACTGCCAGGCGGTTTTGCGGGGAAACCTGCGGAAAACATTCGAAGAAACTCGCCGGCCATCCGATGGGAGGGTCGTGCGTCTGATGCGAAGGAGCTCCCGCTGGTCCCCAATTGCTACGAGCCGACGGGTTGTCGCGCGCAATGCTGCCTGCCAAATCTGACATGAGTTCGCCAGTTTTGACTCAGATGTTCAATGCAACAGGCTATGCTTGAAGACTACCTGAAGCAATGTTGCTGGGTAACACGTAGTCATTTAATTGTCCCCTCGTAGAAAGCAGGAGGTTGGATGTCGCTGCGCCCGGCCGGAAGCTCCGAGCCACTCTTTCTCTCCGACTCACTGCGTCAAACGTGTCGCCATGATCCGAACCAACTAGTATCCTAGCGCACTAGCTCTCATTGTCAGCGTCCGAAAAGTCCGAACAGCATCTGAAAGCTTGGAACTGGGCCCAACTCGGCATGGCAAGGAGAAAACCAACACCTTTCCAGCTGTTTTGCGGTGCTTCAGTCTGTGATCAACCTCGGAACCCATTCCAAGGCTTCAAAGCTGGACCTTTCAGATCCTAGCGTGAAGACGCACTTGCCATTCCTCACTCGAGTGTGCCAACGGCTCATAAAGGGAAAGTGGCAAAGCAAGCCCTGTATGTTGCGTGACGCCGTTGGGCGCTTCAAGTCAACCAACACAAGCGGAACAAACAAACAGAAATAAGGAAAGGGACAACTGTACGTAAATAATTGAATACTAGGGAACACAACCAAAAAAAACAAGTAAGTAAACAACAAATAAACACACTATTAAACAAAGAACTCAAGGAAGAAAGACAGAAGGAACGACTGAAAGAAACTAATAAATAGATAAATATACACATATATATATATATATATCGTTTATACAAAACAAACTACAGACATATACAGAAAGAAAGACAAAAAACATGAACACATAAATCCAGAAAGCAACAAAAAACTACGGAAAGAAAGAACAAAGGCAAGACTAAAACAAAGCAAAAAAGAAAGAAATACATAACACAATACATACATACAGAAATAAATAAATGGATAAAATAAAAACGGACTAAATAAGCATGAAAATGAAGAAAGCAATAAATAAATAAGGAATGACTGCAAGAAATAAATAAAGACATAAATAGCACGACGCACAGAAAGAACGAAAGAACAAAAGAAAGAAAGAAAGAAAGAAAGAAAGAAAGAAAGAACTAAAGGAGTAAAGGAGTAAAGAAAGATCAAGAGGAAACACATAAATAAAGCAAGAACGAAACACACAAACAAAGAAGGAAACAAAGACAGAAATAAATAAAGACAGAGAGAGATTAAGATAAAGCAAGGGAACAACAGAAGAAATCAAGAAGGGAAACAAATTAATCATACATAAAACATAACAACAACACAAACACAGAAATAAAGAGGGAACCACATATAAATAAATTAACAGTTGAATCAATAGAGAACAACAAACGAACAAACATGCTGAGCAAACGGTAAAAAAGGACAACCCACAGAAATACAGAAGAATATAGCAAACAAACAAACAAACAAACAAACAAACCAAACCAAACCAATCCAACCAACCAACCAACCAACCAGCAAACAAACAAATAAACACACGAACAGACAAACAAACACACACGCACGCTCAAACAGACAAACAATCAAACAATGAAACAAACAAACGAACAAGCAAGCAAGCAAGCAAGCCAACAAACAAACAAACAATCAAATAATGAACCACACACACACACAAGCAATCAAACAAGAAAACAGCAAACAAACAAATACCTAACAAACAAGCACACAACAAACAAACATTAAAACAACTAAATACATCTACAAAGAACAACAGATGATTAAGCACGACGGAAAAAACCAAACACATAGAGACAGACAACACACCATAAATCAAATACAACAAACAAACATATACAAGACAGAAATAACAAAACAACACAATAACACAACAAAGAAAGAAGGAAACAAGCAAACCAACACACAGGACGCAGCAAAGGGACCCGCACTTCTTTGCAATTACACGCATACTCAAAACCAGGATAGAGCCAACTAATTTGGCGAACACCCCTATTGATTGAGGTGCGTCTGGGGTTTCTCTGGGCTGCAGTGTTGAAGCATCGGTGCGCCTTACATGGCATGCAATCAGCCAATCGAGCTGCAGCGAGGTGCCGCCGTGCGAGCAAGGGAAACATCTCTTGAGAAATGGCGCCCTGGAGTTGATGGCCTTTGCAATGCCGAGCCCGGACTATTAAACCTAGCGAATTCATAGGGCGGTCTTTCCCCAAAAGTGCCTCTTTCCCATTCAACAAATGAAAGCCCCTACTAAGCACGAGGGCCTAAGTTCGTCTCATATGAAACATCCCAGCTTGGTCATGTTGCTCCCGGATTTCTCCGCATTTTCGCCCGGAGACTGGCCTCAAAACCACGAACCCTCCTGCATGCTTTCTGCCACTACTTTCGGCAGCCGGCGTTCCACAAGCTTAGGCTCTAATCCGTGTGTAAGCAAAGCTCGGCAAGCTGGGACCCATCAAGAATCCAAGGATTGCTGTGATAAAGTGAGGGACCCGTCGCAATCAGAAAACACGCGCCAAATGGGGAAAAAACATAAGTGTTGTGTTTTCACTGAGCATACGTGCCAGGAAAAGAGCAAAGTTTGCTTTGTCCATCCTAAAACCTCGCGTCAAAGATTCGGTCGGCACTTCCTGCCCAGCTGGCACTCCGCGAATTCTGCGAGCTGCGTCCGATTCCAGGAATGGTCTCCGATTAACTTTGTGGCAGACATGCGGGCAACTCAGTTGTTCAGTGACCCTGGCAAAAAAAGGGATCTTTTGGGAAGAAGACAATTTTTAGTGGGGCAGCCACTAAAACAAAAGGGAGCAAAAGGGTGCCACTGAGCAACTGAGTATTTGTCAGAAATGCGGGCAATGGCTCGTGTGAACAAGGCACGGTTCACCAACTGTCAGTCAGGAAACGCCAATTGTCAAAGCGCGTAGGGACATCCCCACTATCAAAAACCTGGGGTTGATTCATATGAGGGCAACATTATCAGTAAGTGTTTCCAGCTTTAGCCAGAACAAGCTCTAGGCAGCCCAATGCAAAGGCAATAGCCTCCCGCCACGACTGGCTTCAGCCTACGTGCGGCGGACATTGTGCAACGAATTCGGACGGGCTGCACCTCCGAATGAGACAACGACGCTCACAATGGTCAATCGGACATTTTCTCGTTCAGGGTGCCTTATAACCATTTTGAAAAATAACATGAGTCAGAAAAACGGCACGTTTCAGAGGTCACTCTTTGTCCTTTTCGCATTTCGTGCAAAGGTGGCCGAGAGACGCCCACTTTTGCAATAAGTTCCCTCCGGGTGTCAAGCAAGGGGGTATGGAAATTTTGGAAATAAATCATCGCTGTTTGGCTTCTGTTGTCCAAACACAACTCAATCTGCCCGGCCTACGCAAATTACATGCCTGCAAACATTCCCGACAAGCATGAGCTGATTGCCTTTGTTTTCAGATGCGCGGAACATACGTTCAAGCGTAGCGGTGTTCACACCGCCTCAGTGCCTCCAAAGGGTGCCCAACCCCCGAAAATGCATCCACTCCCCGGGAAGGCGATTCCACTCGGAAAAGTCCGGCTGAATAGAGGTGTAGTCAAGCCATTGAAAACAAACATGATAAGCACAAATGCCAAAATTTCCTGTAGCTGAAGCTCAAAAGAGCTCCAAAGTGGCTGTTGGCTTGCACCCAAAAACCAAGCCGGGCAAGCGGCGGACTCACATGAACCTGGGAAGAAAGAAGCGTGAATCTTGGGTGCTGTAGATCCCCCAGCAAAAAGTGTTTGCTGGTTAAAAGGGCATATGAGGGGAATACATACAGTTGAAGTCTAAAGATCCAACCCAATAGCAGTAGAGGAATGTGGCAACTCCGACATGGTGCAAATCCCGTGCGGGCACGCCCCGGAGCCCTCTTTGGGCTCACTTTCACAACCTCACTCTGCCTGCGGGACGTCGATCTCGAAGAAGGTGCGTGAAATTTGGCGGAGGTTTGACCGGCATCCTACATTTGCTTCTTCGCCCCCTGGGAGAAACAAAAAACACATATGTCCAGTAGTGATAGATTCCCTTTAAAACCAACAGGGGAAAATAAAACATATTCTTAAGCAAATTGAAGGCATGGTGATTCATTGGCTCATGGGCTTTTTTCAACGGCATGGAACCAAGTAGTTGAAGCTGAACCTGGAGGTCTTGCGCTTGAAGAGTTGCTAAGATTGGTCCAGGCAAACGGTCAAAGGGAAAAACCATCGTCGGGAATCCTGGTGGGAGCTTAGGGCAATGGGCACACGCTTCCAGCGACATCCAGTCGCTCGCTCGATCCGTTCCTGGCTTTTGACGTGTGGCAAGTCGCTTAAGGGCTTAAGGGCACAGGGCTGTCTTTGAACGGAACATGCCTTTTGAAAAGGGCCGGAATGCACTTGTGCACCACCAAACACAGCATAGGTGGCCATAAAAAAAGGGCATGAGCGTCGGTTGACACCAAGTGAAGTAGCATGAATATGGCATGAGCTCCAACTTGACTCCTTGAGTGTGTGTCTTTTTGAGGTTCGTCTGACTTCGGAACATCCGAAGTTGTCAATACCGGGCGTGCATCCAGTCGAATCTATTCCAGGTCCTCCAGAGAGGTTAGAATAAGGGTGCCAACTGTTTTTCTGTGGTGCTTTTTAGGGTTGAACCCCCCCTCCAAAAAGAAACGGTAAAAGGGCAAATAGCTCTGGGACCTAGGAGAGTTTGATGGGTGGATCACCTTGGGAAGAGAAGGCATTTAGAGGGGGAGCTCGGTTTTAACCTGGTGCATCCAGTCGAATCTATTCTTCTGACCCCGTTGTTTGCCACTTGTGGCTCTTTCGAATTGCCCAATTCGACCGAACAGCCCGGTGGCCAGTGCTCAGATTGATTGACCGAACGCGTGTCTTCTTTTTTTGACGGTAATTGTTTGTTGGTTTGAGAGGGAAGCCACACACACAGAAAACCATCTCTTCCTTTTCTTGCACCTTTGACCTCCAAGAAGACACAAATCCATATTGACAGAAGGACTTTTTTCAGCTCATCGCTTGTCCTAAACGACACTCCAAAATGGCTCGTTGCTTCGTGCTGAGAAGGGGCCATCCCCTCATTTGCTGGAACCTCCTTCGCGGATGTGTCAAGGAATCGGGGTTCCATGTGCATCCGGGGTAGGCATGCCTTTGCGCTGGTTGACTTGACCCCCAAAAAAAGCCAAGTGGTCATCTTGCTGGTGCTCAGGGAATGAGAAATGGACTGACACAAGAAACACCATCTGGTTTTCTTTGACTGGGCTGTCCTCAGATCCCCTGCTAAAAGTTTCGCCTTTAGTGGGTTTTATGGCAACCCGACTAAACCCTGAAAACCTAAAAAGCGAAGGAACCGGATGGCTGGTTGAACCACCAAGTTGAGGCGATCCCAAACGGTGTCCCAAATTTCTGTTAACTTTCGCCCCCTGGAAAAAACAAATGAAAGAATGTGTGCAAAAGTGAAATTATGTCCCCTTGAAAAAAAGAGGCGGAAGTAAATGGACATAAGCAATCAACAAAAACAGGGGGAGCAAATACATGTATATATGTATATATATATATATATGTATATATATATATCAGTATACATACATAGATATTCAAAGAGTCAACGCTTGAACCGCGCCATCAAGGCTCCTGCCTTCGAGCCGTTTTCTTCACTTCAATAAAAACCCGCCGCCGCCCCCCCGATCCGCCCGAGCCGCCTCCCAGGAAGGCACAAACTCGGAGGCCTCCGCCCTCAGGCGCCTCAGTCGACGCGAAACTGGATGGGTGGATCACCTGAAGGAAGGGAAGGAATTTGGGGGAGCTCGGTGATTTTCTGGGGTAACCACTTTTTTTTTAAAGAAGGGTTGTTCAATCTCGCCGTTTCTGGTTTTCCCATTTTTTTCTGGGATCGTAAACACTTGTTTTTTTTGTTTCTGTTCTTCCGGATTGGTGGTTCAATTGTAAAAAAGAAGCCGCAAAAGGAGCTTAGAGAAAAAGTGAGAAAAGGAAGATGAACTGGGATTCCCCTTGTTTGGCTTGGATTTGGTAGTTCCGACGGCCTTCTCTCCGATTTCTAGTTCTCAGGGGATTCTCAAGCCAATCCCAACCACCGAATTCCGGCTTCGAGGTATTGCGGACGACACCTTGGGGATTTGCGGCGACCAATAGCCTGAGGCCAGGATTTCCCTCCTATGCACCCCTCCAGTCGGATGCGTGGTAAAGTCTGTAAATCTGTAGCAAGTTAAATGCACCTCGAACATGTGCCAGCTTTTTCGTTGTTCAACAGGGAATCAGTACATACCCTTGTCATACCACGAATGGGCATGCAATCATGTTATAGATACATAAACATGTGTAGGGAATATGCAAGTCCAAAGAAAGGTTGAGACCCCTGTGGAGACATTGAGAACGCATGTGCATGGGCGCAATCCATGCTGTTCACAGGATTAGGCATCAATCATCTTGGCTTGAGGGATGGTGGGGTCAACGCCTGGAACCTGTGTGTCTCTTCTCGGTGGCTTGAGGGCGCTGGAGGAGCCAGGCCAGAAAAAGCTGGAGCCACTTGGTCAACATCTGGGGTATACAGAGAATAATCTGAGTCTGCTTCACATCTGGGTGCCTGTTTTGTTTCATGGAACCCCCAGGTGGTGGTATAAGGTAACAGTCGTGCGACTTCATGGAACACCCCCAAAGAGGCGGTTTTGCTTTGGCTTCCCAGCCTGTAAAACGAGACACGCCCATCTCTACCAAATAAGACATCTCTACTCTTGGTATGGTAGCAAAAAACTTGTTTTTTTGCAGACCCCCAGTAAAATGAACAGAACCAACAAACTAAAAAAACAAAAAACATGCCAAGAACAGTGAAGAAGAGATAGTCTTGGAGGAGGTGCCAGCGTTCCAACACCGGCGCCGGGCGTCTGACTGAGGCGACGAGGCCTGAGAGCGGCGGTCGACTGAGTCTCACATGGCGATACAATTCCAGCCGCATCCCCCAAGCGCTATATATATATATAAAACCCAATGCGTGGTTTTTATATATATATATATATATATAATGGGTTTTAATATAAAACCCAACTCATTGGTTCATGAAATACGGAAAGGGAGAACTGTCAACCGCGTGTCAATTGCCACATCTCATGCCAGTGTTCCTGAAGCGTCCGCCCTTAGTAACAATAGCATTTCAGGGGATCCAGTTGAAACCCGGTTGAGAGGCCATGCGTACCGTCTGCAACTGGATTCCGGAGGCCCTGAGAAAAGGGACCGCTTCTTGTTTTCCATACCCAGAGCTCGGGATGAAACCCAGCGACCGGTTTTGTCCAGATCTGGACACGAAAAAGAAAACACTGCACGCGCTGTTTCTCCCTCGCGCGCTGTGTTGCGCTGTTGCTTTTGTGTTTTTTTGTCTCCCGCGCGCCTCCCTCATGACCGTGAGGTGCAGCGTCTGTTGGGAAGCGCATTCCTGCCACGTGAGATGTCAGATAGGACTGATCACTTTGGGAAAAGCAGCCGGCCACCAAAGAAGAGGAACACCACCAATTCATGCTTATCCCTACGAGTGCTATCACAAACCAAAATTGATCCAGCGAATCTTCACGAAATTGGCGGGGCCCATTCTTGGCAGGGGTCTGTGTGCAGCTTTGTGCAAAGCGCTGGATATTTGATAGGCCTCCAGCATCTTGGCAGGATCGGAGACACCGTTGCAGCTCGCGATCTTGTCCCCAGCCTTTATGACCTGAAACCACACGTCATGTCAGCCGACCAAACAAATTCACCTCCCCAGTCAGGTGGAGGTGTGTGTCTCTGTTAAAACGGGGCCCGGCGGTGTTCGATGGCTTTTTTTTGGCTCGCCCTGGGCGTCTGGAAAACCGATCGAGAGCTTCACTCAGACCCGGGGAGTTGGGAGGTTTTCCTTACGAAGCCCAGGGCCTAAGATCCTAAGATCGAAGCCGGCCGCAGCAGCAAAAAACCCACCCGCAGTTTGTTTTTTGAGCTTTTTGTTAAAATGCTATGAACAAAAAATGGTTTAACCCACCAAGTCCAAAGTGCCACCAAAACCGAGCCAATAGCCCCGCGTCCAAGTGAGGGTGATGCTGGTGATACCAACCAACCAAACCAACCAACCAACCAACCAACCGGGGCAAATAAAACCAACAAAAAACCATGACATGCTTGGCCCTGTCTGTGATGCTGGTTTGATTTTCCCATGTCAAGTTGGTCACTCCAAAATGGATTCCTTACCCCTTACCATTCAGAAATCGGCCCTCACCCAATACTCCACCACTTACCATCGGTCTGATGTGAACACCTTGTTTTTCAGAGGGAAGCTGCCCAAGAAAAAATGCACACACACACATTGTTTTTTTCAATCCCAGACTCACCGTAATCCCTAGCATCACCTAGCTCCTCCAGTAGAGAGGTTAGAATAAGGGGTACCAACTTGTTTCTGTCTATTTTAGTCCTCCCAACCAAAAAAGTTGGGTGAGAAAGGGCACCGGGGACCTGACATCACCCTTTTCCGCCCCAAAAAACCGCCCTCCATTTGCTTAAGATCCCTGGGGAAAAAAAAGGTTTGCAGGTAGTGAAATCGATTCCCCTTAAACCCAACAGGGGAAAATAACAAAAAAAAACATGCATTTCAGCCAATGGAAACCCCCCCCGTAGATTTTTTCGAGGCCCGGGGGCCCGGGGGCCCCTTTGGGCGCGGACCTTCTCCGAATCCCCGGCCGCCAGGCATTGATGATTCCAGGCCTGAGTCGCAATCAAAACCGATCGGTACCAAAATGGTCGTAATCCCAGAACCATGCTTCAAGAACTAAGAAGGCGGAGATCCGCAGCTATTTCTGGCTGGGATCGTCCCTTACTAACCGAACCATCTATCCGGGTTTTGATTCCGGGCTCAAGTCAGCTTTTCGCAGACGTCACGTCGGCGCTGATTCCATGTCCATTCTGTTCAGCCATCCTTCTTTTCATTTGAACCCATCGCCATTTCCCCAGGTTGTTTTGTTGTTGGTTTTCTAGAAAGATTCGGATCCCTGGAAAGAATGGTCGTCAAAAAAACAAACACGCGGAGTTGTTTTCAAATCTAAGGCCCTTTGTGCCAGGCTTCCCATGCTTGTAGAAACCATTTCCCTAAGTCCACTGGAAAAACCAACAGAAAATAGAACATACTCTAAGAAACCCTGGAATGATGATTCCCCTGTAAATACCAACGAACAATGGTTTCCCATGGTTTCCAAGTGGTGCGAAATGGATTTCGTCCATCCACAGTATTTTCTCGAGCAACTTGGGGACTCCCTCTGTACCGGTTGCTTCGGGATTTTGCTTCCGTCCCCCGGCCTGCACTGCGCCTTGGCGTATCCCGTCCACTTGAAGAACCTGGGTGGCATGATAGGAAACGGGGCTGTCCTTGTTCGAGAAATGGGATTTGTTGGGCTTGGTTCAAAAGCTCAGTTGTTCAGTGACCCTGCAAAAAAAGGGGACATGTTTTTGGGGAAGACCATGTTGAGTGGGGCAGCCACCCAAAAAAAGGGGAAAAGGTGCCACTGAACAACTGAGAAAGGGGTTTGACACCAAAACCAAACCTATTTGGAGGGGTCCCCTCGCACCCAAAGGTACAGTGTACCTCTTGAGCAATGAAAAAGCACACGCGGTTAGGCGCGCGCCTTGCCACCTTCCTCGTGTGAGACGTCCAGCCCTAGTGCAGCATCCTGGCGAGACAAACACGCAGACAACCAACCAACCACACAAACAAACAAACAAACAAAAGAACAAAGGCAAGCAAGCAAGAAATAAATTAAGGAAGACACAATAAACAAATCGATGGATTCATGAATGAATAAATGAATGAATGAATGGAACAATAAATGAATGAATGAATGAATGAATGAATGAATGAATGAATGAATAAATTAATGAATGAATGAACGAACGAATGAATGAATGAATGAATTGATGCAGGAAATAAAGAAACAACAAAAGCCGGAAAGAAGGAAATAAGGAACGAAGGAGAGAAAGACAGAAAAGCAGGAAGGAAAGACATAATCAAATACGGAAACAAATAAGGAACACATGAAAGACAGACTGAAAGAAACCATGAAAGAAAGAAACAAAGAAAGACAGAAAGACAGAATGGCAGAAAAAACAGAAAGACGGAAAGACTGAAAGAACAACAGAAAGAACAACAGAAAGAACAAATACAATAGACAACCGACCGACCGACCGACCGACCGACCGACCGACCGACCGACCGACCAGCCAGCCCGCAGCGCAATACGACACAACACAGCTCAACACAACGCAACACAAATAACATCCCATTGCCTCCGCCAATCTCTTGTGGTCCGGGGTCATGGGGCAACTTTTCGGAATCCTTATGTTGTCTAGCCTCCCCAATAATATATAAGAAGATGAGCATCCTGGCAACCGCAAGCAGGTCCGTGAGTATTGACATAACTCGTGAAATGAACTAGGCTGCTGTTTGTTGAGCTCGTGACGGTTTGCACAAAGTCATCCCAATTCCACTGCAGCTTGGTAAACAGACATACAAATCGTTCAATACCTCGCAATTTCATGCGATCCAGCACCCGTCCTTGTTGATAGTGACGCTGAAGGTGGTGCCTTGATTGCTGTCTCAATGCTTGCCAGAATGTCACACGGCCTGCTTAACAGTTCAAGCGACACCCGAATAACAGGTAACCAAGAAAAGCAACCGCTTGTTTAAGCATAAGGAACCTTTCCTCATTATGGCGGCAACCAAAGCTCCAACAGCAGTTTCAGACTTCACTCAGCCTCACGGGCTGTTGAGCTGACATCCAAGCCAAAACAGCCCGTAAAGTAACGGCTGCCCTCGAAATACACACACCCGGCAAGTTGGACAAGCTGGACCGACGGAAAGTCGTTATGATTCGTCACAACCAGAGACTCCGTAGGCAAAGGGAGTCTCTCGCAAGTCCTCACCCCCCCCCCCCCCGAAAAAGCCGCACATGCGGGTACTTCTCAGAATTGGGATCGATCCCCTCATAGTTTTCTTTGGTTGCCCTTTAAACCCTTCCAAGAAGGGGTCCCCGACTCCATTTAAAAAAAAACAACATGTCTTTGCCTCGGGTGCCATGTATCAAGCCGGCTCAAGCCCAGCAACAAATCGCGCCGAAAGGCCAACTTGGACTCACTGGCTGCTTTCATTTGCTTTGCCTGGACAAAATGAGCAAATTTCTCCAGTGATAGATTTGAGCCCCCGTTTGGTCCCGCTCGGCGGCATGTGCATTGTAAGTGCGTTTGCCCAAGTCGGAACCACTGGCCAGCAATTGGCACACGGTTGGCATTGGTAACCGACTCTGGATTTCCCCCAAAGGTGAATTTCCTGGTTTCCAGCGCCAGGACATGGAGGTTCCTTTCTGAGAAACTTTCTCTGAAAAGGAACACCATCCGTACGTTGGAAACCCACCCGTTGACCGCTCGGGTACTGCTGGCCATGCTGCTCTCGACGCACGGACCTGGCTGCTGCCGAGCAGCGGAGAAGGCAGGTCGACGCACTTGGACCATATGTGCTTGTCTTTTTGTAAGACACCCCAAAAATGGCACAACGGTTTTCTCAGTTTCCCTTTGAAACCACCAAACAACGGGCACTCTCATGAGACACACCCATGGCTTTGGGGGATTCGCCCGCTTTGATTTGCGCGATGCGGGCATGACTCATATGCCACAACGAGCCGAGTCGCATAGTTTCCCAAACACAGGGCCACCCCCTATTAAACTACTAGTCAAGTGGGGTCGATTAACAGGTCGACATTCGTGCCGCAAGGGTAGCGGATGCCGATTCTTCTGCTGGTCCAAGGTCTCTGAGCGCCTGACCGGTTTGAGACGCTGAAGGCGAAGATGCCTCACAGCGTCCCACTTTGGTTGTTATCACGTTGGAAGAACGGGCCAAAGCAAAAGGAACATGCTGCGCTGACCCTTACTTTGCTCTTCTCTATGTGTTGCTTTGGTTTTTCGTCGGACAGGGGGGTGGTTAAGGGGCTTGCTCGCAAATCGGAGTGCTGTACTTGAGCAATTGCCGTGTCTCGGGGATTCGGGGCCTTTGGCCTGCCCAAGCGAATGAGTTCGCACTTGGAAATCGCAGTCTCTGCCGGAAGTCCTTATATAGTTCAGGCGTATTGAAGATGTTGCAGTAACTCGAAGCTTGCGGATTCAAAGCGAGACTCGAAGCTTGCGGGTTGAAACAGGTTCAGAGCTGCACAAACTCTACGGGGCTTTCCCTCATGACCGTTTTCATAGCTGGTAATGGAAGAGTTAAACTTTTTCGTCATTCCCTGCTGGGCACCAGCCAGTTTTCCCTCCCAGTTGTTCAGTGACCCTGGAAACAAAAGGGAACCCTTCTTGGGGCTTGGGCCATTTTTAGTGGGGCAGGCACTAAACAAAGCAAAAAAGGAAAAACAAGGTGCCACTGAGCAACCGAGTTCCTCTCCACTCTTGCGAAACCGCGGAATTGTTGGAGAAGGGTCCCACTGAACGGATCCTGCAGCTGTCGCCCTCGCCCTGCTCGCTTCCCGTCTGAGCTTCCGGCTGTGGCCAGGGATTCCCTGGGATCGGTTTGGGTTTGGACAAACCCCCGGCTTCCAGACCTTAGCATAAGGGGGGCAACCCTGCCCCGGGTTGCCCCAAAAAGAGTCAAAGGGCACTGCTGGGGGACCTAGTTGGAGTTGAGACACGCTTTCGCATGGCTCTCCGATGGCCTGTTTGAATGTTTGCGCAAAAGTGAGTGGTTTCCCCGCAAAAAAAAGCCCTTGTGCGGAACGAGTGTTTTTTGGTCTCAGCCATCCATCTTGATCGTAGCATTCCTTGATGGCTCAACTATCACATTGACAAAGAACTTCGATATATTGAGTCTTCCCGAAACGCCAGCCCCACAATCACTCGGGGCGGGGGGGGGGGGGGAGGGGAGACCTAGAATTTGGAACGCACAGATACACACACAAACTCAATATATATATATATATATATGTATACATATATATATATATATATATATGCGTACATACATGTATATATGTATATGTATATATGCGTACATATGTATATATACATATGTACATATATGTGTATATATATATGTATATATCATATGTATATGTATTATAGATT
The DNA here is from genome assembly GCA_963377175.1 of Effrenium voratum. NCBI lineage: Eukaryota > Dinophyceae > Suessiales > Symbiodiniaceae > Effrenium > Effrenium voratum. Next base: position 463,606 of record CAUJNA010003205.1, read on the forward strand.
ATAATATATATATATAATTATATATATACATCTACTATGTGTATTGCATAAACAAGCATTTCAGGGCTTCCACTTTGAACCCGGCGTTGCCAAACATTGGCCCTTCGGAGATTTGGACACATAGGGCAGATTGAAAAAAGGGTCTCATTAAAACCAGATCAAACTCCAAAAGGCTCCTCTTTTCTTTGAGGTACCCCCAAAATGGCGGGGGGTCCTTTTGGTTGCCCAACCAAACATGGGGTGCCCCCAAAAAGGACACACCCGATGGTTGGCTCCAGAAAACGCACCCAAGAGACGGACAGTTTGCCTCCAGAAATGGGCGGGGTGGAACGGAAGCCGTGACCATGATTTGAAAGTCCGCACCCGAGCAGGCAAGCAAGAAGCAAGCAACCAAGAAGCCAACAGGGATCGGGATGCATGAAAAACACCTGAACATTGCAACTTGTAAATGGTGGTTTCCAACCGTATCTGGGTGTTGAAAAGCAACATGTTTCAAATGGTTGCAAAATGTATCTTTTAAGGAGCCCTGAGCCAAAAAGCCAAGAAACCAAGAAACCAAGCAGCCAGGAGCCACCCACCCAACCCATGAACCACTCCCTGAAATCACTGGGCGGAACTGAGATCCCAGAAACAAGAACCCTCCAGGCTGCCCTGCGCCAGTGACAGTGGAGTGCGCTGCGGCATTTGCGGAGGCGCCAACGCCTGCCGTCCCGCCATCCTTCGCCCGCAAAATCTCCCGCAAGCAGGGCCAACCCAACAAGAGTGGCCAGTTGTCCCATGCGGATGGCAACACTTTCCCTCCAGTAAACCTTTTGAGCGTCCCTGACATCCTGTGAGGAGCATTCCTTTCAACAGGGCTTCCGGGTACGCTTGAAAAACAATGCACTGCAGATTAGCATGGAGTCCAACAACCACAATAACTTAAAGAGATTTCGAGTTGGAAAGTCATCTTGTGATTTGTGAGTACCCAAGCACATTAAACGGTTTGTACCGTAACAAATAAGATGGGTTGAATGGAACAAGTTGCAGCAGCGCCTGCCTGAGAAATTGCTTACCTTCCATTTGCTTAAGAATATTTGTTGTCTCTTGTTGGCTTTAAAGGAATCCATCACTGCTGGAGATATGTTTATTTGTTCCAGGAGGCTTAGCAAATGGAAGTTACTATGTCATTCGTGTGTGCGCCTCAAGTTTAGCGAGGTGTTGTGCTTGTGAGTGAAACCAGAGGCAACGATGTTTCGCGGGCGCTCACTTCATTTAGCTCATCCCCAAGGGCTGGCTGGAGGATCTATCGGAAAGGAATCGATTGCCTACGGACTGAGATGGGTGTGGTCGGCTACCATTTGGGTTTGACAGGGAAACCAAAGGGCAAGTGAGCATTGGGAACAAGCAATAAGCGGTGATATCCCCAACAGCATGTCCTGCTCTTCTTAGTGCTCGCACCACCCCGCAGCCCTCACAGAACTGTGTGGAACCTTGGTGGAACCCTTGGTGGAACCCTTGGTGGAAGCCTGGTGGAACCCTCGTGGAACCTTACCTCAGGGCCGCCCCGGACCACCCCGGAGCCTATCTCGGCTGAGACCCCAAAGCTTTCAGCTGGGGAATTAAATAAACACACACAGAGAGTTGCGGTGGTTTCCCAACCTTCAAGGGCTGGAAAAGTTCAGGTCTCTACGTCCGTGCTGATCCCACCCGAACCAGTCACGCCCTGGCTTTCTTTTGCAACAAAAAGCCCGAGAGTGACAACAGCACACAACAGACTGCGGATATCAAAACATCAAAACATACTGTGAGTCTGTGGGTATTGAGTGACACAAAAGAAAGGACAACGTCCGCTAGTAACAAACAGCAGCAAACAGACCTATGAGTAACAAAAACGGCAAACATATCGTGCGCATTAAACAAATAAAAATACACGTGAAACACAAAGCAGCAGAAACAAGCACCGCAAAAAAGACTCTGAGAAAGAACGGCAGCAACAAACTGTGGGTAACAAAGTACAGCAACAAAGACAAAAACAACTGCAAAAACAATGAGGGCAACAGAAGCAGCAAAAAGACCGGGGGCAGTGAGTGACAAAACAGCAAAACGTCCGTGAGTAACAAAATCAGCGAACAGACTCTGAGTGCCAAAAACATTAAAGAAGACAGTGAGTAACCGGAACCAGAAAAAGACAGTGGGGAAAAAAAACAGCCAAACAAAACTGTGGGTAACAGAGAAAGCAAGGAAGACCGTGAGTAAAAACAAAAACAGCAAAAATATCGTGAGTAGCAAAAGCAGTAAAAATACCAAAAGCAGCAAAACTAATTGTGAGTATCGAAAAACACAAAAAGACTGTGTATAACAAAAACAGCAAAACTAACTGTGAGTAGCAAAACCAGCAAACAGACGATGGGCAACGAAACAGCAAAACTAACTGCGGGCAACAAGAACTGCAAAAAGACTCTGGGTAGCAAAAACAGCAACATACTGTGGGGAACAAACACAGCAACAAACTGTGGGCAACAAATAAAAGCAAACAATCTGCGGGTAATGAAAACAGCAAAATATATCTTGGCTAACCAAAGCAGCAAGGACTCGCCCCAAAACTGCAGACTGGACAATTCTCTTGCAGCCTCTGCCAGGGACAAGGGAGCTGGCGAGCCTGGCACGCCTGCGATGTCCAAATGGAGTTCCATGATTGACTCAGTTGTTCACTGACCCTGGAAGAAAAGGGAACCCTTTTTGGTGGAAGACAGGACTTTTAGTGGGGAAGCCACCAAAAAAAGACGGAAAAAGGGAGAAAGGGTGCCACTGAACAACTCAGTTGAACAAACAACAGCATTGGGATGGCTTGTTCTGGGTGGTTGTAAAGGGACACCAGGAGAAAACCGCCATTTTGGGTTGTCCAAGCTAAAGACGAGCCATCCATTTTGCTGTTGGTACTCGATCTTAGAGGGAAAGCCCTGGTGTCCATGAAACGGCTCATCTTTTCTTGACGAACCCCCCCTTCCCCTCAAACAAGAGGAGTGCAAGGGCACAACTCGAGGTTCAAAATCCGAAGACACCTTGGACGAAAAACGCTTGAATGGTTCAACCATCCTCCTGAAGTGGTTTAGGTTTCGTGTGACAGTTGGGAACACGTTCGCGTGAAGGTTCCTGGTCAGACTTCGAGGTTGGATCATTCGTTCAATCATTCTCCTTGCCACACACACACAACCACACCTCAAAGCCAAAAATCTGAAAATTTGACCTTGTTTGCTGTGTAGTCAAAGCTCGTTTACAACCTTCGGTCTGCACTTTAGGGCCATAACACTCTTGAGGTCCAGTGGTGAAACCTGGAGTTGTTGGGAGTGAGTTTTTCCACTTGGATGAAAGGATTCGCTCAATCCAGAAATATATGACTTCCTCCAAGGAACTGCCCAGAGCTTCGGATAAAAGCATCAATCTCCATCCTCTTCTTGCTTCAGGGTATTTCGAGCATGTCCAGGTGAAGACTTGCAACGACTTCCCTCGACATGAAGGCTCTCCCCCTTGCCTCACAGAGACTTGCTACACATTCCGCGATTTCCCCAAGCTTCCGCGTGGTTTGTGCGCGAACTTCAAACTATGAACAACATGTGCGCTTCACAAGTTGCGGGCCCAGCTCTGGAAGCTGGGCGAAAAAAGTTGTTTGGAACCGAAGGAAGCCATCTCCAAGGCTGGTCCCAGCCTGGCTTTCCGAAGGGCAGGGGCGGCACCTTCGAGTGGGGCTAGAAGGTGTTTTTTTGGGGGGGATCAAACCTGGCCAGGGAATCCCCGCTCAAGAGCATTCAGGAGAAGGTGTGTTCCCTTCAAACCTGGCCAGGGAATTCTTTGCTCAATTCGCCGACATGTTATGATTCGCCACACAGGGTCCACCTTGCCGTTGGCTTCTTTCACCCTAATACCGCTCGGACCGCTCGGACCGCTCGGACCGCTCTGCTGGCACGAACGCGTTTCTCGGCACCGAGTGCCGGAGCCTCCGGCAGAAAGACCTCTCGAAGCGCAGGGGAGAAAACAATCCACCGATCCCCGTGGGTGAGATTAGGGAGTACCGGGGTTTCCAACACCTGTAAATGTTGTCGTGCCTGCGCAACAACCGAACAATTTTCTGGGCGTGACATTTGTCGGGGTTTTTGAGGCTCCTGGCAGGGATATGGCCCATTCGACCCTTTTCAACACAACCGAAGGCCCTCTCACCACAAGTGGAGCCTAGGATGGCCCTAGCCCAGCAGGGCCACTCTTCAAAGTCCCTGCCAGGTATCTGGGCGCAAAAAAACGGGCCCTCTCCCGGCACCTTTGTGCTCCCAAGGCGTCACAGGTGATAAGCGGGCCTGTAACTGGCAGGCAACAAAGGACAAGCCGAGCTGCAACAGAAACGCGGCATGTGCAGGAAGCAAACACCACTGGGTCGCTGGGAGCTGCATTTATGACTAGGTCTAGAAAATACCAATATGTCCCAGCTCCTTTTGGCTAAAGCTATGAGCAATGGCACTCAGGGGTCATGTGAGGAATGCTGGTGGCGTTGTACAAAACCGGTGGACCCAGCCCCGTACACTGAATAAATTGGCTGTGGGTGCTGTGTGTGTGTGGTGTGTGTGCGTGCGTGCATGCCTGTTCGTTGTATGTGCTGTGTGTGTGTGTCTTGTGTGTGTGTGTGTGCTGTCTGCGTGTTGTGCGTTGTGTGTGTGTGTGTGTCGCGCGCGCGCGCGCGCGCTGCGTGCGTGCGTGCGTGCGTGCGTGTGTGCGTGCGTGCGTGCGTGCGTGCGTGCGTGCGTGCGTGCGTGCGTGCGTGCGTGCGTGCGTGCGTGCGTGCGTGCGTGCGTGCGTGCGTGCGTGCGTGCGTGCGTGCGTGCGTGCGTGCGTGCGCGTGCGTGCGTGCGTGCGTGGTGGGTGGGTGGGTGGGTGGTGGGTGGTGTGGGTGTGGGTGTGGGTGTGGGTGTGGGTGTGGGTGTGGGTGTGTGTGTGTGTGTGTGTGCGTGTGCTGTGCGTGTGTGTGTGTGTGTGTGTGTGTGTGTGTGCGTGTGTGTGTGTGTGTGTGTTTGTGTGTTGTGTGTGCGTTGCATGTGGTGTGAGTTTGAGTGTGAGTGTGAGTGTGTGTGTGTGTTGTGTGTGTGTTGTGTGTGTGTTGTGTGTGTTGTGTGTGTGTGTGTGTGTGCGCGTGTGTGCGTGTGTGCGTGTGTATGCGTGTGCGTATGCGTGCGCGTGTGCCTGTGAGTGTGCGTGTGCGCGTACGCGTGCGAGCGCGCGCTGGCGCTCGCACGGTGCGCGTGCGCGTGCGCGCGTGTGTGGGTGGTGTGCATGCGTGCGTGCGTGCGCGTGCGTGCGTGAGCGTGTTCCTGGGTGTGTGTGTGTGTGTGTGCGCGTGTGTATGCGCGTGTGTGCGTTTGTGCGTGTGTGGGTGCGTGTTGTGTGCGTGTGTGCGTTTGTGCGCGCGTGCGTATGTGTGTGGGTGTGCGTGCGCGTGTGCCTGTGCGTGGGCGTGTGCGCGTACGCGTACGCGGGCGCGGGCGCGCGCGATGGCGCTCGCACGGTGCGCGTGCGCGCGTGTGTGGGCGGTGTGCGTGCGTGCGTGCGTGCGTGCGTGCGTGCGTGCGTGCGTGCGTGAGTGCGTGTGTGTGTGTGTGCTGTGTGTGTTGTGTGTGTTGTGTGTGTGTGTGCGTGTTATGTTGGGTGTGGTATGGTGTGGTGTTGTGTCTTGTGTTGTGTGTTGTGCTGTGTGTTGTGTGGTGTGTGATGTCTGGTGTCTGGTGTCTGGTGTCTGGTGTGGGGTGGTGTGGTGTGGTCTGGTCTGGTGCGGTGTGGTGTGGTGTGGTGTGTTGTGTTGTGTGTGTGTGTGTGGGTGGCTGGATGGGTGTGTGCGTGTGTCTGTGTGCGTGTGTTTGTGTGTGTGCGCGTGCGGATGAACTTACTTTCAGGCGTAGCTTCACTTAAACCGACTAGCTTCAAGGATGTGACGTTCATGAGCCCAGCATTTGTGAGCGAAGCAAAAGCTTTCAAATTGATAGCTTTTCGAATAGAACTTCAAATGAACAAGTCTCTCAGCCCAAACTTCAAAACACAAAAATATGGTTCTGCGCCTGATTTTGGTCCACAAAAAGTGTGGGAGCTTTCGTGCGACAGAGTCCATCGCCTCGTTGTAGCCATAGTCTGTCGCAGGCCTCGTTGTACCCATCCCAATTGGCTCGGGTGTTTCAAACGAAAGCCACGGCAGCCTTATGACTCCTGGACATGGGAGTGGGTCAAGACCCACTAGAACAGGGTGTATGGAAAGAAGTTGACTAAAACCTGCGGTCCACATCCTGGTGACGAATCTTGACCCATGAAATCAGGCTTCACAAAGCTGCAGCAGCTCCCTCCAAGTTTTGGACTAGTTGGAGGTCGGTGGGAAAGGCTTCCCGCCCCTCAAAAACCTTCCAATCAAGCTGATAGAACTGACCGACCTCTCGCCCGAGTCAAATCCAAGCAGCGTAAAGGGCGAAGGCGTAAAGGCTCCATAGCCGGAGTCCTCGGCGTTTCGAGCAGATCTCGGACCAAACTGGGCCCGGCGGATCCTTTGTCTGAATCTCTGTGCAGAAAGCACCACAAGAACACAGTGGCTCTCTGGCGGAAACGGAGTGAAAGATTTTTCCGCAGGCTTCCAATTCAGAATGCCACTTCACCGCCAGCCCCCCGCGGGACATTCCAGGTCGCAGTCCGTGCCCGAACAGCACTTGCTGTAGGTGGAGTCGCAGCACTTCATCCAGGATTTGAAGGTACTGGTGTGGCAAGATTTCACCTCAGTTGTTCAGTGACCCTGGAAAATTAAACAAAAGCCTTTTTGGGTGGGGCAGCCACCCAAAAAAAGACGGAAAAAAGGATCGGTGCCACTAAACAACTGAGTCACCATGGTGAATCCTGAGTTGGCGTTGCCGGCTTGTCGCTTCTCCGTGCACAGGCAACCTCGGTTGCCGGCTTTCTGCTCTGCTAAACGTGAATAACTTTTAGTGGTTTAATACGGAAACCCAAAAGGTGTTAAGCTCTTAGTGGTTTTAATGAATAACTTTTGGTTGGCAAAAAGGTAAAGTCCTAACATCCCTTGGCAACATGCAACGAAGCAACCACCCGCATTCCTGCATTGCCCTTCATCGCCATAGGTGTAGCCGCCACCCGCCTTGGTGCCGCGGCTCCCGCAGGCTTTGACGCCGGGGCCCGCGACTGTGTTGCACTTCTCGCAGTTCATGTACCTGGGCTCTCCGCTTTCAGATCCCCTGCGAAAAGCTGAACGCTTTTAGCGGGTTCCATGCAACCCAACCACGAAACCAACTAAAACCTCAAAGGCTAAAGAACCAGATGGCTTGGTTGAACCACCAAGTTACTGCCAGTGGTGCCCGAAGACCCCCCGGCCATAGGCGATCCAACGCCCAGTAGTGGGGTGAGCAGTCGAAGGGCAGCTCCCGGTCACATCTGTGCCGTTGAGCTGGTCAAGGTGCTCTACGCGCGTGGCGTCGGCAGCAAGCAGCAATGCACCAAGGAGCTTGAACATGGCGTTCGCACGCGAAGCCAGCTCTAGGATCAATGTGTATATCTCAAACCACCGACTTGAGCCTCTTCGCAGAAGCAGCGTTTCATGCCTGAAAACGAGCTTCGGTTTTTCTCAATCTCACCCCAAGCGCTGTTCTTCCACAAGGAAGCCAAATCAGCGTTGTTCAGGGCTTGCAGAGAAAAACAAGGGGGCCAAACGCTATGCCTATCTGCCATGCGTCACGGGTTTTTCAGTCATAAAGAGTCATCGGTTTTGATCATCAACGGGAACTACTGTAAACATTGAGCACCTTGTTCCATCGCCAGGTGCATATCCAACATCCTCTTGGTTTCAAATTCTGGATCCGTCGATCCGTCTCAAAAAACCCAACACAAGCGACACCTCGAAAGCCTCTGCGTCCCCGGGTATCAAATTGATTCTGGACCCTTTGGTGGACATGTGGATTTATGTCTGCCAAGCACATGGGAGCTCATTCCCCATCAGAATTGCGAAAAAGACCAAGAAGAATTACACGGGATTATCTTATCTTCTGTTAGTCTTGTGATCTGCATTCTTTACAATATGCCCAACACCTGAGAAAAAGAACGTTAACGAAATGCCTTTCCTTTCGCTGAGCCTCGTCCGTGTGACACGGTCAGCTGAAAATCGGAATCCCCCGAATTGGTGAGCTCGCAATACTGAGGACAGGGCTGGCACAGATCCCGCCTTGGAGATTGAGTGGCCTGTTCTAACTTTGGGGGTTGGGCGTTTCGGAGTTTGGGGAGGGGGGTTGGTTCGGTTCGTGTTTTCTTTATTTCATCCATCCATGCATTCGAACTCATTCTATTCTTTTTCATTCCATTCCGTTCCGCTCCCTTCTTTTGCAATCCGTTCCGTTACGCTCCATTCCGTTCCATTGCGTTCCGTTCCATTCCGTTCCGTTAATCATTCATTCATTCATTCATTCATTCATTCATTCATTCATTCATTCATTCATTCATTAATTCATGCATTCATTCATTCATGCATTCATTCATTCATTCATTCATTCATTCATTCATTGATTCATTGATTCATTGATTGATTCATTGATTCATTGATTCATTGATTCATTGATTCATTGATTCATTGATTCATTGATTCATTCATTCATTCATTCATTCATTCATTCATTCATTCATTCATTCATTCATTCATTCATTGATTTATTGATTCATTGATTCATTGATTCATTGACTCATTGATTCATTGATTCATTGATTCATTGACTCATTGACTCATTGACTCATTGACTCATTGACTCGTTGACTCGTTGACTCGTTGACTCGTTGATTCATTGATTCATTGATTCATTGGTTCATTGGTTCATTGGTTCATTGGTTCATTGATTCATTGATTCATTGATTCATTGATTCATTGACTCATTCATTCATTCATTCATTCATTCATTCATTCATTCATTCATTCATTCATTCATTCATTCATTCATTCATTCATTGATTTATTGATTCATTGATTCATTGATTCATTGATTCATTGATTCATTGATTCATTGATTCATTGATTCATTGACTCATTGACTCATTGACTCGTTGACTCGTTGACTCGTTGACTCGTTGACTCGTTGATTCATTGATTCATTGATTCATTGGTTCATTGGTTCATTGGTTCATTGGTTCATTGATTCATTGATTCATTGATTCATTGATTCATTGATTCATTGATTCATTGATTCATTGATTCATTCCGTTCATTCGTTTGTTCGTTCGTTCGTGCATTGGTTCATTGATTCATTGACTCATTGACTCATTGACTCATTGACTCATTGACTCATTGACTCATTGACTCATTGACTCATTGACTCATTGACTCATTGACTCATTGACTTATTGATTCATTGATTCATTGATTCATTGGTTCATTGGCTCATTGGTTCATTAGTTCATTGGTTCATTGGTTCATTGGTTCATTGGTTCATTGGTGCATGGGTCCATTGATTCATTGACTCATTGGTTCATTGATTCATTGATTTATTGATTCATTCAGTTCATTCGTTTGTTCGTTCGTTCGTGCATTGATTCATTCATTCATTCATTCATTCATTCCCTTCCCTTCCCTTCACTTCCCTTCCCTTCCATTCCATTCCATCCCATCCCATTCCATTCCATTCATTCATTAATTTTTATCTGGGGTGGGGGGGGGAGGTTTTGGATAGTGGTTCAAGGACGTACAGTGCGTTGTCCCAACCGTCCAGTGGACGGAAACGGGGCGCCCCTCTTATTTTGGGAGCTGGATTGCTCTGAAACAAAACAGCAAACACAAAAACATAATCCACGGGGAAACAAAACATAAAAAGACGCAAACAACCGCAAATCCGCAAAGAAACAACAAACACTCCCAACAAGCACCAACATCAACGGGACAACACAACACACAAAGAAACAAAGAAACAAATCGTCAAACAAAACAACACAACACACACACACAAAGGCACACGCACATTGACATGCACACGCACACGCATACACTCACACACACACACTCACTCACTCCCTCCCTCCCTCGATCCCTGCCTCACTCTCACTCTCACTCTGACTCTGACTCTGACACAGACACAGACACAGACACAGACACAGACACAGACACAGACACAGACACAGACACAGACACACACACACACACACACACACACACACACACACACACACACACACACACACACACACACACACACACACACACACACGCACACACACACACACACACACACACACGCACACACACACACACACGCACAGAAACAACACACACAAACACACGCACTCATTAAGACAAACAAGCTTCAGTTGAGAAGCACAACACGCATGGAACAAACAAACGGTAAAACCACAATAACACACACCCACAAAAAAAAAAACATACCGCCGGCACGCACATTGACATGCACACGCACACGCATACACTCACACACACACACACTCACTCACTCCCTCCCTCCCTCGATCCCTGCCTCACTCTCACTCTCACTCTGACTCTGACTCTGACACAGACACAGACACAGACACAGACACAGACACAGACACAGACACAGACACAGACACACACACAGACACAGACACAGACACACACACACACACACACGCACGCACGCACGCACGCACGCACGCACACACACACACACACACACACACACACACACGCACAGAAACAACACACACACACGCACTCATTAAGACAAACAAGCTTCAGTTGAGAAGCACAACACGCATGGAACAAACAAACGGTAAAACCACAATAACACACACCCACAAAAAAAAAAACATACCTCATACCGCACAAACATCAACAGGAAACACAGCACAAAATGAAGGACAAAAAAAACAAACAAACAAACAAACAAACAAACATCCAGTCAACAAACACAACACATGCTAAACATCATCGCACATCAAAGCGGAAACACACACACAAATCAAACAAAACACACCAACATACTCGACAGACACAAGCATCAACGGGGAAACACAACCAAGAAACATCCAACAGACAAAACAAAGGCAGAAGAAATCGTAGTCTCTGCCTTTAACTCCAGCGCCCCGGCAAAGGTGGATGGCGACGGCTCATCCTGAGCCGAAAGCTCAAAGGAAGGAGCTTTAGCCATAGGTGTCCGTCTAGGGGAAATAGATGGGTTTCCCTGGTTGATTAAACCACCAGGTAAACCAGGAAGCGAGATCCATCTATTTTTCTAGCAAAACAGCCAGCAAGGACACCCATGGCTCTAGCTAGTGAGTAGGTGTCGTTTTTGGGAAAATACATGGCCCCATGGCCCATTGCAAGTGACTCTTTGCCCTTACAGCCGGCAAAGCACTTGCACACCAAAGATGTTGCACCTCCAAACTCCGATTTCAGATCCCCTCTAAAAGTTGAAGACGCTTAGTGGGAATGCAAACGCCCCCCCCCCCGCCACCAAAAAAAAGAGACATAAATGGACCCCGCGAAGACAGAAAAATAAATGGACCCCCCCCAAAAAGAAAGAAACAACAACATGGGCCGGGAACCGCCGTTCGTGAAAAAGTTTGCCGAGTTACCCTTTCCGTTCCAAAGCCGATGGCGGGCGAGGCGCACTCGGTTCCCCTGCGCTCGATTGCTGGGGCTCCCAAGTCACAAACTCGACGGAATCGGTCCATGGGCCCCCGCCTCCGCCAACCCTTTTTGGGGGAAGTGTCCGGATTTTGGGTGGGAAAAAGCCACCTAAACAAGTGGGAAAAAGAATTGGTGCCACCTCAAAAAAAAAGGGGGAAAAAGAGGAAAATAATAATTTGGTGACCACTGAAGAACTGAGGTCAGGTTCCGTGCAAAGCTTCTCGAGAGCCGGGCGGGAAAGGCCAGCGAGCACTTCTTGGTGATGACCCGTAGGGCCTGACGAGAGTTGAACCAAACGGTAGTTACACGCGTTTGGGGCCGTCTCAGACCTGAGGTTACACCTAGACACGGGGGGGTGAGAGATCCAGGCAAAGAGGTGGGGCGAGGTGTTTTCCTTGGCTTGTGCTCTTCATCCCTTGCTGTTTGCCGATTCTCCGTAAAAACATCAACAGAAATTAGTTGGGAATGAACCGTCTGGGATCTCAAAGGAAACCAGAAAGGATGCTTCCTGGGCGCCATTTCCTTCCCCCACACACCGGCAAGTGGTAAAAAGGCAAACCCTTGGCCCAAAATGGCCTTCGACTTGTCGAAGCCTCGTCGTATGCGCTTCCTTTGTGACAACTTGTCTGTGGTTAGCGCCCCTGTCCAGCCGATTTAGTTTCAACCATTCGCCAAAAGAAAATACGTTGCTTGGAGGGTAGGCGAATACGTTCCTTGGAGGGTAGGCGGTGTACGCCAATTCTACCCATGACGGATCTACTCATCAAATCCGCGGATGAATAAGGGGGTGGCATTTCCTCAAGCAATCCCCACTTCAGTTACTCGACCGAGGCCTAATCAACCGGCCTCAACCGAGGCCTAATCTACCAAAGCCCTTCGGCACTAAATGATTCCTCAGCTTCTGCAGGACGTCTGGCGTTGCCGTTCAGATTCCTCGAAGGGGTCTTGGAAGTGTCAAGGCTTACGACCAGCATGAAGCCAACAGGGGTCCCTGGAATTCCCCCTTGACGAACTTACGTATGACGAGCTTCCAGTGAAACGCCCACTGGAGGTTCAAAAACCGGGGAGTTGAGAGACGGCTGTCAACCGAAGTCCGGCAGACTGCGACGCATTCCGCAACCGTCGCCGAAGGATATGTGTCGGATTCTGATGGCCCCAGATCTGATTGAGCGGTGCCAATTTAAGTGTCCCCTATCGGGGTCGTGTCGTCTTGTTCGGCGTTTCTGCGGCCAACTGCGGAGTACTTCGTTCCTCCATGACATGTCGGCCCACTCGCAAAGGTTGAAAACACTTATTTTGCTCTACTTTCCCCAACATCAGCCAAACCGCCCGCTGAGCAACTTAACCTTCAGCACGGTCGATCGCCATCCCCAGCCAAAAAAAATGGTCGCCGCGGTCCTCCCGCAGGCGCAGGTTCTCCGCCGCGAGGCTGTCCTGCCTCTGGTGGCACTGAGACACCTGCCGATTGCCAACACAACGTGTGGATCAAGGTGGACAACCCCAGTGCTTCCATCTCCCGAGGTGGCCACTCAAAAACGGCGAAGGGGTCCCGGCAGGAAGCGGGCCCAGCGCTCTAGTATCCCAGGGCGAAGGGTGCAATGGACAATCCCTTTCGAATCCATGAAAGACTGGTCCTTTGGAAAACAACTTTTAGACGCGGTGCTTCAAGCAGTAACCAAAGAACTCTGGAACTTGTCTAAAAGTCAAATGGCTATGGGAACGGGAACTGTTCCCCGTAGCCGTACAATGACCGAAAAAAAGAAGACATCAATTTGACCCAACATCCTGAAAGGGTTAGATTTGTTGCTCAGAAGCTAAGCAAACCCACGTCCGAAAAGAACATGCTGGCAGGAATGCTTGAAGAAGCCAACTTTACAATAGAAAACATCCTCTGCCGCGGGACAAACCAGGCGAGTCTTGCCCTCTTTTTTTTGAGCTTGAACCTGGCCCCTGCCAGACTTGCCAAGTGGACTGTAGCCATCCGAAACCCCGTGCTTTGTCACATGAGATCCCCAAAAGGAACCCAAGCCGAACCTCAACAAGAAGCGAACTTGACGAGGCCTTGTCGCTACCATATGCCTTTTAAGCCGCATTATATATACATATACAGATATATACCTAAATAGCACCAAACCAGGGTGCATGGTGGGGGGGGTACCAATATATATATATATATGTATATACATACATTATACGATATATTATATTGATTCAAGAGGCCTGTGTTAAGATCGCAGGGCAATATTGGCGTATCTCAAAATGCATGGAAGAACATTGCTTGGTACTGCGGCAGGTCCTCCAGTGGAGAGGTTACAATAAGGGTACCCGTTTTTTTTGTGTAGTCTTTTTTTAGTACAGGAACCCTCCCCAAAAAAAAAAGAAAAAGGGCACTACTGGGGGACCTAGCCTCACCCATCGAAAGGCCTTTGAAGTGTCAGGCGGACCCGGCAATCTGGGTGAGACTATTTGATATGCTTGGTGTTGCAAACGGATCTAGTCCGAGGTTGTTGTGAATGCGACCACGTGGCGCATGTAAAACTGATTTTCGTGAGCATTCAAAATATGGGCTTGTCAGCTCGAAAAAGGGCAACGCTTATAAGCGTAGGTGTCCTTTTGGTAAACCAATAAATAGCCTTGGCAAATGGAATCAAACCTACTGAAGCCGTGCCATCCATTTCTGACCCAACTAACCCAAAAAGGACACCAATGCTTATGTGAGCTATTAAGCATATATGTTGGATGTACGTACATGAATCAAGCCAGTATGTGTGATTACATAAACATGTTCAGTAAACCTGCTGTGTTCATGACGATGTCTTAGCACATGTTTGTTGCTTGCCCGCATTGCAATGTTTATTTACCGAGCATCATGGCCGGCTGTGTTCACATCTGGGAAATTGCAGTTGAAATTTGGCAACCTTCCATTCGCTTAAGCCCACTAAAGATAACAGTATACATGTCCAGTAGTCATAGATGCCCTTTTTAAACACAACAAGGGAACATACAAACAATATTCATTTCAGCAAATGGAAGCAGCTGTGATCAAAGAGATCCTACCTTCTCAGCTGATGTTTCGGGCTGTCAGCCACCGCTCACGTACAATATCCCTGGGGATCGAACGACACTTGCAAAAATGGGAGTTGATGTAACCACCCTCGTTTCCCTACGGATTGTCATCCAAATTGGTCAACCGCTCTTTTAATGTTTGTGTTGTTTGCCCTGGTATGCTACGGCTTCGCCGCTTCTCTTGCAGGGTGCACGGAGCAGGGCATCAGCTGTCAACAAACGGATCGACAAACTCGAAGAAACCCATGCAATCCAAGTAGCACCGCAAGTTCGTATTACGGATTACTACGCAAATAAAACATACGCCATCCGCATATGCTCGACCTTAGAAAGCATACCCCAAAGGCCTCTGGAATCAACATAGCGTATTGAACGGCGTTGGGGGGGGGGTGGCACCACATAGTGCCATAGACCAGTTTCTCAGAGGGACTGCTGGATGCCATGGGTGTAGCAAATGAGAAAGCACCCCTGTACCTTTTCTGGGCTGTCCATTTTCGGATCTGCCAAAAGTTGATCTGGGTGAAACTCGAAATCCCTAGCACTAAACTCGGTTGCTTTCTGCTCCCCTGCTAAAAGTTTTAACTTTTAAAGTGGTTTAACTCGGAAAAACCATTGGTTGGCAAAAAGTTGTCCAGTCCTCACATCCCTTGGCAACATGCACCAAAGCCAAAAAGCTAGAAAGCTGGGAAAAACTAAGGACCTGGATGGCCTTCGAGCCGCCAAGTCTTGGTTGAACACTGAACGCCTTGTCTCGGCCTTCTCTTAGCCGAAGAGAAAACCTAGCTGAAAATTCGAGGCCAATGCCATGTTTGCCCCGTTTTGCCCAGCACATCAAATGCCACATAATCTGCCTGGAAGAAGCAGTGGTCCCCCATAGGCCAAGAGAAAAATCAAGAAGTCTGCCGTTGAAGGGAGTGGTCAAGGATTTCAGGCAAAGCCCGTCTTTTTCTCAAAACACAACAACAAGCAATGGATTCTTGGCGTGGGGAGGAATTTTCAACGTGGCTTCAACCAGTTGAATGGCGCGGGTCCCTGGTTTGGATTGGTTTGGAGGTTGGGGGTACCCTTGGCTTCAAAAAAAACTGGGCTTCAACTCCCCACTCCCAAGCGCTTTTTTCGCTTTTTCGGCGTCGCCTCGAAAACCGGCCCTTCCTCGAAAAGCTACCGGCCCGCCGCCTCCTCCACGAGTTGCTGCAGCTCTTCCCGATGCCTCTGCTGCGCTGCGCTGAAGGCCTGAGATCCGATCTTCGGAGCTTCGGAGCTTCGGAGCTTCGGAGCTTCGGAGTCGAGCGCCGCAGCCTTCTGAGCCGCTCGGAGTCGTCCAGAACTTTTCTCCGGACCAAGAAGCTGGAAATACAGTACACGTGATGTACGGCCAAACAGGTCGACGGATTCGTCTCTAGAAAAAACATCGCGTGGCTGACCTCCAAGTTGAAGAGAGAATTACCCTTTTCACACGGAAGCTTCACGAAATGGCCTTCCAAAACACATGTGTCCTGTTTGGAGGCAAGAGTTCGAAAGGAAATGTGCTTGACAAACATGTGGCGCTTCGGCTTTTGGTTTTTAACCCTGATGCCAGCGTAACCTTTTCCTTGCTCAGGAAAAGGCCTGTGGAGCTGGTAGAGATGTTTTTTTCAGATAGGGAGATTTAGTCCAATACGTTAACAAGATGAAAGGACATTTAATCTTCATGACTCGCGGGGATCTGGTACACGCGAGCGCGTGTTTGGTTTTCGCTTCTGGTGATATTGACACGGTGTTTCTTCATTCAACATCTGAAGCATCTGCGTTCTATTTTGTTAGTAATATTCGGGTCGATGCATGCACCTTTTTGCTAGCGCTTGATCCCGTCTGTCAAACAAACAACAATCTGACCAAGATTCGAGGCGTCGCTGCTTTGGAAAAAGTTCCTTCCCCAGCTTCCAAACTTCTATCAAAGGATGCCACAATGCAATATCTGTAGTTAGCCTTGACATGTTTCGCTGGTGTTTTTTTGAGGGTACCCCGCTTGTTGGGCGTTTTCGAGAGAAACCAGAAGGAAAAACCACAATCCGAACGTCTTGGCTTTCCCTTTGGCTTCCCTTCCAACCTAAAAGACACAAGAGTAATTGCTCACACGCTCACGCCATTTTTTGGCAGCCTTCCCACACGCTCTCGTCTGAGCCAATCGGAAACATCCCCCAAATTTGCGTGGATTGAAAAAGAAAGCCCGATCGGCAGGTGATCATGAGTCAGCTAAAGAGACAATGCGCACAGACTGCAAAGCTTCACGAGGCGAACCCAGTCAAGTCGCACGCCCCGGCAACCCGAGAATCCAAGTTGGGTGGGATGGGAGAGTGCGAACCAAGCTGAAGACATGTCACCCCCTGACCAAAACAAACAAGCGAACAAATAAACAACCAAACCAAACCAAACCAAACCAAACCAAACCAACCAACAAGCACACAAGCAAACAATCAGCAAGCATGCAAGCAAGCAAGCAAGCAAGCAAGCAGGCAAGGCAAGGCAAGGCAAGGCAAGGCAAGGCAAGGCAAGGCAAGGCAAGGCAAGGCAAGGCAAGTTAAACAATCAAACAAAAAACAAACAAACAAAGCAATGCAAACAAACACAAAACAAACAACAACAAACCAAACACAAAACAACAAACATACCAAACCCAACCAAATCAAACAACGAAACATGTTTTAAAATTTGAAGAACAACATAGACAAACACACAAAGCAACAAAAGTACAAAACCAACAAACATGCAACCGCAAAAATGAAACAAACGAACAAAAACAGACAAACAAACCAAAACAAAACAAACAAAGAAACAAACAAACAGACAAACAAAGAAAAAAACAACACACACACACACACATAAACAAACAAACAAACAAACAAACAAACAAATGGACGGACAGACGGACAAACAGGCATACAAACAACAAACAATAACAAACACACACGCAGCCATAAGGGCTAATGTCCTTTTTGGGGTCCGTTTGTTGGGGGAACCAAGGGAAGCCCCCCCCCACCACTCCAGACAGAGGTCCGACGCCCGCCTGCTTGCCTTTGGCCCACATGGCCTCTGTGCGCTCCTCCGACTTCCGAGCTGCAACGAAAACCAGCGAACAAAAACACATGCAAGGGAACCGAACATGGGAAACCCATGGAAAGGAAAGGTAACGGAAACCAATGGAAACCAGTGGTTTCAAATATACATATATATATATATTGCTTTTTGGTGTGAGGTAGAAGGGGTCCCGTTGTTAGGGGTTCCGATTCTTATTTTGAGACTGCTTTGTGGTTTTGCGAATGCTTTTCAAGGCTCTGGCTCGAGAACAGCGAGAAGAACCCCCCTGAATGGGCACAGGCCATCCCTCCAACTAACATGGCACCTGACAGGAGAAGAGGACATCTACCTGGACCCCCAATCACCCTTCGTTTTTGGGGTGGTGCTGTGTTGCATTCATTTTTGGGGTGTTTTGTCATTTTTTGGGGGTGTTAGTTCCATGTTTGGGTGTTTTCGTTTTTCCATGCGCTGCTTTGTCGGCCCTGCAATTTCGCTAGCGGTGTGTTTAACTTGATTGAAATAACAACGTTGTTGTTCACTGCGCAGGGCTTGCTTGAAAGATACAAGTGCCAAGTCAAGCAGCGGCGCGGACCTTGCTATCACCCAATGTCAAACCTCCAGGTTCAGCTCAGCTGCGCAATGCCTTTGATGTTGGCATGGAAGAAATCATCAAACATAATTTGACCTTGGCCCAAACGGCTTGAATGCCAACACAACACAAGGGAAAACAAAAGCCGCGTTATTAGCCTTTCATTTTTGTGTGAGAAACACATTTGTGTGTTGCACAAGTTAAGAAGGCTGCTCCGTTGCGTGCTGCCTAGTGTTGGAGCCGATCACTAAGCCGCAAGGCATCCAAACCAGGTTTCCTTTGGAAGCGAGCAGGTGGCTTGGTGCACCACAACTCAAACTGATGTTTAGGAGGGCGCTGCGACAATGCAAAGAACCAACATCCCTTAAAACAGGAGTTAGACATTTCGAGTTGTTTCTTCTAGTGTGTGCGGTGTGCTTTGCGCGGCACACATCACAAACGGTCTTTCATGGCAACACCCGGTCTTCTAATGGCTTGAAACAGTGCGCCATGCGCAGTTCACCGCATGTTCATGTAATGTCACTCTACTTTCACGATAGTAGAGTCCAAGAAGGTATAAGTTCAATGAACAAATATTGTCGCAACAAATTGAGAAGGATAGCTTTCGCAGATTTTGTAGCAGCGCGATGGGAGTGATTCCGCATTTGTCCACAGCTCTGTGCCTTTGGGCCATGTGCCCAAAGTTGTTTCAATCTACAAACAACACAAGAAACATCTCAATTAAGCATGATGTACAATACTTTGCAAATTCGGGTATGTTCTGTTTCACCATGCCTCCTAGATGATCAAGTTCACATGTTGCTTCAACGGTGGTTCTCTGGCTACTGCGACTCAGCGCAACATGTACCAGTTGCCCTTAAAGTTGATGTCCTGACGCAAGCATACAGCCAAAGGGTGGCTCCATTCGACTTAGCATTGCTGGAGCTTCCTTTTGAGATCTGGAACTGAGTTTCCATAAGATTTAGTATTGCTGGAGCTTCCTTTTGAGATTTGGAATGGAGTTTCCATTTGATTTAGCATTGGAGCTTCCTTTTGAGATCTGGAACTGAGTTTCCATGTGATTTAGTATTGCTGGAGCTTTTTGCGATTTGGAACGGAGTTGCTATTTGATTTTGCATTGCTGGAGCTTCCTTTTGAGATCTGGAACTCATTTTGTATTGCTGGAGCTTCCTCTTGATATCCGCCGACATTGCTCGGCGTGTCGGACACCTAAGAGAGGATAGAGGATAACCCCCCCCCCTAACCCCCCCCCCACCCGACGTCTGATACGTGGGGGGGGGAAAAATACATAAAACGGCACTTGAAAGAATAAAGCCAAATAATCAAACAGCATACAACAAAATACACACAATTCACAGAAAGCAAGATAAGAACCACCAAGCAACTCAAAAACCAGAACAGCCCCCAACAAAATATTTAATCAAAGCATAAAACATTAAATAATTCAAACAAGCATACCAACAAAACAGCAAAAATAAAAACCATCAAAGAACACAAGCTCAAAAACACACATCAACAAAAACAAAGCAACATACCAACAAAAAATATCAGAAGAGTATCAAACAAAATAAAATACAAACAGCCAAAGCACGAAAAAATCAAAAGAGCATACCAAGTTCAAACAACGCACTTTGAAAGAGTCAGCCAAATCAAGGAAAAATGAAATATTTCAATCTTTACAAACTATAAGTACAGTATAATTATAACATATAAGATTTTACATGTTATTATTATAGTATGGTTTTAATCAAAGTCATTAGTATTTAAATATTCCTTTGTAATCTTTGGTATTTGTTTAAAGTTCTGTTTATTATTTTTAAATGGATATTTTCTATCAGCAAAATCATAAATGCAAAAATCTATGCCCCAGTTTCCTAAAACACTTTTAATATCATTTATCACATCACCATATATTAATTTACCTATTATATTGTTCTTCTGTTCATCCTTAATATAATCACATATTTTATCAATTATGATTTTCAATTCTTGGTTTCTTTGTTTTATGTAGTTTAAAAATGTTTCCTTGCAATCATTTTCAATTTTATTATTTGATAAATCATACTCATCAATAAATTTAAATATCATTTTATTATTAAATTCTTCAATTGGTCTTGTTGTTCCAGTTTTGCCACCATAACTAACTTCATATGATTTTTCGTAGTAATATTTAATATCATTATAAAATTTAAAATATATGTTTCGTTATCTTGTAGTATATATTTTCTCACTTTTTCATATGTAGGAAATGTATTTAACTTTATAAAACAATATGTTCTTAATGATGAGTCATCATTTAGAAATGTATTTTCTTCAAATTCCAATTTGTATTTATCATAAATACATTGTCTCAATGTTGAATGTAAATTACTTTTATGTAAAACTTGCTTTGCATTTCTTAATAAAAAACATTTCTCGCATTCAACATAATTAAAATCACAAATGTTTTTAACAATTGGAATAGGTAAATTTAACTTAGTTAGTCCAGCTTTTTCATTTATTAGTTTACATTTACAACTACTGATAATGTCATTAACTTGTATTTTATTCAAAAAGTCATTAATAATTTCTTCTTGCTCTTTTTTAGTAAATTCAACCATTTCTATCTTAATATATTAAGTCAATATTTCTTTAAGTAGATTTTAAGTAGAAAAAATAATTATAACATTTAACCAAATAAATGTTATAAATATGTATGCTTATTCTGGGTCATAAATAAGATTTGTATAATAATCTTTCCCAAAATGAGTAAAACATTTAACTTCATTATTCTTCATTATCTCTTCATCAAACTTATCAAAGGTTATACATGCTCTGTTATTCTTACTACACCACTTTTTATATCTAGCATACATTCCCTGTTTATAAACAAC
Source organism: Effrenium voratum (assembly GCA_963377175.1). NCBI lineage: Eukaryota > Dinophyceae > Suessiales > Symbiodiniaceae > Effrenium > Effrenium voratum. Next base: position 484,835 of record CAUJNA010003205.1, read on the forward strand.
ATTACTTTCATTAAATGATATTAAATAATTGTCACAAACAAAGTCAAGAACTAGGAAATGCGGTGTTTCTTTTATTGCCTCAAGTTCTGAAAACATAGTTATTTATATATAGTAATATGTCTTTAAGTATTCATATATTAAATTAACTTAAAGAAATAAACATATATTAAATTATATAGTATAGTATTATGAAACATGTTATAGATTATCTACTAAATAATGACAAAGCGGAAATACCAAAAAGAGGAAACAAGGAATTAAAATCAATAATTGTAGATGGTAGGAAATTTAGATACAACAAAGAAAAACCTATCTCGAATGTTTTGAACAAGAAATTAAAATCAGTAGCAAACACCAATGAATATAATAGTCATGCTACAAAAACAATTCGCTCAACATACCTTAAACAAAGATTGAAAAATGCCATGACAAAATACGCTATAAAAAACAAATTCAGAATAACAGACCAACAATCAGCATTCAAAAGTTATGCTAATTCTATAAAACTAGTAAATAAACATTTTCAAGGTGAAAAGGCACTATCAATGATACACCACCAAAAAGATAGACTTTTAACCTTTTTGAAAACTAATAGAGCTATGAAACTGAATATAAGGGCAGAAGGTTTATTTTATCATTATTATGATGATGATGGAGTAATAAAACATACAGAGATACTTTATAATTTACCTGCTACAAGGTCAAACATATATAATGAAACCGATTTGGATGAAGCAATTGAAAAATCAATCAAAGAGATTTTATTGAACATAGAAAAGTTAGAAGGTTCAGCATCTAATCTAAAATTTATAAAGATATTATCAATCACATTACATTATGACAAATATGACCCTACTAGGGCAGGTAGTTATATTGACTTACCAGATTGGATTAAACATAAGAAAGCATGTATCAATATTCAAAATAGAGATAATAAATGTTTCAAATATTGTATTCAATCAGTAGTATTTGATAAGATTAGTAAAAGTCACCCAGAACATACTTTTCATTACAACAAATTAAACGACAATATCTTAAACTGGGAAGGTGTTAAATTTCCAACTGGTAATAAGGATATTGAAAGGTTTGAAGAAAATAATAGTAAGTTAGTTTCAATCAATGTTTATGAAATTGATGATACTTTGAATGAAAAGAAAATTATAATTGATTACAGAACTAAAACAAGAGATGCTAAACATCAAATAAGCCTTTTGAAAATTGAAACAGAAAATAACCATCACTATGTTGTTATTAAAAATCTAAGTCGTCTAATGAACTGGCAAACAAACAAAAATGACCAACCAAAACATTATTGTCATTATTGTTCTCATGCCTTTACTAGAAAGGATTTATTAACAAAACATTATGAAACTGGTTGTATGGCAACACATGGACAACATTTTAAATTACCAAAAGAAGGTAGTTATATTGAATTTGAAAAATACAATACAAAATTAAAATGTCCATTTGTTGTTTATGGAGATTTTGAGTGTATAACTGTAAATTCAAATAATGGTATCAAGGGCACGTATCAGGAACATAAACCATGCGGTTATATGTTGAATGTTGTAAATTCTATTGATAATACAAGCCAACCTTATTTATACCGTGGAGAGGATTGTTTAGACCACTTTGTAAATAAATTAAGAGAAATTAAAAAAGATATTTTTGATAAAATGAATGTTAATAAACCACTAGATATTACAGATGAACAAGAAGCAGAATTTAGAAAAGCTACTGTATGTTCAATATGTAATAAGAATTTTAAACCAGAAGATACAAAAGTTCGTGACCACTGTCATTTTACTGGTGAGTATAGAGGTTGTGCTCACGAAAAATGTAATTTGGATTATTCATTTAGATATTTCAAGATACCAGTATTTTTTCATAATTTAAAAAACTATGACTCTCACTTAATAATAGGCAAAGCAAATGAAATAAATAAGGAATTGAACGAAAATAAGAGAATAGATGTAATAGCACAAAATAGCGAAAAGTTTATTACATTTTCATTTGGTTCATTACAGTTTAAAGATAGCATGGCTTTTCTCTCTGCATCTTTGGATAAATTAGTTAAGTTAAATAAATATGACATAGTAGGTAAAGATGAACATGATAAACCTATATATAAAAAGCGGAATGACTGGAAGGATAATTTCCGATTTTCATCAGCAAATCCATATATTAGAAATAAAACCGATTTAGACTTATTAACTGAAAAAGGAGTTTATCCTTACGACTACATGAATTCATTTGATAAATTCAATGAATCACAATTACCAAGTATAGAAGACTTTTACAGTCAATTATATGAAGAAGGCATAACAGATACACAACACACAAGGGCAAAAGTAATATGGGATAATTTCAATATCAAAAACCTAGGTGAATACCATGATTTATATTTGATGACAGATGTTTATTTGCTTAGTGATGTTTTTGAAAACTTTAGGGATATGTGCTTAAATTATTATGGTTTAGACCCTGCTCATTACATAACATTACCTAATTATTCGTGGTCTGCCTTCTTATCTCTTACTGGTGTTAGACTTCAACAAATACATAATAAAGACATGTATGAAATGATTGAAAAAGGTCTTCGTGGCGGGATGACTCAATGTGCTCATAAAAAAGTAGAAGCAAATAATAAATACATGAATGAACAATATGACTTGTCAAAACCATCAAGTTATATAAGTTATTTAGATGCTAATAACTTGTATGGTCTGGCTATGAGTAAAAAACTACCGTTTGATAATTTCAATTGGTATTTTTCAAGGATGGATGAGAAGAAAGTATTAAGTTATAGCGATGATGATGACAAAGGCTATATTTTAGAAGTTGATTTAGAATATCCAAAAGAATTACATGATTTACATAGAGATTATCCATTAGCACCAGAAATTATGAGTGTTAGTGAGAATATGCTTTCACCAGTTCAAAAAGAAATACATAAAAAATATTATGGAAAAGATGCATCTGATGAAAAAACAAATAAACTAATATTAAATGTTATGGATAAGAAAAAGTATGTATTACATATATCAGCATTGAAGTTTTATTTAGAGCATGGATTAAAACTAAAGAAAGTCCATAGGGTAATTAGTTTTAATCAAGCAGATTTCTTAAAACCATACATTGATTTCAATACCGAAAAACGAAAGAATGCTAAAACTGAATTTGAAAAAGATTTATTCAAATTATTAAATAACGCTGTATATGGAAAAACACTCGAAAACGTTCGTAATCACAATGACTTCAGACTAATCAATACACCTGAACGCTTCCAGAAATTAGTAAATAAACCATCATACAAACATAGACACATTATAAATGAAGATTTAGTGGTGGTAGAACTTGAAAAGGCAATGGTAGAATTAGATAAACCTATTTATATGGGTCTATCAATTTTAGATTATTCTAAAATTCATATGTATTCTTTTTATTATGATGTATTAAAACCTAAATATAACGATAAAATAAAATTAGCATATACTGACACTGATAGTTTTATTATCCATGTTGAAACTGATGATATTTACACAGATTTTAAGCTTATAAATCAACATATGGATTTTTCAGATTATCCTAAAAATCATGAATGTTATAATGCTTCTAATAAAAAAGTTCTTGGGAAAATGAAGGATGAACTTAATGGAAAAATAATGACTCACTTCATAGGATTGAAACCTAAATCATACTGTTATAAAGTGTATGGAGAAGATGAAGAACATAAGAGGAGCAAAGGCATTGTTAAACATAAAGTTGCTAATGAATTAAATTATAATAAATACGAAGAAACATTAAATGGTGATTTGAAGGATAAAGTTGAATTTAACACTATACGCTCAAAAAACCATCAAATATATAGCATTAATCAAGTTAAGTTTTCTTTGTCCAATTTTTGCAATAAAAGATATTTCTATAACGCTATTGAAAGTTTGCCGTATGGACATTATTTAATTAACCAATAAAATCTCGTGCCGATTATATTTTTTACTTAATCCATCTAATTTATAATACTTATTGTTAAGTAAATCCTTACCAACAAGTCTTACCTTGTATTTTCTCTCACTCCAGACACTTCGGCTCTCTTTACGACTGGTGTAGTTGCCTTTACCTTTGCTATAAACTTTAACATAATCCCCCTCAGTCACATTTGGATACTTTCTATTATGCTTTTCTTTCAGTATTTGGTTTGCTCTAACATCTAAAACATTGTCTAAATCGTGTGCTTTGTTTGGTGTTGTTTCTGTGCTACTATGTATTTGACTACTATTATATTTCTTCAGTGATACTTTCATCATTTCAACCCATGACCCTTTATGATGACGAAGTCTATCACTAATCATTTTCTTAATTGTTCTAATCATTCTCTCCGCTTGTGATGCATGAGTTTTAGTAATAATTAATTCAATTCCTTCACCTTTCAAATAATTCTGTATCTTCTTACTATTTAATGCTCCTTCGTCATCACTATATATACTAAGTGGATAGCCTAGAACTTTAAAACATTCCAACATAGCATTGAAAAAAGTTTCAATATCATTAATTTCCATTGGAACTATATGACACTTTTTACTGAAAATATCGATACAAACAAAACCAAATTTAGGTTGATTTTTAACATCAACACCAACGTCATTTAACAAACTTGACATGACCATTAAATCAATTTGGAATTCATATTTTGGAAAAGGTGCCGTGTATGAATTGTAGTTCTTATAATTTCTTGTTTGCTTGTTTGGTTGAGATTTCATCCATTTAGAAACATAATCTAATGTAAAACCTGCTTCAACTTTATTCGCTTTTTCATATAAATCTCTAACAGAACCGAACCCCTCATCAACATCATAATATAACTTTTTTAAAATTTCATCCTTATCTAATTTCCTACTCATTATGAATTACATGATATTATTTTTAATAATATCATACAATTTATGAATTACATGATATTATTTTTAATAATATCATTCAATTACACTAAATGCTTTTGACACGGTGCAGTAGCATTGCCTGCTACGAGACATTTCTTAGACTTCTTATGTTTTGCAAGATTTGATTTACAACTTAGCTGACTTCCACAAATATCACATACACATGAGTGTTTTGTCTTTTCTTTATAGTATGTTTTAAAATAGTTATCATCATTTGGTTTCCTATTGTAGTATCCGTTATCCTGTTTTCTCCATTCAGCATTTTTTGTCTTCGGTTCTTCTTCTGATGATATGTCGCTTGTTTCTGAACTAATAAATTCATCATTTCCTATACTGTTCCATAACATATCAAACATATCATTAGTCATTGTCATTTTCACGCCATTATCAACAAAATATGACGGCATTATATTTTATATATAAAAGGTGATTATTCTTTAAGTGACTTTTTATTATTTTCCTCCAATTAGACTTTTATTTTATTATTATTATTTTATTTTTATTATCATTATTTTATATTTTTTTCTTTATTCTTATCTTTATCCTTATCTTCATCTTCACTTTCAGCATCAGTAGGAACAGGGATGTCAGTAGGTGGAGCTATTTCATAATTAACATTTTCTTCTGATGATGACGAATTAACAGTATGTGTTGAAGAACTATTAACAGTGATAGGTGGAGAACTATGAACACTAACAGGTGGTTCTGTGTTTAAATCAACTTCTTCACTAACATTTGTATTCAACCAATTCATTATAGCAGTTGCTATATCGTATGATGTTACTAATGAATTCATTGTTAAATTAACTAATAACTCAGAACCTTGAATTGTAGTTAATGTAGTGTGGTATGTTAAATGTGCTACTATTTGTCCTATACTAAAACCTGACCTCATCATAAATTCTATAATCCTCATCAACATAAATAATTTCTTTCTATATTTATCAATGTCATCATCATTTTTGTCATCATCATCATCGTCATCATCATATAAATCAGGGTCATATGTAAATGCTTCTGCTTCTGCTTCAGCCTTGGTTATCAATTTGCTTTTGAAACTCTTTGAAGAACCGCCTAATAGTTTTGTCATATCATCAAAATTATAAGTTTGTGTTTCTTTATCATTTGGTAGGTCTGTTTGTGTTGCCTTGTTTTCTTTGTTAAGCGTTTGTGTTGCCTTGTCTGCCATCATAACTTCTGCGTTCATATATCTTTCTTTATTTTTATAATTCATTAAATCCATTTTATCAAAATCAAAATTATTCAATAACATATCTTTTTTGTATTTCTTCAATATAACTGTTGTTTTCATTTTGCTTGTGATTGCTTGTTTAAGCATTTCATCATAAGTAGGGCGTTTCCTTAACTCGTGCTTGCGGTTTTTAATCATTTTATATAATTATTGATAAAATATATAAATGATTTATTTAACCCTTTGTTGCTTTACCTTTTCCTTTCATAACTCTCCAATCTTCCATTCTTTTTCTTAGCAATTCATCATTTACTTTCGTCGTCCATTTTCCACTGTTTATGAGTTTCTCCACCAGTCCAAATAAATAAGTTCTACCAGTTTCTTTTTTACCTTTCCCCTTTTTCTTTGTGTTTGAATATTGTTGTTCCTGTTCTTCAGTAAGTCCTGCTCCTCTTAAATGTAATTGAAATAATAAGTCTTCTTCTTTTACTGTGCTTCCTCTCCAATGGTTTATATCAGTTGAATAGTCAATGGTTTCCTTATGTGTTCTTGTTTGTCTTTGTTGGACTGTGGATGAACTGTCAGCGCTGTCCCTTGTTTGTTCTCTTCTTTCTGCCAACTCTTTTGCTTTATTTTCAGAAATTTGTTTGACAAATGATGATGCCACTTTCCTTGCTACATCTATTGATTGACGATTTACAATGCCTTTAACATATTCTTTTGATGTGGCTTCTGCTGCCATTCTTTCAGTGGTTATTTCTTCCAGTGGTGGTAAGTCTTCAGAGTCGTTTGATTTTGCGGTCATCATTGACTGGATACTTGGTCTTCTCCCCTCTTGTCCTTCTAATTGTCTTGCTCGTTGTGCTCGTTGGTGTAGGTCTGCTATTTGTTCGCTACTAACTCTTTTTGAAACTTGACTGATTTGTTGTTCGTGTTGTTCCTCGGCATCATCCATTGAGGCACTTAGTGTTTGCATTGCTCCTTCTCTTAAATCATCCATTTCATCGTCTCTCGATATATCAAAATGTTCTGTTTGATTTTCCCCATCTAACATTTTTTGAAAGCGTTGTTGTCTCAAATCTACTGTATTATTATCATACACTGTTCCTAATGGACTATCACGAAAATAATAAGCGTTTCTGTCTATTACATCTCTTATATTCTTATTTTTATATTCTTCCTTTGTAATTTCCTTTATCAGTTCATTATAAGACGGTCTTAATCTTAATTGAGATTTTAATGTTTTCATCTGTGTATCGTCTAATCTCATTGGTATATAAAATTAATTAGATTATAATTTATTAATCTAATTAATTCAAGTAATTTAATCAAAATTAAAATCCTTTCTTAATTGATTGATTATTCCTTTCTTCTTCTTAACCATTTCTGAATAGGATTTACCTGTTTCACTTGATGGATGATGTCTCAATTTTTCATTTTCCAACCTTTGAATTTCATTAAAATACGCCTGTGCTTCATCTTGATATCTTCTTTTATTTTGAAATACAGCATAATCCTTTTTAGCGCTATGACGTTCTAATTGTTCTTGTAATTCTTTCAAATATGTGTAATTAGGTTGGTGTGCCTTGTTGTCTCCTTCATAATAGTAATGTTGAGTTGATTTATATTTCTTCTTCTTTTTTGGTTTGTTTGTTTCAAAAACTGCTTTTCTATCAATAACATCACTGATATTCGGTTTGTCTTTATTTTGTGGTTCTGTTATTCTATTTACAACGTTGTCATAAATTTCTCTACGACGCATAAGCAATTGTTTTTTATCAATAATCATTATATAATAATAATTAGATTAAATAATTTTACTTGCTAAATTATTAATTTTCTGTTTATTTTTATTATCTCGCTCTACCTTCATATTAATATATCTATCTTTTGCAGTTTCAAACACTTTGTTAGCTGTTGTTTCTAAATGTTTTTTCAATCGTTCTTCAACACGTCTTTCTATTTCTTGTTCATCAACTTTTGGTAAATTATCCTTCACTCTATTACAGACATCATCTTTAAACTCTTCTGCTTGTTGTGGATGCATAATTTTTCTTCGAACAACTTTGTTAGGGTCTGGTTCTTTTTTAACTGGTATTCCATTACAGTTATGACGATATTTGAAAGTGTATTTTGTTAAATATTTTTTACATTTTGGACATTCCACTTTTTCAGTTGAGTATGTTTTAGATTTTAATTCTTGTTTTGGTTCGCGTTCTCCTTCTTCTTCTTCTACTTTATTCTCTTCTTCATTTATAATATTATTAGTTTCTACTTCTTTACTTTCTTCCTTAATAATAGGTTCTTCTTTAATTTCTTCTACTTCTTTAGGTGCTTCATTATTTTCACTGCCTACGTCTATAATTTCAATATTTTTAACCATATAATTAGTATATGATAAAAATTATATTACAATATTTTAATATAATAAATAATTATATTAAAATATTTATTATATGCTTTTCAACTCTCAACAAATGTTAAACTAAAACTACTGTCTGCCCCATGTAAATCTACAGTTTTACCAAAACTATCAACATATTTGAAATGAAGACGACGCAAATGACGCATACTATACATCATTAGCGTCATTCAGTAAAACTTCATTATCATGAATAACGTTCCCGAAACTTGCTGTAATAGGAATTTTGCGAAGAACACGAGCAACTCCATAAGGTGCTAGTTGGTTTCCATTTGTTAAACTATCACTGGTTAAGTAAATATTTTTGATTGGTAATAAATTAACAAAACCACTAACGAAAGGGTCAGGTGCAAAATTGATTTTTTCAACAGTGTTTCCTAAAACATTGTTAATAGACATTGTGTGGCTTCTGTCATAATCAATACTAAAACCGTAGTTAGTTTGCAATTCTTTATCTGTATGAATTACGAAAAAGTAAGAAACATAATTAACAGTTATAGTTATAGTATTTGTTTTTAATGAATAACTACAACTAAAAAAGTCACTATTTCCATCAGTTCCATTAGTAGCAGTATTCAATTTATTTTGTAATTCGGTTGCTAATTCACTACCTACATAACTACCTTTATCTGGCGCTACAATAAAATAATATACTGGCGCTCCTGTTAATATTCCTCCTAATGTTAAATATAATCTATTATTTACATTTTCTTCAATAGGATAAATAGTATTAGGTAGTGATAATTCGTGGACGTATAGTTTTGTATTTGGTCCTGTTTCTTGTGTTTCTGGTAAATCTATAACAAAGTCAGAAGTGCTTAAACTTTCATTTAGATTTCTATGTCTTGTATCAATGTATATTTTTCTAAATCTTGCCATAGTTATATTAATTAATTAGATAAAAAATATCAGTATTTAATATAATGAAATATAAATATTATTTAAAAGAAGGAAAATTAAAATCATACAATCCACTTCATCAAGGTCATAGTGAAATGTATAGAAAAATAATTAATGAAATTCAACAAGAAAAATCATTATTCAAACCTAAATATAATAATAATTTATCTGACACAGAAGGATTAAACAAAGCATATACAAACGGTAAAGGTTTCTTTATTGATGGCAATAAACTATATGTTGCTGGGACATTTGGTAAAAATAATATTATATCAAATATTAATGATATTTTAAGTGATATAGGATTACCACTAAACCTTACAAGATATTCAGAGCGTTATAGGGATGTATCGGAAGTGTTGGATAATAATATGAATATAGATACTGTTATTTCTCACAGTTTAGGCAGTTCAGTAAGTTCAGAATATATTAAAAATAATCCTGATAATAATATTAAACATTTGACAACTTACGGCGCTCCTTTTGTTTCAATGTCATCTAAAAATGATGATAGTTATACTAATTTTAGAAGTGGTGGAGATTTGATTAGTATTTTAGACCAAGGTAGTATTCAAACACGAACCAATACTTATAACCCCTTAACAAATCATCAATATACAAATTTTCAAGACCAAGGAAAAGAACCAACTGTAGGTGAAGACCCGGTTAAACTTGTGATGTAATTATTTATATAAATTATTATATAAGAATGCCTAATAATGATATAAAAAACACTATAAATCCTAAAAAGAAAGTCAGTTATGAAGACATTAAGAAAATAGTAGAAGACGAACCCAATTATAAGGTTGAACATAATAATATTAAAAATACATCTAAAAACTATTAAAAAATCTAAAAAAGAAGTTATAGATTATTCACATTTTAAAATAAATTAATTTAATAATAGAATAATATAAATATTTTTCTATTATTAAATATATAAAGATGGAAACTCTGGAAATAGATGATGTCCTTGTTGAAAAGAATTTAAGATTTAAGTTAAAAGATGGCGGTTCTTATGTTCGGTCAAAAGAAAGTAAAAACTTTTATCCTTCGTCGGTTTCTACTTATACCGCTGATACAAATTCTGTAATTAGATTTAACATTACTGGACCACCTAATCAATGGTTGTCCTTACCATCACTATTATTAGGATTTACTCTAAACAACACTGATAATACACTAAATCACGAACTTAGACCAATTGACACAGCCGGTTTCTTTGATAGGGTGCGTGTGTTAATGGGTGATGTCATTGTATGTGATTTAAATTCTCTTTCTCGTGCAAGTGCTATGAAAGATGTATTAAAATCATCAGAAGAAAAAAGAATTGATGAAGCATTAGGTTTTGGAAATACTCTACTCAATCATGATGGACGGTTTTTAGTTTGTGATGCTACTGGAACTTCTACTACTCAAGCAGTAACTAGAAATGTAACCAATGGTAATTATAAAGGAATTAAAGAAGGTAAAAGTGCTAATGTCTATTTTGATTTAAATTTAAAATGTTTCAAGACTTGTGAAAACTGGATACCTTTATCTTATTGTCCAATAACAGTTGAATTATATTTAACAACTGATGTATTAAAACCAATTGTTAATAGAACAGGACTTTTTACTGCTACAAATACAAGTATCACTTGGTCAGTCACAAAACCTTTATTCAAAGGAAATGTCTATACTCTTGACGATAGCTTATATGCAGAGTATGCTAAAATATTAGAAACTGGTTCTCTTCCTATTACTTTTGAAACTGAAACCTACAAGAACAAACAGCATCAACAACAACTGAAATATTCACAACTATTGTCCGTAATGTGTCTAAATTAAATAAACTGTTTATTTCTTTTTCAAATGCGACTCAAAAGGGTTATGTAGGCGGATACGGGGAATTATTGAAACCATATAACTTTATGTATCATCCACTGGCACATGTAACAGGTGATAAAGGACGTTATGACCCAGAGCATGATTTATCTGCTTCTTTGATAATCGGTAATCAAGTTATTCCAAGTCAAGAAATTCAAGGTGTTCGTGAAGCATATGCCCATCTTATGCATTGTGCTGATAAGCCAATGTTAGTTAGTGCAGAAGATTACAGGTCTCACGCTTTTATGTATGGGTTTAATTTGCAGAAATTAGAAAGTGCAAATTATACTGGTATGAACCTTAAAAATAATTCAAATATGGTTGTTAAAGTGAAAGCGTTGGAGGGTTCAACATTATATAGCGCTCCTGGTAAAATGGCCGAGAGAATTTATATGCTCTTGGTTCATGAGTGCATTCTTGAAATCCGTTCAAATTCTGTAACATTTTATGATTAAATAAAAAAATATGATATTATTAATTTTCTAATTAATAATATAATATTATGAGCAAAAACTTAATGAATATCTTTGATATTACAGCAAATAGAATTAGACAAGTAAAAGACGGAGCAGTCAATGATATAGAAGACCTTTACGCGAGTAAATCCGACATTCAAACAGTATTAGATAGTAAAGCAGACCAAGCAGACACCTATACAAAGGAGCAGATAAATGCTAATTTTTATGATATAACTGAAACATATGACAAAACAGAAATTAATGTATTATCAAATAATATTAGTTCAAATACATTTTTAATAGGTAATCTGACAGTAACTTCAAATACAAATTTTAATAATATTTCTTCAAATACTAATTTAATTAATACAAATTTTAATAATATTTCATCAAATACAAATTTAATAAATAATTTAAATTCTACTATGACAACTAATTTTTATAATATTAGTTCTAATACTAATTTAATTAATACAAATTTTAATAATATTTCATCAAATACAAGTTTAATAAATAATTTGAATTCTACTGTATCAACTAATTTTAATAATATTTCATCAAATTCTCATTTAATATCTCAATTACAAACAGGTTCATTTGATAGTAATTTATATTACAATAAAATAACAACTAATAATTTATTAACAGATAAATTAAATACATCAGTATTAAATAATACATTAATTCATAATATAACAACTACTTCAATTTTTAAAATAGCAAATTTTGGAAATTATAATAATTTCTTTGAAATGTATAATAATTATTTTGATAGTTATGTTTATGGAAACTTAAGTGGAGCAACTATGTTTTTAAATCAAAGAGGTTTTGGAAATGTTCAAATTCATAATTCTTCAACTTTTCAAAATGATAAAATAATATTAAATCATAATACTACAATATTAAGTAATTTACAAGTATCAGGTTTATTTTCGTGTTCGTCTATTTTAGATATAGCAGGTTCTGACGCTAGATATGTTTTACAATCAGATGGATTAAGTGGATTAATAACAGGAAATACAAATACAATTAATTCAATAATTACTACTAATAATTCACAGGATACATCATTAGGACAAAAGTTGGATAAAATAGATACTAACGCTCAATCAGTAATAGGACCTATTAATTTTAGTGATAATACAACTTTACATAGTAATTTAAATATGTTAACTACTGGTTCTATAATATGTAATAAGTTTAGTACTACATCGTCGCCTAATGTTGGATTGCAAATGACTTTTCAAATGTTTAATAGAGAGTTCAATATTAATAGAGATGGCAGAATGTGGATGAGTAGCTCTGGAGGACAATGGGAAACACAGATAGGAGATGCTAATGCTGGAAGAGTGTGGGTAAAAGATAGGTTTGGTTTAGGTGCTGTTGGTGTTAATGGTTATGTTTTAAACTGTGCCGGAAAATCGAGATTTACTGATGCAGTTGATTTTATAGGGACTGACAAGGCAGTAAATCTTAACAATGGTTCATATTTGAATTTTAATAATAATGGTTCAATACGAAGATATACACCAGATGCTATAGAAGGCTTATATATGGCTCATGATGATTTTGTTGGTATTAGTGTTGGTGATATTACTAATGCCAGTAATCAATATATGATGTGTGATGGATTAGTTAATAAAACAATTTTTAGTAAACCCGTTGATATTTTAGGTAATATTTATACAAATGCCGCTGTTAATTGTGATAATGTTAATATTGATACTGATGGTAAATTAACAATTGATACAAATTGTGAATTATATAGATATGTTAGTGCTTTTTCATCTTTTGATATGAGGAATACTGATGCTAATTCTTCAATTAGGTTTATCTGTGGAGACCCTGCTGTTCAATCTAACATAGTTGGAGCAGTTAATATTTCTACTGGATGGACTTTTAATACTGCTACTGCTGATTTTATGGGTAATTTATTTGCTGATGATGTTTATGTTAAAACTAATGGAGCATTAAGAAGCAATCATTTAGCGCCTAATGGTGGAACATTAGTAACTGTTGATACTAACTTAGCAGTTCAAAATGCATATTTAGCAACTAATACCATTCAATCATTTGATTTAACAGCGGTTTCATTTTTAGATAATATTTCAATGACTACTGGAACTGATATTAAAATGGGAACATCGGAAATATCAACTTATCATGATGGAACTAATTTATCTACAATTGATGTAATATTCAGAACATCAAACACTGCGTTTAGAGTTTCAGATGCTTCAAGTACACCTTCAGTTTTATTATCTATTGATAAGACATTTGGAACTACAGTAAATACTGGAAGTTTTACAAATAATGCTCCATCGACTTTTAATGAAAATGTAACAGTTGCAGGAACGAAAAAAATGTTATGTAATTTAATTGAACCATCAACAGGAACTAATATAGATTTAACAGCAACAACAGTAACCATCAACGGAACGTTTGTTGATTCATCTGATTCAAGATTGAAATATGATATAGACAATGTCAAATCTAATTGTATGAATATTATTAAGAAATTTAAACCGAAGAAGTTTAAGAGACACGATAGAAATGATAACGGTAAAACTCATATAGGATATATAGCAGATGAAGTACTAAAAGCAATTCCTAAAGAATTTGAAAATGTTGTTAGTAAAGACAGAGAGTATTTAGGATTAAATTATTTAGTTTTACCTGTGCTAGTTCATAAAGCAGTATTAGAATTAAATGATAAAGTTGAAAAATTAGAAAAAGAAATTAAGGAATTGAAAAAAGAAAAATCTAAATAAATAATTAAATATAAATATATAAATATATAAAACAAATAAATAAATAATTAAATAAATAACTATTACATATAGATATATGGACATTGACAGGAAAGTTAAGATAAAAGTATTATTTCAAAATGATAGTATGAGAGAGAAAATTTGTTACTGTGGTTGTAGAATTACTAAGTTAAATAAAGATGAATTTACATTAGATAAATGTAATAATAAAGAATGTAATTTTAGTCATTCTAAATTTGATGAATATATTAAAGAACTAAAAAACAAAGGAAAGAAGAGAAATTCCACAGACGAGTAGCTAAGTATAGCAAGGCACTGGACCTCGTAGCTTGGGGATTATTATGGCCTATTTTAATTCCTGTGAGTATTTATTATTATATTATAATCTAAAATAATAATATATAAATGGGTAATTCGAACAGTAATGTTGAAACTTCAAGTATTGATAAAATTAATGATATTGATGTAGAACAATTAGATTTAAGTAATATTGATAAATTACAGTTAAAAGCAATTAAACAAATGAGTGAAAGATTAGAAAAACTGGAGAAAGTAAAATGTGACAAATTAATATATAAATTACCAGCATTAAATTTGTGTAGTTATAGTTTGTTCTGAATTAATAATATTAAACGTTATTAACATTATTAATTAAAAAAATATGAATAAAATTTACTAATAAAACTTTGTCTTTCATCATTGATGACTTTAATAGTTATTTTTTTCACTTGTAATGAAATAAAATTAACCATATTACGGCTATACATTAAATTAGTTTCATAAAGGTCTTCATTAAGAAAATAATAAATATCAAATAAATTATTTGATGTTAAAGTACGATTACGAACATGATTCAAACAAGTAAATGAGGTAGATGTAGCTAATATATCATATTCAATTAATAATTTTAATGGTTTATGTTTTTGATGTAATTTATCTAACTCATTTAAGTTAAAAATATATGATATGCCGTTATTGATAATATTTTTCCTATTGATATTATCAATTTCAAAATATGGTGAATTCTTTAGTTTGTAAGACTTATACACTGGTTTAAATTTATTAATATAATTTTTAATAATATTATTATTTTTTATTTTTAATAATCTAACATCACCTAAATTATAAGATAATACAAGGTTTTTAATGTCTAATGGTAAATCATAAAATATCATATAATATTAATATATTTATTTATTTAATTAGTAATTTTCAAATAATGTGAGAAGTTTTTCATAAAGATACGGTTAGGGTCTTTTTGGAGAAGGTTAATATATAAAAAGCTATGCGGTTCATCAGTTGCAGTCTCATATATTTTATAAATTAGTTTCTTGCTTTCTAGTAAATTATCACTTCTAACAATTGTTGATAATTCATCTTGTAATATTTCTATCTCTTTGAAGTTTCTAACTTTATAATAAAACAAATGACTTATATTTACTCTAATAATTGGTGGGACACTTGATGATTTCTGAAGACTGACAAGCGTTGATATTCCACTATGACGTCCCCTACAGAATAAAGAATTTAACAATTTGTTATTTCTTGTTATTGCTGGATTATCAGATACATCATCCAAAATTATCAAAATATTAAATAACTTCTTCATTCCTTGTTTTTTCTGGTATTCAATTATTTTATTTTGAGTTTCTATAACTCTTTCTAAATCTTCAACATTGAACTCATCCCACCAACACGGTTCTTTATCATTATCTACTTTCAAACCTTCTTTAATGTATTTTTTACAGGCAACCAAATACTATCCAAATTTACAGATGGGGACCAGATAAAAACTCTTTCAAATGCTCCTCTATAAATATCAAGTATCATTGATACAAGTAAAGTTGATTTTCCACTTCCAGATGGACCTACAATCATAGCTCTCATCGGCAATTTAGGGACGACCTCGTGCTTACTTTGCTTAAAGTCATATTTGATTTCATCAATTGGTTTTACATCAGGCATAATAAAAGTAATATTAAAGACATTTAGAAAATAATTTAATATTTATTATTTTATATGAATAGAAGTTATTCAGATTATATTGATATAATAGATGAAGTAGAGAATATAGAACAAGTTGTTATAACTAATAATAGATGTAAAAAAATATGTTATTTTGTTTTAGAATTAATTAAGTTTGTTATACAATATATCAAAAATAAAAATGTGAATATTAATATAAATGGGAAAAAAGAAAAAGAATAAGACTGAACCAGTTGTTTCTTCAACTGATGAAGAAATTGTTAAAGAAACATCAGTTATTGAGTTTGCTTGTCCAATGTGTAAAAAAATCTTAGAAATGAAAAATGAATTAGAAATACAAAAGAAAGGAAACTGTAAATGTTCGTGTATTCCGACAAGTTTCAAAATAAGTAGAAATGATAAGAAAATGAATATTGATAAAACTAAAGACAGTATCAACTTAGAAACAGATGTTCATAATATTGCTATTCGCTTTGGGAGGGGAGTTACTCCATCCGATAATGGTGATAAGGAAACTCAGGAAACTGTTAAACAAATAATGAAAAATTAGTATTTAAAGAGTAGATTTAACATAATTGCAACATTTAGTTTTAAAAGTTTAGTTTTATAATTTAGTATATATTTACATGGATGAAGGATTAGAAAAGATTGTTAAAAAACTGAATAGGGTTTTAGAACAGAATAAGAATATTTTAGAAATCTTACAAGAAATGGAAAAGAAGAAACCATTAACAAACAGTTATCAAAGTAAAGAAGTAGATAGAACCAATGGGGAATATAAAAATAAAAGAAATATTTATTTAAACAAACTTAATAACAAAGAAATTAAAGAACCGAAGGCTTCAACTATGACATTTTATCAAATTGACTATGACGAGGAAACACAACTTTATTCATAAAGTTGCATTTACTCATTGAAAACTAAACATAGTTTAGTTTTTAACGAGGAAACAGGGATTTTTATTCATAGATAATATTATCTAAATATCTTTAATAATGAACTTATTAGAGATGTTTAGCGGAACAGGTAGTGTTGGACTTGTTGCAAAGTCGCTCGGTTTCAATGTTATTTCATTGGATTTGAAAAATGCGGATATAAATACTGATATTTTGAAATGGGATTATAAACAATTTGATAGGAACCATTTTGATTTTATTTGGAGTAGTCCCCCATGCACTGAATATAGCGTAGCAAAAACTACAGGAATTAGGAATATCGAATATGCTAATAGTATAGTTTTAAAAACTATTGAAATTATTAAATATTTTAATCCTAAATATTTTGTAATCGAAAATCCCCAAACTGGATTATTAAAAAATCAGGAGTTTATGGATAAGTTTGATTTTAAAGATGTAGATTATTGTAAATATGGAATGCCTTACAGAAAGAGAACTAGGCTTTGGAATAACATTACAACTTGGAAACCTAGAGATTTATGTAAAAAGGATTGTGGCAACATCAGGGATAATAAACATATTGAAACTGCACAGAGACTGCCAAATGGAAACAAGGAAAAATGGGGAGACAATCCAACAATACATAAGCAGGAAGACTTGTATAAAGTACCTAGTAGTTTAATCAGTGAAATTTTGGTGAGTTTGGTTGGTTAAATAATTTGAGGCTGTCCACTACTGGAAAAAGCCCCCTTTTTGACGTACACCGCTTTTGGTGTATGCGTACACCGCTTTTGGTGTATGCGTACACCGCTTTTGGTGTATGCGTACACCGCTTTTGGTGTATGCGTACACCGCTTTTGGTGTATGGTTTTTGTCCCTCTTGGACAGCCCCAAATGCAAGGTTTGTGCTCTTTCAGGGAGACAATCAGCGGATGTAGATTACATATTTGAAGATTTATTACCTGATAATTATTGTAATCCTTAATTCTTAATTGTGATATAATTATAACATGTAAAATCTTATATGTTGTAATTATACTAAACTTATGGTTTGTTTCCTATTTTTCTTTATGCCTTGAAAATGACTTAAAGAAATAGTGCCTTAATATAATAAGAGGAAAATGAACGGTGATAAAATCAATAATTATATCAATAAAAAATGCTATGATTGTTGTCACTTCAAAAAAGAAAATATGGAATTGTATAAATTGAATTTACCTAATGAAATAGTGAATAATATTATTAATTATTCAATGGATGTTGAAGAAGACATATGTAAAAATTGTAAAAATTGGAGATATTATCAAGAATTAATCAAATGTCTGTTGGGAATAAAAAGCATAAATAATAGAAATGTAGAAGATGAGATTTTAATATTTCTAACTGTAAATAAAATACCACCTTATGATTATGTTAACAGTTTCTTAAAATCAGTAAGAAAAACTATGACATGATTTATGATATATTATGGATGTTGGGATATAGTCAAGAGAAAGGGGAAGATGTTAAAGAAAATATCAAATTATTTATTGAAAGTAAAAAGTTTAATATTCAAAATACATTGAGAGATATTAATATTATTTTTAAAATGATGTATGAAAGAAGAAAGATTTGTCAATTAAATTATTATCCTGTACTGAAATTATAATCATAATATAATAATAACATGTAAAATCTTATATGTTATAATTATACTGTACTTATAGTTTGTAAAGATTGAAATATTTTATTTTTCCTTGATTTGGCTGACTCTTTCAAAGTGCGTTGTTTGAACTTGGTATGCTCTTTTGATTTTTTCGTGCTTTGGCTGTTTGTATTTTATTTTGTTTGATACTCTTCTGATATTTTTTGTTGGTATGTTGCTTTGTTTTTGTTGATGTGTGTTTTTGAGTTTGTGTTCTTTGATGGTTTTTATTTTTGCTGTTTTGTTGGTATGCTTGTTTGAATTATTTAATGTTTTATGCTTTGATTAAATATTTTGTTGGGGGCTGTTCTGGTTTTTGAGTTGCTTGGTGGTTCTTATCTTGTTTTCTGTGAATTGTGTGTATTTTGTTGTATGCTGTTTGATTATTTGGTTTTATTCTTTCAAGTGCCGTTTTATGTATTTTTTTGGGGGGGGGCCCCCCCCAAGGACCGCGCGGCAATTTGATGACGTTCCACTAAACGTAGTCTTCGGGGACCCGGTGTCGCAAAACAGGGGTCCCAGGCTCGATTCCCCCTGCCGGCTTTTTTGCTGGCTTGGGCTTCCTGCATCCTTTTGCCGAAAATCTGGAAAAACTCTGTGTTTTTGGACATCATCTTTGCGAAAACGCTGGAAAAACAGTGTTTTTTGCGGGAAATACTGGGGAGCAAAGGGGAAGTGCAAGGATACATACATACATACAGACATACATACAGACAGACAGACATACAAACATACATACATACATTACATTACACAACATCACATTACATTACTTTAAATTACATCGCATTACATACATACATACATACATTACATTACATTACTTTACATTACATTACATTACATTACATTACTTTACATTACATTACATTACATACATACATTACATACATTACATACATTACATACATTACATTTACATTACATTACATATACATGCATACATGCATTACATACATACATACATACATACATACATACATACATGCAGGCATGCATACATACATACCTACCTACCTACATACATACATACATACATTACATTACATTACATTACATTACATTACATTACATTACATTACATTACATTACATTACATTACATTACATTACATTACATTACATTACATACATACATTACATTACATTACATACATACATACATACATTACATACACTACATTACATACATACATACATTACATACATACATACATACATACATACATACATACATACATACATACATACATACATTACATACATTACATACATACATTACATTACATTACATTACATTACATTACATGCATACATGCAATACATACATACATACATACATGCATGCATGCATCCATACATACCTACCTACCTACCTACCTTACATACATACATACATACATACATACATACATACATACATACATACATACATACATACATACATACATACATACATACATACATACATACATACATTACATTACATACATACATACATACATACATACATACATACATACATACATACATACATACATACATACATACATACATACATACATACATACATACATACATACACATACATACATACATACATACATACATACATACATACATACATACATACATACATACATACATACATACATACATACATACATACATACATACATACATACATACATACATACATACATACATACATACATACATACATACATACATACATACATACATACATACATACATACATACATACATACATACATACATACATACATACATACATACATACATACATACATACATACATACATACATACATACATACATACATACATACATACATACATACATACATACATACATACATACATACATACATACATACATACATACATACATACATACATACATTACATACATACATACATACATACATACATTACATTACATACATACATACATTACATACATACATACATACATACATACATACATACATACATACATACATACATACATACATACATACATACATACATACATACATACATACATACATACATACATACATACATACATTACATACATACATACATACATACATACATACATACATACATACGAGAGAGGGAGATTGGGGAGAGAGTGGCTTGGGGGGATGGGGAGGATGGGGAGCGGAGGGAGGGAGAGAGGACGACAGAACACACCAGGGAGACAAGGGAGAGAGGAAGAAGGAGAAAAGGGAGAGGACAATGTCGGCGGACTGAGCCGGAGGCTCTAAAGTTTTTTTGGACGCGGGCAGCCGCGGGCAGGCAACAAGACTTTATTTCAGGGGCCGCTGAAATAATGTCAAATTGGGGGTGAAGTTTCTGAAGTACTAGGTTGTTTGTGGGTTTGGTTGTAGGCAGTTTTTTATACAAGAGACATGCAAGCAAACAAGAGCTTGGGGAAGCTGGACATTATTGATTTTGGGAAGCAGGCCCAAATCTAACAACAAAGCCCGAAGCTTCATAGGTAGTTACACTGGGCTAGTTGTATATTTGCAGGGGGCCAGACAACAAGACTTTATTGTAGGAGCCCCTGAAATAAAGTCTTGGGCTCAAGTTTGGGGGCCTGAAGTACTACCCACCCCCTTTGCAGGTTTGATTGCGGGCAGTTTTTAAACAAGAGGCATGTAACAAACCATGACTTCTTGGGCAGCTGGACAGTTTGATTTTTGGGGAGCTGAAGAACAAGGTACCAAAGATCTAAGGACCAGGTGTTGGCTTGGCTACCTCTCCTCTTCTTTCTCTGTTTGTTCCATTTTGTCATGTTCCTTATACTTTTCGTTCAGACAATTTGGGCGGGGGTGGCGGGTGCTTGTCTTTATTCCAGGTGCATTTTTTGGGGAGCCACCCATTTGTCTTTATTCCAGGTGCAATGCTTAATCCTAGGTGGACGTTACGGAACGACCATTCAATTGCTAGTGACAGCTATTGTTCGCAGAATACTGTAGCATGCCTTGCAAGCTTGCCTGTTATCATATAAATACTGGACCCTTTGGCTGTAACAGTGAGGGTCTTGGGGCAGTTTAGCGCTGTGAGCTAAGCTTAAAAGCAATATGCTTGCTTCACGGCATCAACTTTAAGGGCAACTGATACATGTTGCGCTGAGTTGCATTAGCCAGAGAACCACAGTTGAAGAGTTGAAGCAACATGTGAACTTGATCATCTAGGAGGCATGGTGAAACTGAACATACCCGAATTTGCAAAGTATTGTATATCATGCTTAATTAACATGTTTCTTGTGTTGTTTGTAGATTGAAGCAATATTGGGCACATGGCCCAAAGGCACAGAGCTGTGGACAAATACGGAATCACTCCCATCGCGCTGCTACAAAATCTGCGAAAGCTATCCTTCTGAATTTGGTGCGACAATATTTGTTCATTGAAATTGTACCTTCCTGGACTCTACAGTCGTGAAAGTAGAGTGACATTACATGAACATGCGGTGAACTGCGCATGACACACTGTTTCAAGCCACTAGAAGACGAAGACCGGGTTTTGCCATGAAAAACCGTTTGTGATGTGTGCCGCGCAAAGCACACCGCACACACTAGAAGAAACAACTCGAAATGTCTAACTCCTGTTTAAGTGATGTTGGTTCTTTGCATTGTCGCAGCGCCCTCCTAAACATCAGTTTGAGTTGTGGTGCACCAAGCCACCTGCTCGCTTCCAAAGGAAACACCTGACTTGGATGCTTTGCGACTCAGCAACGCGCAACGGGGCAGCCTTCTCAACTTGTGCAACACACAAATGCTTTTCTCACACATAAATGCAAGGCTAATAACGCGGCTTTTGTTTTCCCTTGTGTTGCGTTGGCATTCAAGCCGTTTTGGCCAAGGTCAAATTATGTTTGATGATTTCTTCCATGCCAACATCAAAGGCATTGAGCAGCTGAGCTGAACCTGGAGGTTTTACATTGGGTGATAGCAAGGTCCGCGCCGCTGCTTGAATTGGCACTTGCATCTTTCAAGGAAGCCCTGCGCAGTGAACAGCAACGCCCCAAAGAACACCGCTTATCGTGACAACACCGTTAAACAAATCCGCTGATGGACTTTCAGGGCTTTACTTGGCACAGAACCAAAAAAGTGTGCTTTGTTCAAGAAAAGGTGTTTCGACAAAGAATGCCATTCTTTACATTTTGCCCCAAAAATTTGGGGTGGTTTGAGACTCCAGGTATCTTCCAGGGACCCTCACAGGTGCCATGTTGGAGGTAGGCTAGCCTTTTGTGACCACGAAAAGCGGTGGCCAAAGATGGAAAACCTGAAAGGTGTTCCTCCCACTAACAAAAAGAAATCGCCTGTGAAAGGGTACCTAGCTCACAGAAGCCCTAGCGGATGGTGCTTCAGGTGTGGCGTGCCCGAAGCTGCACGCCACTGCAAAAGGGTTGCACCCCTTTTGATTTGGGCTCACTAAGGACAACCATTACTGGGCTGTATTTTTTCAGATCCCCTGCCCTCCCCCCCCTCCCCCCTCCCCCCCTTTTGTTTTGTCATGAAACAGCATCCTTCACACAATGCATCTAAGCCATGCCGCAGCTTTGGATGTTCCATGTTGTTGCAAGTATTCTGATTCCTCCATTGTTCGGAGGGGGTTCTTTGCTGCTCAAGTTCTAACAAGACCACAAACGCGGCGTGACCCACTGCAACATCTCCTCGCGGGGTCCATATGATCAAATGATCAAAGTCGGTACCTGGCTGGTCACAGTAACTGCCCTGCGAATCAACATGGATAATAGGGAACCAGAAAGGGATTCTTCCGCCCGAAAGGAGATTCCTCTAAACATGGGTTCTTTCAGAAATTCTGCCAGCAAACCGGCATCCTTTGTGGACATCTGTGTACGTAAGCCTCCTGTGGATGTCCAGTTATTTGTTGATACTTCTAGGGGTAACTTCCATTTCCATTCTTTCCAGGGATCCAAATCTTTCTAGAAAACCACCAAAACCCCTGGGGAAACGGATCCGGTGTTTGAAAAGAACGATGGCTGAAAACGAAAGGACAAGGAATCAACCCCTCAAATACTCCAAATGGCTGTGGGTCAAAATTAAACCACCATGGGACCACAGATTTAGTCCATGCTTCCATTTGCCATCGTTCCCATTTTGGGGTTATCCTTTAGTTTTCGGAACTATGAACAAAAATGGAATTGCGGCAGGCTGAACTTTGCAGAGTCCACATATTGGAGAGACCCACTGCCAAATCATCCCCTTTCTGCTATCCGAAGTGTTGACCCACTGCCAAATCATCCCACATATTTAGAAGATCCACTGCCAAATCATCCCCTTTCTGCTGTCCTTTTTGACGTCTCTTGGCATAGGTGTCCTTTTAGGGCAAATAGATGGCCCTGGTAGATGGTTAAGCCACCAGGTAAACCAGGGCCAACCAAATTTTTCACCAAAACAACCAAAAAGGACACCTATGTCTCTTGGTGTCAATCCGCGTGCCGAACTGAAGTCCTGGACGATCTTCTCCACTTCGCTCATCACAACCTCTCGCACCACCTGGCCCAAACAAAGAGACATAGACCTGGACCTTCAAACAGCCCCCGTCATTGGGGGGCCCTTGAAACCATACAAAAAGCAAGGGTGCCCTGTAAGAAAGGCGAAAAACCGGGTTTTGGTCTGAAAACCAGGTTTTTTGAGGTTGGCATTTTTTTGAGGTTGGGCACTACCCATTTTTAAGGGTAATTTGAGGGCTTGGGGAGAGGGCATGTGGTACCTTTTCGAGGCCGCAGGGTTTCAGCTGAAACAGAACTGAATGGCTGCACTGTGTTCTTTTTGTTCGGGGCGATTTTGCAGCCACAACACAAAGCTCGTTGGCTCAAGCAACACATCAAGCACACAAAGGTATTATATCTCTCCGCCTTGGCAAGCTGGCAACCGTGAGCAACCCCCCTAAGAAAAAACTTCTGGCATAGGTCACGGGTCTCCAAATGAGATGCTAGTCTAAGTGGTTGAAAGCTGACAAGGAGTTGGTACCTTTTGTTTGGATCTTCTTGGTGTTTTCAGAGTGAACCCCCCCAGAAAAACAACCTGCGCCGCACCGACACCTAAGCTTCCAGATCCGACACCTAATCGGGTGGGCGGAAGGGGCCTGGCCTGGATCAATGTCTCCCGTGAGGCGTCTGGGGCCAACTGCCGCATGCTTTCCTGCGTGAATCTGACGGATCCATTTGTTGCATCTCGACCTTGCCAAACAGCTTGTTCTTGCTTTTTGTCTTTGTCTTTGCACATGACATGCATATTAAAGGGACTAAGTGTCATAACTCGACCCCTTACCACATTAACGATCGTTTCTTGAAGCGAAAGGTCTGGGATTCGTGAGGCAAAAAGATTGCACCCGGGACATTCTCCCATATAATTCAACTTTTGTTTTTTTCTGCAAAACGGTAGGCTTGGCAGACTTGGGCCGCGGGCAAGCCTCGAAAAGAAGCTGACAAGGAGTCCAAAAATGAACATCCGCTTCCGTGTACGGTTCACATTTGTTCAAACACAAACAGCTGGTTCTTGGTTTTTGCACATGACATGCACATTGAAGAGACTAAGTTTCATAACTCGACCCCTTACCACATTCACGATCGTTTCTTGAAGCGAATGGTCTAGGATTCGTGAGGCAGAAAGCTTGCACTCCAGACATTCTCCCATATAATTCAACTGCACGGTTCACATTTATTCAAACATATTCAAACACAAATAGCTTATTTTGTTTTCTTCGCGCATGACATGCACATTGAAGGGACTGGCTGAAACAAGTCGCTGATCAGCCCCCCAGCAAAAGCCTCTGCGCTACTCAATGCGACATGAATCAACTCTGGCCGAAGGCCTTGGGCAATTCCACGAGTGGCTGCACATATGAGGTTAAGTTATTTGGGGGTGCCATGGCTAATTGAAACAACGGCTGAACTCAGCATAGTCGAAAGCCGCGGAAGCTTGCGCGCTAGTTTTGGGTCAACCGGTTCACAAAATGTTGGCCCAGTTGTTCTGTGACCCTGGGCAAAAAAGTTGGAACCCTTTTTTGGGGTCTTTTTCCATTCTTAGTGGGGGCAGCCACCCCAAAATAGGGGAAAAGAATAGGTGCCACTGAACCCCTGAGTTGGATTCCTGGGCCAATTCATGAGCTGTCGAGCCGAAGTGTTCGCTATTCCGAGACCAAGGAGACCAAATCTGTGTGGTTCATTTGGGATACGGGAGTGGGGAGATGGGGGGATTCGATTCCTTGGCGCGAGTTCCCAGAAACTTTGCATCAAACGGGGATCGGAATCCGGATTCCCCCGTATCCCTAGTTGGAATTTCCCCGAGAATTCGCGAGCTCATGGCTTAGCCATGAAAGGAACCGGACTCCGACCTGGAAACACAAGGTTCGCCTGTGACCTTCTGACTATGGATCAACATTTCAAAACCAAAAGATCAACATGAGTCAAAAGGTCGGCAAAATGAGCAGAGACTAAGAATGGAACAAAAAGAGAATCCCAAGCTTCGCTAGTCAAAGTCAAGCAAGTCAGCGGCAAGATCGCCTCCAAAGTCTCCAAGTGCACGTTCACCTGTCAAACCGCAATCGAGCAATCGAGGCTTCTCGTTTTGCTTGCAGTTGCTAGGCTTCCAGTCCCAAAAGCATCTTGAAATTGCACAGATCAGCCGAAGGTGGGTCCCTTCATCGGGGGTCCCTTCATTTCAACAGCTCTAGAAAAGCGGATCATGTAACTGCCCCCGAAAACCAAGTGGGTTCATTTTGGCTTTTGAAATGTCGTAGCTCGTACATGCGCGCTTGCAGTGCATTTGTTGGACTCAAACATCGATTCTGCCTATCGTATCGGTTTCAACCATGATCCGCACGTCACGTAATCGCCGCCATGCAAACGCAAAAGAACCAAGACCAACATGTACCAAACTGAAATCCTGGACAGCCACGAGTTGATGGCAAAATCCGCGCCACGTGTTTCAATGTCTCATCCCACGTCGCACGTTTCGGCTGTGCCTGGCTCGGCTTCCTCCAATGTTTTGATTGCTCACTTTGAGGCTTTACATGGCTGTGGCTCAAAAAACCGGTGCCAAAATCAACCCTGGTAAGTAGAAACATGGACAAAAACCTGCGTAACCCCTCCTGTGCTATTTTTGAGCCACACCCACATTATTCCACGAATGCGATTCTCAACGGCAAGAATTGAGTTGTGAGCCCAAACAACGCTCCCAGGCAGCCTCACCATTTTTCAGGATTGGACGACCCCTTTTCATGATGCAAACGGACAAAGCAACCTTCACATGAGACATATATGAGTGTCCCCAACAGCTTTGGAGTGTAAGCACAGCGCGGGTTCGTCTCCACAAACTCATGAGCGGCATTCAAAACCTCCTGCCGAGGTGCTTAGAGCTTCCTCGAGCCCTTAGCTTACGAGCCCACCGAACAAACACTTCCGCAACATGAGCAAGTCATGCCGCCACATGCTTCTCCTTTCTTGCTAGGCAAACCCTTGTTGAAGTCAAACCCCCATGTTGTTGGGCAACCCTCTTTTTGTTGCGCGAGCCCATTTTGCTAAGCAAACCAGTGTTTTTGTCAGGCAAACCTCTTTTTGTTTGGCAAATCATGTAGTGCTGGCAAAACCCTGTTGCTGGTCAATTTGTTTGGCAAAACGATTTTTGTCGCCCAGCCCCGTTCTGTTGGCCAAACCCGCATTTGTTGGGCAAAGCCCTTGTGTTGGGAAAGCCAGTGTTGTTGGGCAAAACCCCTTTGTGTTGGGTGAAACCCTCTTGCTTTTGGAACAGCCGTCTTGCTGTTGGGCGAAACCCTGTTTTTCTCGGGCAAAACCACCTCCGTTGGCTTAAGACCCTGGGAAACAAATGTTTCCAGTAGTGACAGATTCCCTTTAAAACCAACAGGGGAAAATCCAGAACAAAAAGCATTTCAGCAAATATTCATATGCCTCCATTTTGGGGCGATAAAAAAACAAAACACCCATGTACCACCTATTTTGATATTGAAAAATTGGTTTCCTGGGTTTTGACAACCACAGCCATGTGGGACGATAATTGAGACGACCAACATCCAAGATAATTCTGTGGAGTACGCCCCTTCCATATATTGCTCAGTCCAGGGCCCCGGTTGTTGTCTAGGTCCTCCAGTAGAGAGGCTAGAATAAGGGTACCAACTTTTTTTCTGTAGTCTATTTTAGGGGAACCCTCCCACAAAAAGAAACGGTAAAAGTTGGCACCTAGCTGGGGGACCTAGTTGTATATTCACTTCAGCAGATGGACCATATGTCTTGGCCGAAACCCCCTCTTCGGTTGCCTCCAATCCTGGAGGCACGGAGAAGGCGCTTTTCATCGCCTCCAAAATCGGAGGTCGGATTCGGCCAATGGCTGGTCAGACGCCCGGCTTGGGTGGCTCAAAATGGAGAAACCACAAGGAACCGCCTCATTTTGGTTGCTCAAAATGGAGAAACCACAAAAAGGACTCATTTTGGTGGCTCAAAATGGAGAACCACAAGGAAACGACTCATTTTTAGCGCTTGACTACGTATATCGGCGTGGGTTTTTGTGATGTACCGTTTTGGGGTTGTGGGCAGTTTTTGGGGTTGGTTTCTCCTTGGGAAAGCAGCCGTGGTTCGCCTATTTTGACCACATCCTCGCATCCTGAAGGAAACCTACAGTCAGGAAGGATGTCTCTTTCTTTTGGGAAAGGTCGATGTGGGCTTTCTTGCAACTTGGCCATGGGTCAAAACCAGTGGCCTCCAGTTGGTGTCTGTGTGGGTGTGAGAAAGGCCGACCGCTTAAAACTTGAAGTCTCGAAGTCGTTGCGCAAACCGTGGCCCTGCCAGGAAGATCCGCAGACTCACCCGACGAAGGAGACTATTGAGGACCCCTGGAAGGCCCATGTGGTGACCAATCAGCATACAAGGGCGAACTAACATGCGCACGTCTGGTTTTGATTGGTGCAAAGAATCTGAACCTGTCCGAATTACCCAGGATGCATTGGGGCAAAAGACACATGCTGTCACGCTGTCTGTCCGTTGTCTTCTCTTTCCCTGTAAAACAAGCTGAACCGGAAAAATCGGAAACCTCCGAAAAGCTGATTTTTCAAAATATGGGGTTTCTGGTGTCGTGTCCTATGATTCCAATCAAGCAATCTGCACACTTCACATGGAATTCCAGAGGTTTCGGGGACCATCCAGACCTAAGACCGGGTCCCCGTTCCACGTCAGGTTCGTCACGTGTGCCACGCCCCCCGGCCTCGGAGAGCTCGGAGCCCGGGGATCTTGAGCCACTTCGCGCTAGGTCAGGAGTCGCATCAGATTCATCACGCCCGGTTTCGGCGGCGCCCGAATTCCCCCCCAAAAAAAAAGACAAGACATGCGGCCGTGGGGCAGAAATGATCGGAATGCCCAAAAATGGGTTGCCCTGGTAAATGGAATGGACTTAAACCAGCGGTTTCTGGCGGCTTGTTTTGACCCATACTAATATGATCAGGAACAAGAGATGAGACACGGCGGCAGTTCCTCTTGGTCCCTCAGCCGCGATCATGTCTGCATCGTTTTCACCAGTCCCTTTCTTGTTCTAAAGTTTGGATCAGCCGTCTCACTGTGTCCGCAGTTGCTTCTGAATCAGTTGATTCAGTTGATGTACGTATCATTCTTCATTTTTGAACCCGACACCGCTTCACGTGGCTTAGGCAAGCAGCAAGTGCACAATAATCGACCGACATGAAATGTGGCATGTTCACATCCTGGATTGAAACCGCGTCCCGGGCTTTAGAGAAAGATAGACAAGACCTAAGATGTAGGCCAGCCCTGGTTTCAGGATCCAAGATACACAATGTCATTGCTCCTCTCGGCTGAAAGCAGACAAGGCCTGGTTTCAGGATCCAAGATACACAATGCCATTGATCCTCTCGGCTGAAAGCAGACAATTGTTGCTTTCACAGATCGCCATGCTGACCCGACCAAATCATACCGCGCGCGTCCCCACGAAAGTGCTCTTTTCGGCGCTGGATTGTATCACGAAGCTTCCGTCTGCCCACCAGCAGCCTTGCCCAATGGATCTTGTTATCTCGATAGGCCAGCCTCAGCAACCGTGGGTTTCACACGTGCTTGCGCCTTCCAGCCATTGTGAAGCCGCGCAAAGACATTCCAAATGCAGGAGTTTGAAGCTCAACAAGGGAGAAAATTGGACAACGGGATCCGCCTTGGAGGCCAATAATTAACTGCCCTTACTGTTAGAGGCGAGAAACGCATCCTTCCAGACCTTGCTGGGGGGATCTCCAATCGTCTTCCCCCAAAAAACAAAGCAACTAAAGTGGAATTCCAGGCGTCATCCCAATTCCATGTTTGATCTGTCGAGGGGATGGGATGAAAAAAGGCTACAAGGATTTGGCAGTCCAATCCTTCCCAAACGGCTGATAGCCAATGCAACCGCCCCCCGAAAACCGAGCAGCCAATCCTCGCGACGATCAAGGTGCATTGCTTCGCCACCGAGACCTCCGTGTGACATCTGGAAGCAGCTTCGCGGCTAAAACGGTCGCTGGCAAACTCGAGAAAAACCACCTCGTGTCAGAGACTGAATTTCAACAATGTGGGTCTCTGACCAGTCGTCGTGGTTCCCGAAACCACTCCACTAAGGCGGGCGCTTGAGCTTGAGGCAATGTGTACTGCTGCACGCGCGACGTTGGACCTTGAACCCGTTCTCGAAGGACACGGGGCAGTTAACCTCAGACCCGTGGAAGAGAGGCATGGGGCTTAGGGGTTCAAAGCACTTCCACATGGACGCAAATGCGCTGACCCCTCTTCAACACCCGTAGGCTTCAGGTCCGCCGCTCGCGTGACATGGCTGGGGGGTATGCTTGGCGGTGCTCGCTTTAGAGCCCAGCTTGCTCTGCCTGGTAGGCTCCGCGTGCATGGCTGCGTCCTTCGCCACTTTGCGGCGAGGCTTGCGTCAGTCTTGAAAAGTGCTGGTGGTTGTTGATGCTAAGCTGAAAGGCGGCAGCGCCACGTTCAACAATCTGAACCAACACGCTCGTTTGTCAACTTCTTCTAGCTGGTTGTCAGCACTTGCGCGTTGGATGCCCTTGCGTATCTTGACATGTGAGTATGCGTGGTTTGTGTACGAGTGTGGTGTGTCTGTGCATGTGTGTGTGTGTGTGCGCGTGTGCGTGTGCGTGTGCGTGCGTGCGTGCATGCGTGCGTGCGTGCGTGCGTGCGCACGTGCGCGCGCGTGCGCGCGTGCGTGCGTGTGGGCGCGGGCGTGCATGCTTGCGTGCGTGCGTGCGTGCGTGCGTGTGTGGGTGCGTGGGTGCGTGGGTGGGTGGGTGCGTGCGTGCGTGCGTGTGTGTGTGTGTGTGTGTGTGTGTCTGTGTGTGTGTGTGTGTTTCTGTCTGTCGGCGTGTCTGCGTGTCTGGGCGTCTGTGCGTCTGTGCGTCTGCGCGTCTGTGCGTCTGCGCGTCTGTGCGTCTGTGCGTCTGCGCATCTGCGCGTCTGCGCGTCTGTGCGTCTGTGCGTCTGTGCGTCTGCGCGTCTGTCTCTGTCTGTCTGTGTGTGCTTGCGTGTTTGCGTGTTTGGGTGTTTGTGCGTTCCTGCGATTGTGCGTTTGCGGGTTTGCGGGTTTGCATGTTTGCGTGTTTGCGTGTTTGCATGTTTGCGTGTTTGCGTGTTGCGTGTTGCGTGTGTGCGTGCATGCGGGTGTGGGGGTGTGCGGGTGTGCGGGTGTGTGGGTGTGCGGGTGTGCGGGTGTGCGGGTGTGCGGGTGTGCGGGTGTGCGCGTGTGCGCGCGTGCGCGTGTGCGCGTGTGCGCGTTTGCGCGGGTGCGCGGGTGCGCGGGTGCGCGGGTGCGCGGGTGCGCGGGTGCGCGTGTGCGGGTGTGTGCGTGTGTGCGTGCGTGCGTATGCGCGCGCGTGCGTGCGTGCGTGGGCGCGCGTGTGTGCGTGCGTGTGTGTGTGTGTGTGTGTGTGTGTGTGTGTGTGTGTGTGTGTGTGTGTGTGTGTGTGTGTGTGTGTGTGTGTGTGTGTGTGTGGTGTGTGTGTTGTGTGTGTGTGTGTGTGTGTGTGTGTGTGTGTGTGTGTGTGTGTGTGTGTGTGTGTGTGTGTGTGTGTGTGTGTGTGTGGGTGTGGGTGTGGGTGTGGGTGTGGGTGGGGGTGTGGGTGTGGGTGTGGGTGTGGGTGTGGGTGTGGGTGTGGGTGTGGGTGTGGGTGTGGGTGTGGGTGTGGGTGTGGGTGTGGGTGTGGGTGTGGGTGAGGGTGTGGCGTGTGCAATGCGTGTGCGGTGCGTGCGCGTGTGCGTGAGTGTGCGTGATGGTGTGGTGTGGGGTGTGTGTGCGTGGGGTGGTCTGTCTGTCTGTCTGTCTTCTGTCTTCTGTCTGTCTGTCTGTCTGTCTGTCTGTCTGTCTGTCTGTCTGTCTGTCCTGTGTCTCTTGTCTCTTTGTTCTCTGTCCCTGTGTGTCTGTGTGTCTGTGTGTCTGTGTGTCTGTGTGTCTGTGTCTGTGTCTGTGTCTGTGTCTGTGTCTGTGTCTGTGTCTGTGTCTGTGTCTGTGTCTGCGTCTGCGTCTGCGTCTGCGTCTGCGTCTGCGTCTGTGTCTGTGTCTGTGTCTGTGTCTGTGTCTGCGTCTGCGTCTGCGTGTGCGCGTGTGATTTTGCCTGTGTGTGTGTGCGCGTTTGCGTATTTGTGTGTTTCTGTGTTTGTGTGTTTGTGGGTGTGTCTGCGTGTGTATGGGTGTTTGCGTGTGTGCCCTTCTTTTGCTGACCTTCCGTTATGCGCTGAATTGTCCGCCTCATTGGAGGATTTCTGGCGGATGCTGGGGGACCATCCGTTTGCTGTGTGCGATGGTGCAACGAAGCGCCCTCGACGCGCCTGTTAAAGTTTTTAGCAACCACGAGTTTCAGCCCGTGTGTGTCGCCCTGCAGTTGTTTCTGGCTTGACGTTGTTCTTGCTGAACGGTCACCCTAAACGTTCAGCGCGACTGCCAGTGATGTGACTGAAAACTGTGTGGTTTGTGCGTGTGTATGTGGTTTGTGCGCAGTAAGCAATGGAACCATTTGGGGGTAGGTGAACCACCCGTTTTAGTCTATTTACTGGGGATTGGGATGTTCACAGGGGGTACGGGCTTCTGACCCATGGTCAAATGCGACCAATCGCCGGGCTGCTTCTTCGGCCAGCGCTGCGAAGCTGGCACACATGCCGGCACCGCAGTGTCAGACGCAGCGCCTCCTCAAAGCAAGCTGCGGCATGTAGACTGCCTCAGTCGCGAACACCAAGCGCCCCCAGTGCCACCGCATCATGCTCGGGTTTGCGTCTGGCCTGGGCGTTCATGACGGAAGAATCTTCAGCTGGAACGCACCTCGCATTGCTTTCCGCAAGTTCCAAAGTCTGCCGTCCCTTTGGCCTGACAACGATCACTTGGATTGCCTACAAAAAAGTTCTTGACAGAACGATATCCTGGGCAATGGACTCATCTAGGAACACTGTTTTTGACCCCCTTAGAAACACCAAAAGAAGCTAGCACCTGGAAACACAATCACGCGCGCACTCACGCGCAAGGCCAGGCACATCCACCATCGGAGGGGGCTCAAGCACATTCGTTTCGAAAGGGATTGCGGACGAGCATGGAATTGCATCCCTCGCAAAAGGGAACGGGACCCAACTGAATGAACGCTTCAACTTATATTTCGATATAGATGCTGAGGAAGACCAAAGGCATCCATACTCACCATTCCGCTGTTCTCCTACACACTCCACCCTCAACCAAACCCTTTGCAACAAACTGCCTGGCCCATCGCCCCAATGTCGCGTCGTTTCTTGTTGTTTGTTCTTATTATTTGTTCGTATTTTTTTTTCTCTCTCTGTTTCTCTCGCTTGGGCCAGCGCATGTGCCATTCCCGGCAGCCAGAGCCCCCCAGGACCTGCAAAGCGGCCTTGCGCGCGTTGACCTCGAGGCGTGACGCGCTGGTCCATCTGGTCCTAGGCGTGCCACAAGTTGGAGAACGCTGGACAGACGGCAGCCGCAGAGCCAGCAAGGCTGCACATGTGTCGCGGATGCCCTTGTAGCCGGCGCGCGGCTGCAAGCATCTCGAGTTCGCTGCCCGAGTCAATGCGAAGACTTGCCCAGCTTCTGGCAATCGATCAAGGTTGATGCCCGCCAAAGACATGGTGCGAGACTGCAATACGCAGGGGCCATCACATGGGTACACCAGAGATTCTTGGATGCAGGCTGGTGATGAGCTGTGGGGCAGCAGCCAAAGCAACACAAATAGCGCTCCTCGCATGCTGCGCTTGAGGCATCTTGCCTTCTCACTGCTGCCAAGCAGTGTGGGCGCATATCAACCTCTTGAAGCCACAATCACAACATGCGAGCAAGGAGCATTGTCTTTCGTAAAAGACATTGAACTCAGCCTAGAAGAGCAATGCTGTACACATCCCATCACCACTAGCCCGGCAACATGTTGCGATGTTGGACGAACATCGCACTGGCTTGAAGCTTGCCTGCCTCTGTCAATGCGGTAACACTCGCAACTTTGCGCACGTCCTTTGTGACCTGGTCAAGACTTGTTTGTCCTGTAGCCCCTGCTGCAAAATTGTTGCGCAGCGCGTGATTCGGTGGCAAAACAAGGCGACTGCTGAGTATGCTAGCTCGCAGCCTGCCTGTCTATATCAATGCGCTACGGCTGAACGTGGGCCGCTAGCCAAGGAACACTGCTCCTGACACTTGGTCGCATTGGGCGGGGCAAAGGGTACTTAGCTTCAGGCCCGAAACAAAAAGCTGCCCTGCGGCGACAGGTTTCGGACTCCACCGGGCTGCTGCGATTTGCATGCTTCTCTCGACATGCAAACAACCCTTCGGCGACAAAGCATTCTGCGGCAGGACGCGCGCTGTCACTCTACGAGTGAGCGCGGCTCCATACAGGAAATGACTGCCGCGCCCAAAGGTATCGGGATAACGCTGCAAAGTGCAGGTGCTGGGTCATCGAGGTCAGAAGACAGGAAGAGCCAGTGGTCGACACTGCAGTATGTTTGCCAACGCAATGCCGAAGCCCAAGCCAAAGTACTGTGGGTTCTGTCGCAAGGCATGATTGCCCTGGCGACTGCTGCGACCGACCCCGCAAAGGAAGCAGAACGTGTCAACTTAAAGCGGGAAACGAAGGCCCTCGCGCAGTCGCGGAACCGCTTGGAGCAAACCAGGTCCAGCTCGCTCGTGTGTAGCACTCTTGCCTTTTGTTTGGCCATGTGCGTGCCATGATGGTTTCCTGTGTGAGAAACAACCGTCAAATACCTTCACAACTGGCTGTGCGAATTGGATCTCAAAGGGGCATGTCTATACACATCGCTGCGGATTGCAATACGTCCCCGCGGGCGCTGCCTCTCACCCGAAATTGCCACGTGCTAGGGCCTTTTGAATGTCTCACTGGAATCAGACAACCCAGCCACAAAGCGTTGCTCAACACACCGCGGCACCTGCTCTGGATAAACAAGGCAAGCAAACTAGCTTGCAATTGGCCTGTCTTTCTCGCATTGATTTCCCATGATCCTTGTTCAGTTCACGAAGTGTTGGTCAAACAGCACAACGCACATCCGGAACACGACGTGGGCGCTGGAGGGATCAACGGGGCCAAGGTCACTTATAGAGGCTGTGGTTCAGTCAAAGCAGGCTGCTGAAGCGGACGCTTTTGTTTTTATAAAAAGTGTTAGAACTTAGTGAGCGTGCGGGCCGGTGTGTGAAATGAGCATAGCACGCGAAGATAGCTGGAGAACGCTGCAAAGCCCACTTGCAGTGTCCTTATGTGTTCCTTGCAACTCTATCACCTTCCTAACTTTTTTTTTTTTTGGGATTCAGAGACCTTTCCAGGCGTTCAAACACATCGAAGTCTCCTTTTTCAGCATGAGGGGACATATAAGGACGCTCGAGAATGATCGAGCTGACCGGCCACTTCCGCACCATGCCCCTGGGAGCCAGAAGTTTCGCACACCACCGGCGATGCCGATAAACCCGAATCAGCAATCCTGCGAAGCCATGTGAGGTTCGGTGGTCAAATGTCGGCATGGTCCATTTGGGGTTCGGCGGGCCCTCGCTCCTCCCATCACGCTGCAATATGAATTGCTTTTGCGCTCGCTGCGTAGATCAAACAGTCAGAAAACAGGAACAGCAAGCGATCGACACTGAAGTGCTTGGTGCCAACACACCGCCAACACCCAAGCCAAGGCACGGTGGGATCTGTCGCAGGCGTCGCTGCTGCGCCCGAGTCTGCAAAGAAAGCAGGGCATGCCATCGTGGCGGCAAACGAAGGCCCTCTGACAGTCTCACAACACCTTGGGGCACTGTCTATCTCACTGAGCCTCAATGACGCAAGCGGATAGCGCTGCAATCTTTGATGGCATAACATGCCCCTTGCGCTAAAACGGCGAGCTCCTGCGTCAGTGCACTGCAGGCGCAGCAGTGTGGAAGTGTAAAACACTGGGCCCGACCGCGCAATGCTTGCGTTTTGACTTTGGGAGCTGCGGCGGCCCTCAGAGCCGGCCAGCGCTTTAGCCGCATGACAGCAGCGGTGCAAAGCCGCGCACCCCTGCCAGCTTCAAGCTACCGTCCGCGTCACAGCTCTTACAAGTTTGCCACTCAGAGCACCATACACCAACCCAAGGAGTGCCATACTTCCTTCTCGCATTGATTTCACATAATCCTTGCTCAGTTCACACAGGGTTTGCCGCGGCCAAGAGCCAATCTGCGCAACGCACATCTAGAACATCTTAGCAGCACAGTGACACATTGCAGCTTGAAGAGGGCGCTGGAGGGATCAACGGGGCCAACGATACTTAAAAAGCCTGTGGCCCAGTCAATGCAGGCTGCTAAAGCGGGCGCTTTTGTTCACATGAGAAGTGCCATAACTCAGTGAGCGTGGGGGCCCAGGTGTGAAATGAGCATAGCACGCGAAGATAGCTGGACAATGCTGCAAAGAGAGCACCCAAGCCAAGGCACGGTGGGTACTGTCGCAAGGCGTCGCTGCTGCGCCCGACCCTGCGAAGGAAGTAGGGCATGCCATCGTGGCGGCAAACGAAGGCCCTCTGGCAGTCGCACAGCACCTTGGGGCACTGTCTATCTCACTGAGCCTCAATGACGCAAGCGGATAGCGCTGCAATCTTTGATGGCATAACATGCCCCTTGCGCTGAAACGGCGAGCTCCTGCGTCAGTGCACTGCAGGCGCAGCAGTGTGGAAATGTAAAACACTGGGCCCGACCGCGCAATGCTTGCGTTTTGACTTTGGGAGCTGCGGCGGCCCTCAGAGCCGGCCAGCGCTTTAGCCGCATGACAGCAGCGGTGCAAGGCTGCGCACCCCTGCCAGCCTCAAAGCTATGGAGATGTACGGCAGCAAAGCCCCAGAGCGCGCTGTAGAACTGCAAGCTATATAGCTCCTTCCTGAAACAGGACAGGGCCAGGTCAAACAGGCTTTGCAGGCAAGGATTGCAAGCACAACATGGAACTGGCAATTAAGACAAGGAATGCCATGAGTGCGGCATGTTTTTTTGTGTATGGCACTCTTGCCCTTCGTTCTGCCATGTGCGTGCCATGCTGGTTTCCTCTGTGAGACCCATGTCAAATAACTTCGCAACTGGCTGCGCGAATCGGATCTCAAAGGGGCATGTCTATAGACATCGCTGCGGATTGTTTTGCAATACGTCCTCGCGGGCGCTGCCTCGTACCCGAAATTGCCACGTGCTAAGGATTCTTGAGTGTCTCACTGGAATCAGACAACCCAGCCACAAAGCGTTGCTCAACACAACGCGGCACCTGCTCTGGATAAACAAGGCAAGCAAACTAGCTTGTAATTGGCCTGTCTTTCTCGCATTGATTTCCCATGATCCTTGTTCAGTTCACGAAGTGTTGGTCAAGCTGCGCACCGCACATCTGGAACATGAAGTGGGCGCTGGAGAGATCAACTGGGCCAAGGATACTTATAGAGGCTGTGGTTCAGTCAAAGCAGGCTGCTAAAGCGGACGCTTTTGTTGAAATGAAAAGAGTGAGCGTGCGGGCCGGTGTGTGAAATGAGCATAGCACGCGAAGATAGCTGGAGAACGCTGCAAAGCCCACTTGCAGCCCTCGCTCCTCTCATCACGCTGCAACCCGAATTGCTTTTGCGCTCGGCGCTCGCTGGGTAGACTAAACGGCGGTCAGAAAACAGGAACAGCAAGCGATCGACACTGAGGTGCTTGGTGCCGACACACCGCCAACACCCAAGCCAAGGCACGGCGGGTTCCGTCGCAAGGCGTCGCTGCTGCGCCCGACTCTGCAAAGAAAGCAGGGCATGCCATCGTGGCGGCAAACGAAGGTCCTCTGACAGTCTCACAACACCTTGAGCCACTGTCTATCTCACTGAGCCTGAATGATGTAAGCGGATAGCACTGCAATCTTCAAGACTGATGGCATAACATGCCCCTTGCGCTAAAACAGCCAGCTCCTGCGTCAGTGCACTGCAGGCGCAGCAGTGTGGAAATGTAAAACACTGGGCCCGACCGCGCAATGCTTGCGTTTTGACTTTGGGAGCTACAGCTGCCCTCAGAGCCGGCCCGCGCTTTAGCCGCATGACAGCAGCGGCACCCCTGACAGCTTCAAGATACCGTCCGCGTCACAGCTCTTACAAATTTGCTCTGAGTGGAATGCCATACGTCCTTGTTGCATTGATTTCCCATGATCCTTGTTCGTTCACGAAGTGCTTGCCGCGGCCAAAGGCCAATCTGCGCAACGCACATCTAGAACATCTCAGCGGCACAGTGACACATTGTACCATCCGTGAAGAGGGCGCTGGAGGGATCAACGGGGCCAAGCATACTTAGAAAGCCTGTGGCCCAGTCAATGCAGGCTGCTAAAGCGGACGCTTTTGTTCACATGAGAAGTGCCATAACTCAGTGAGCGTGCGGGCCCATGTGTGAATGAGCATAGCACGCGAAGATAGCTGGACAATGCTGCAAAGCGAACACCCAAGCCAAAGCACGGTGGGTTCTGTCGCAAGGCGTCGCTGCTGCGCCCGAGTCTGCAAAGAAAGCAGGGCATGCCATCGTGGCGGCAAACGAAGGCCCTCTGGCAGTCGCACAACACCTTGGGGCACTGTCTATCTCACTGAGCCTGAATGACGCAAGCGGATAGCGCTGCAATCTTTGATGGCATAACATGCCCCTTGCGCTAAAACGGCGAGCTCCTGCGTCAGTGCACTGCAGGCGCAGCAGTGTGGAAGTGTAAAACACTGGGCCCGACCGCGCAATGCTTGCGTTTTGACTTTGGGAGCTGCGGCGGCCCTCAGAGCCGGCCAGCGCTTTAGCCGCATGACAGCAGCGGTGCAAAGCCGCGCACCCCTGCCAGCTTCAAGCTACCATCCGCGTTTGTTCACATGAGAAGTGACATAACTCAGTGAGCGTGCGGGCCGGTGTGTGAAATGAGCATAGCACGCGAAGATAGCTGGACAATGCTGCAAAGAGAGCACCCAAGCCAAGGCACGGTGGGTACTGTCGCAAGGCGTCGCTGCTGCGCCCGAGTCTGCAAAGAAAGCAGGGCATGCCATCGTGGCGGCAAACGAAGGCCCTCTGGCAGTCGCACAGCACCTTGGGGCACTGTCTATCTCACTGAGCCTCAATGACGCAAGCGGATAGCGCTGCAATCTTTGATGGCATAACATGCCCCTTGCGCTAAAACGGCGAGCTCCTGCGTCAGTGCACTGCAGGCGCAGCAGTGTGGAAGTGTAAAACACTGGGCCCGACCGCGCAATGCTTGCGTTTTGACTTTGGGAGCTGCGGCGGCCCTCAGAGCCGGCCAGCGCTTTAGCCGCATGACAGCAGCGGTGCAAAGCCGCGCACCCCTGCCAGCTTCAAGCTACCGTCCGCGTCACAGCTCTTACAAGTTTGCCACTCAGAGCACCATACACCAACCCAAGGAGTGCCATACTTCCTTCTCGCATTGATTTCACATAATCCTTGCTCAGTTCACACAGGGTTTGCCGCGGCCAAGAGCCAATCTGCGCAACGCACATCTAGAACATCTTAGCAGCACAGTGACACATTGCAGCTTGAAGAGGGCGCTGGAGGGATCAACGGGGCCAACGATACTTAAAAAGCCTGTGGCCCAGTCAATGCAGGCTGCTAAAGCGGGCGCTTTTGTTCACATGAGAAGTGCCATAACTCAGTGAGCGTGGGGGCCCAGGTGTGAAATGAGCATAGCACGCGAAGATAGCTGGACAATGCTGCAAAGAGAGCACCCAAGCCAAGGCACGGTGGGTACTGTCGCAAGGCGTCGCTGCTGCGCCCGACCCTGCGAAGGAAGTAGGGCATGCCATCGTGGCGGCAAACGAAGGCCCTCTGGCAGTCGCACAGCACCTTGGGGCACTGTCTATCTCACTGAGCCTCAATGACGCAAGCGGATAGCGCTGCAATCTTTGATGGCATAACATGCCCCTTGCGCTGAAACGGCGAGCTCCTGCGTCAGTGCACTGCAGGCGCAGCAGTGTGGAAATGTAAAACACTGGGCCCGACCGCGCAATGCTTGCGTTTTGACTTTGGGAGCTGCGGCGGCCCTCAGAGCCGGCCAGCGCTTTAGCCGCATGACAGCAGCGGTGCAAGGCTGCGCACCCCTGCCAGCCTCAAAGCTATGGAGATGTACGGCAGCAAAGCCCCAGAGCGCGCTGTAGAACTGCAAGCTATATAGCTCCTTCCTGAAACAGGACAGGGCCAGGTCAAACAGGCTTTGCAGGCAAGGATTGCAAGCACAACATGGAACTGGCAATTAAGACAAGGAATGCCATGAGTGCGGCATGTTTTTTTGTGTATGGCACTCTTGCCCTTCGTTCTGCCATGTGCGTGCCATGCTGGTTTCCTCTGTGAGACCCATGTCAAATAACTTCGCAACTGGCTGCGCGAATCGGATCTCAAAGGGGCATGTCTATAGACATCGCTGCGGATTGTTTTGCAATACGTCCTCGCGGGCGCTGCCTCGTACCCGAAATTGCCACGTGCTAAGGATTCTTGAGTGTCTCACTGGAATCAGACAACCCAGCCACAAAGCGTTGCTCAACACAACGCGGCACCTGCTCTGGATAAACAAGGCAAGCAAACTAGCTTGTAATTGGCCTGTCTTTCTCGCATTGATTTCCCATGATCCTTGTTCAGTTCACGAAGTGTTGGTCAAGCTGCGCACCGCACATCTGGAACATGAAGTGGGCGCTGGAGAGATCAACTGGGCCAAGGATACTTATAGAGGCTGTGGTTCAGTCAAAGCAGGCTGCTAAAGCGGACGCTTTTGTTGAAATGAAAAGAGTGAGCGTGCGGGCCGGTGTGTGAAATGAGCATAGCACGCGAAGATAGCTGGAGAACGCTGCAAAGCCCACTTGCAGCCCTCGCTCCTCTCATCACGCTGCAACCCGAATTGCTTTTGCGCTCGGCGCTCGCTGGGTAGACTAAACGGCGGTCAGAAAACAGGAACAGCAAGCGATCGACACTGAAGTGCTTGGTGCCGACACACCGCCAACACCCAAGCCAAGGCACGGCGGGTTCCGTCGCAAGGCGTCGCTGCTGCGCCCGACTCTGCAAAGAAAGCAGGGCATGCCATCGTGGCGGCAAACGAAGGTCCTCTGACAGTCTCACAACACCTTGAGCCACTGTCTATCTCACTGAGCCTGAATGATGTAAGCGGATAGCACTGCAATCTTCAAGACTGATGGCATAACATGCCCCTTGCGCTAAAACAGCCAGCTCCTGCGTCAGTGCACTGCAGGCGCAGCAGTGTGGAAATGTAAAAC
Organism: Effrenium voratum; assembly: GCA_963377175.1. Lineage (NCBI taxonomy): Eukaryota > Dinophyceae > Suessiales > Symbiodiniaceae > Effrenium > Effrenium voratum. Next base: position 526,750 of record CAUJNA010003205.1, read on the forward strand.
ACTGGGCCCGACCGCGCAATGCTTGCGTTTTGACTTTGGGAGCTACAGCTGCCCTCAGAGCCGGCCCGCGCTTTAGCCGCATGACAGCAGCGGCACCCCTGACAGCTTCAAGATACCGTCCGCGTCACAGCTCTTACAAATTTGCTCTGAGTGGAATGCCATACGTCCTTGTTGCATTGATTTCCCATGATCCTTGTTCGTTCACGAAGTGCTTGCCGCGTCCAAAGGCCAATCTGCGCAACGCACATCTAGAACATCTCAGCGGCACAGTGACACATTGTACCATCCGTGAAGAGGGCGCTGGAGGGATCAACGGGGCCAAGCATACTTAGAAAGCCTGTGGCCCAGTCAATGCAGGCTGCTAAAGCGGACGCTTTTGTTCACATGAGAAGTGCCATAACTCAGTGAGCGTGCGGGCCCATGTGTGAATGAGCATAGCACGCGAAGATAGCTGGACAATGCTGCAAAGCGAACACCCAAGCCAAAGCACGGTGGGTTCTGTCGCAAGGCGTCGCTGCTGCGCCCGAGTCTGCAAAGAAAGCAGGGCATGCCATCGTGGCGGCAAACGAAGGCCCTCTGGCAGTCGCACAACACCTTGGGGCACTGTCTATCTCACTGAGCCTCAATGACGCAAGCGGATAGCGCTGCAATCTTTGATGGCATAACATGCCCCTTGCGCTAAAACGGCGAGCTCCTGCGTCAGTGCACTGCAGGCGCAGCAGTGTGGAAGTGTAAAACACTGGGCCCGACCGCGCAATGCTTGCGTTTTGACTTTGGGAGCTGCGGCGGCCCTCAGAGCCGGCCAGCGCTTTAGCCGCATGACAGCAGCGGTGCAAAGCCGCGCACCCCTGCCAGCTTCAAGCTACCGTCCGCGTCACAGCTCTTACAAGTTTGCCACTCAGAGCACCATACACCAACCCAAGGAGTGCCATACTTCCTTCTCGCATTGATTTCACATAATCCTTGTTCAGTTCACACAGGGTTTGCCGCGGCCAAAAGCCAATCTGCGCAACGCACATCTAGAACATCTGAGCAGCACAGTGACACAATGCAGCGTGAAGAGGGCGCTGGAGGGATCAACGGGGCCAACGATACTTAGAAAGCCTGTGGCCCAGTCAATGCAGGCTGAAGCGCCCGCTTTTGTTCACATGAGAAGCGCCATAACTCAGTGAGGGTGGGGGGCCGAGGTGTGAAATGAGCATAGCACGCGAAGATAGCTGGACAATGCTGCAAAGCGAGCACCCAGGCCAAGGCACGGTGGGTTCTGTCGCAAGGCGTCGCTGCTGCGCCCGACCCTGCAAAGAAAGTAGAAGGCCCTCCGGCAGTCGCACAACACCTTGGGGCACTGTCTATCTCACTGAGCCTCAATGACGCAAGCGGATAGCGCTGCAATCTTCAAGACTGATGGCATAACATGCCCCTTGCGCTGAAACGGCCAGCTCCTGCGTCAGTGCACTGCAGGCGCAACAGTGTGGAAATGTAAAACACTGGGCCCGACCGCGCAATGCTTGCGGTTTGACTTTGGGAGCTGCGGCGGCCCTCAGAGCCGGCCAGCGCTTTAGCCGCATGACAGCAGCGGTGCAAGGCTGCGCACCCCTGCCAGCCTCAAAGCTATGGAGATGTACGGCAGCAAAGCCCCAGAGCGCGCTGTAGAACTGCAAGCTATAGCTCCTTCCTGAAACAGGACAGGGCCAGGTCAAACAGGCTTTGCAGGCAAGGATTGCAAGCACAACATGGAACTGGCAATTAAGACAAGGAATGCCATGAGTGCGGCATGTTTTTTTGTGTATGGCACTCTTGCCTTTCGTTTGGCCATGTGCGTGCCATGATGGTTTGCTGTGTGAGACACATGTCAAATAACTTCGCAACTGGCTGCGCGAATCGGATCTCAAAGGGGCATGTCTATAGATATCGCCGCGGATTGCAATACGTCCCCGCGGGCGCTGCCTCGTACCCGAAATTGCCACGTGCTAAGGATTCTTGAGTGTCTCACTGGAATCAGACAACCCAGCCACAAAGCGTTGCTCAACACAACGCGGCACCTGCTCTGGATAAACAAAGCAAGCAAACTAGCTTGTAATTGGCCTGTCTTTCTCGCATTGATTTCCCATGATCCTTGTTCAGTTCACGAAGTGTTGGTCAAGCTGCGCACCGCACATCTGGAACATGAAGTGGGCGCTGGAGAGATCAACTGGGCCAAGGATACTTATAGAGGCTGTGGTTCAGTCAAAGCAGGCTGCTAAAGCGGACGCTTTTGTTGAAATGAAAAGAGTGAGCGTGCGGGCCGGTGTGTGAAATGAGCATAGCACCCGAAGATAGCTGGGGAACGCTGCAAAGCCCACTTGCAGCCCTCGCTCCTCCCATCACGCTGCAACCTGAATTGCTTTTGCGCTCGCTGGGTAGATCAAACAGTCAGAAAACAGGAACAGCAAGCGATCGACACTGAAGTGCTTGGTGCCAACACACCGCCAACACCCAAGCCAAGGCACGGTGGGATCTGTCGCAGGCGTCGCTGCTGCGCCCGAGTCTGCAAAGAAAGCAGGGCATGCCATCGTGGCGGCAAACGAAGGCCCTCTGACAGTCTCACAACACCTTGGGGCACTGTCTATCTCACTGAGCCTGAATGATGTAAGCGGATAGCACTGCAATCTTCAAGACTGATCATAACATGCCCCTTGCGCTAAAACAGCCAGCTCCTGCGTCAGTGCGCTGCAGGCGCAGCAGTGTGGAAATGTAAAACACTGGGCCCGACCGCGCAATGCTTGCGTTTTGACTTTGGGAGCTACAGCTGCCCTCAGAGCCGGCCCGCGCTTTAGCCGCATGACAGCAGTGCAAAGCCGCGCACCCCTGCCAGCTTCAAGCTACCATCCGCGTCACAGCTCTTGCAAGTTTGCCACTCAGAGCACCATACACCAACCCAAGGATTGCCATACGTCCTTCACGCATTGATTTCCCATGGTCCTTGTTCAGTTCACGAAGTGTTTGCCGCGGCCAAAGGCCAATCTGCGCAACGCACATCTAGAACATCTCAGCAGCACAGTGACACATTGTACCATCCGTGAAGAGGGCGCTGGAGGGATCAACGGGGCCAAGGATACTTAGAAAGCCTGTGGCCCAGTCAATGCAGGCTGCTAAAGCGGACGCTTTTGTTCACATGAGAAGTGCCATAACTCAGTGAGCGTGCGGGCCCATGTGCTGGTGTGCATTTGAGCCGGTATGTCTCTGCAGCCTTCATCCAGAAAGCTCGCCTTTGCGTTACCCATTTTTCAGTCCTTCGCTCCTCACCCCGCGTGTTTGAAATCCTCAACCCAGTAACTCTTACCCCGCTCGTCTTGTAACAGGCGAGCGTGGCTATTGGCAGCTTGTTCTTTGCCAACCTTGTACTTCTGTTTCAAATTGGCAAAATGACTTGCCAGCTGGGGGTCTTGCAGGGAAGACCCGGACCCCTCCATTGCACACCCCAGCAGTGTTCGGGGGTCTCAGAACCTACCTGTTTGAGCGCCCGAAATCAATCGGGAGCATCCGGGGTAGCACATTGCGTCATCCGTCAAGCCGCTTCCGGAAACATTCGTTGAACTTGCAGGTTCCGGCACTAAGGTGGCTACATCGCCATGATCTCCGCTTCAAGTCTCAAATGCTCACTTGAGTGGGCTGGCCGAACAAAGTCGGAACTGGAACTTTATGTTTGAGAAGTACCAAGTCCAGAAACTGAAGTGAGCACTTGCTGCATCCGTTTGCACAGTTGAAGGTGCTTTGCATTGACTAATCACGAAGCGCGTGCCCCCTTCCGAGAACGCAGCACGAGCTCGCCACTTGAAAAAGGTCAGGTTAGAATCTGACAAATCCGCCATTACCATACTGTTTTTAAAACGAGTTGGGTGATGTTGACCCGAACAAACTGATAAACAAAGGCTGACTGCTGCTTGTGTCAAGCTGTTCCTAAATCTGGAACACCAATATTGGGGGGACTCCACGAGTCTGCAATCATTCGGCGCATTTGACCATCTTGCCATATTGCTAAGCCTTTTCTTGCTGCAATTCCTTGGGGGAAGCTAGGCTCTCGAACGTGTTGCACTCGGCACATGGATATGCCACAGAGTGTGCAGTTCCCGCATCAGTTAGGAAGGCCCATGACCTCGGTGTTTCACCTGTTTGAGGCTTCCGCCTGGCAAGAGCCATCGAAATTCCATCGACACAAACAGCATCCCTACACCTCCGCACGCTCAAAGGCGGGCCTGCCATCGGCCAATTCTCACGGCGCTTTAGCAATCTTGTCAGGTAGTTTACCGCCAGTTGCCCAGCCCAGCGCGGGCGAGTGCGCCAAATGCGTTTGGGCGGGGGCATGCTCAGCCGGAACCAGGTTTGAACATGCCTGCGCCGAGAATGGTGAAGTGCGGCGCAATCGGTGCTTGACCAACATGCGGCCATGTGGCAAGATGTGTCAAGCGCCTCAGTTTGAAGCCCACTCCCGCTGCAGTATCATGGCAATACCCAGGTCGCGTCCCTCAAATGCTCGGCGATGAGTCAAGCGCGGTCAGCTGAAGCACCTCTGAGCCGGGTGTCGCACCCAAGAGACAGTCGGAAACCTTGCTCGGAAACTATGGAGTGGCTTCGGAGGCAAACCCCACCTTTACACATGTAGGTCTAAGAAGCTGGATGAGAACAACCTGAACCGCAAGCTGCTCGAAGAACTTGTGCAACATGTTGCCCAAGCACAGCCACAGTCACTGTCACACTGGAGGCCGGATCCAGCTAAAACCCTGTTCTTGCTAAGTGTCCAGTAGGGAATGATCCAGGGTGTTGGGAATAAACCTAGGACTCCCCTTAAAGGAAACCACCAGTTGGATGGTTTACATTTAGGGGTCACTCCAGTTCCCATTGCCGAGTCGATCTCGGCGCCTTGCTCACAACTGTGGCAATAGCGGCATGGCCAACATGAGACGCGCTGGCGCGGGTGCTATGTTTAGCTTCGCTTCCCGCAATGCCCTCAGCATAGTTTGCAGCTGGATCAGGAAACGACGCACTCAAGCGCCGCAAACGCACATCGAGTAAGACCCAAATCAGCCTCAGAGGCCGTGATGAGACCTATTTCAATAAGGTGACGCTTCCGGGCATCAAACAAAACTGAAGACTGCATGCCACTTCCCAAAATATTCCTTCACTTGTTGGGGAACCCTGGCGATGAGGGACACAAAATGGGCACAAGCGCACACCCTCTGTGCTACTCTGGACTACTCTGCGCCACTGGCATCACGAACTGAGCAGAGGTGATGCTTTTGCTAGCTGTTCATGTGCAACCAACCGAAAGCACGGTCAGCTAATGATTGCAACATCATGCTGAGCGGCAGCAAGGCTTGCCACGATTGCTGCCCCTGCCTTCGCGCGGGGCAATCCTGGCAAGCCGGAACTGCTTACACAGACGGCGAGAGCCGGCGAGCGCAGGGAGTCTAGCAAGCGCAGGGAGTCTAGCAAGCGCTGCGGCGCTGAGATATGTCTTGGCGGGTTGACTTTTGCGAAGGCTGTTGCTCATCGAGCTCTGTTGCTTTGCTGTGACGCTCGTTGCGTGGGCTTGGCACTGCTACGTCCCCGTGCGGCTTTCTCTCGGCCCAATCCACGGGGTGCTTTGAGGCGGACATGATGGCCGTGGCGATCGCCTCATGGATTTGCGTGCGGCGCCTTCAACATTTTGACTTCATCTGGCTATGTGCGAAATCAATCGAAATCACCAAAGCAACGGCATCTCTTTTCACAGCTTACTCATTGGCCAAATTTCGCGGAACTTCAATATACCTGCACGATTCTGGGCTAGCATTCCCTGCGTGGTCTTTCGCGATTTGAGCAAACAACAAAAACATGTTCTGTGATGGTGTGCACGGCTGCCACTACCTCAATTGTCGCATGTTTTTCTGGCACAGCTCGCAACATGACCAAAGCAATGGCATCTTTGCGCAGCTGCGCTTGCGCTGCCCCAATATCCGGGAGAACGCACAAACCACGCTGGACCAGCATCTCTTGTGTTCCTTTGAGATTCCGCGCTCTGCGCAGCAACAAAGCGTTTTGATAGTATTCCTCGCTCCCAAGTCCTCAACTGCCACTTTTCATCTGGTCGTGGCAACTGCCCAAGGCGACATCTGTGAGAAATGACTTTTGCGGCAGGCGAATGCCTGGGAACAGTCACGGACGATTGTGAACTATCATCTCGTGCGCGTTACTTTCAGTTCGGTCGGCTGATATAACAGGAAAGGACAGCTGCCTTTTCCCTGCTGGCACAGATTGCAAAAACATACGGTTTTCTGGCATCTTTGAAAATCGGCATTCGGGTTGGCTGAATATCTGGGAAATTCATGAATTCTGGACACCTCTCTCTTCGGCATACAAGGCACTCATGCAAGTGCGCTGCTTCCGGCAGCTTGCCGAACACAACGCGGTTTTGTGTGCTCATGGATGTTCTCGTGCGCTCAGCTTTCGATCCTGCTTTCTCCATCGTGCCCATTCCCAATGTTCACTTGGCCGCTCAAATGAAGTCTCCTTTGTGAGAGCCTTCCAACCAATGTCAAATTAACTCCGTGCATCAGTCGACTTGCTTTGTTCTCAGCAAGCGAAACCATTGCTACGGACAAGCCGAGTGAACACGGTGCGTTTGTTTTCTGACCCCTGTTTGCCCTCACATGCAAATTGGACTTCCTCGTTTGAGTTGAGTCAGTTTGACCTCGCACCGACCCGCTTGTGCCAAAAATCATCACGTGGTTCAACCGCGAAGCTGTCACCACTCAAATTACGCAACTTGGCGCGCACTGCGGAACAACACACCTGGCACGGCATCTATGTTTGCCCAACAATTGTCCGCCGACATTGCGGAGGCGTGTCGGATACCGAAGAGAGGATAGAGGATAACCCCCCCCTAACCCCCCTGTGTTTGATTCACATGTTGATCTCCATGCAACATTTGGCTCAAGGCCCTTTTTGTCATATTGTGCACATAGTCCTTACAGACTTGTGACACACTGCTAAAAGGCTTGCAGACCGCTTTCGCAGGCATTACAGCAACCCACAGTCAGCAGGGACTATCCACTCTCTTGCACTCCATATTGGCATATATTTTCCTGCGGAATAGATGCGGAATAGATCCAGGGACCACATATACGATCCTCTACTACCACAAGGTATCGGTTCGGTTCCCTACTGGGATAAGATTCTCCCGGCAGTGGGACTCAATTGTGGTAGCGGAGCAGGTTTTCTGCAAAATCCAAGAGCAATGCCATCCGATGGAGAAGGCTTCATGGCCTATTCAAGTACAGCCCGGCCAACCGGCTATACTAAAGAGACACTCAATTTGTCGATGACCGCCAAACAGCCGCCATCGTACGACGGAAAAGTCAGCTGGTTCAGGTATGACGAACTCGTAGACGATTGGACAACCTTCACAACGATCGAAGCATCCAAGCGAGGACCTCTCCTCAAGAGCACACTCATTGGACATGCTTACATGTACAAGGCAGTCCTTCAGAACGACCGATTGCAAGATCCTGAAGAAGTTGAAGGAGTAAACTACTTCAAGAACACGCTGAAGCAGCACTTCCTGAAGGGTACCACGAACGTGTATCTTTACAGGCTTCTCAGTTTCTTCAATCACCTCAGGCAGCACTCCAGAATTTCGACAGTCAAATCATGAAGCAAGCCAGAGAAACCTGGCTTGACATCAGCAAGCAGCCGGTGCCAGAGCCCCGCCTCCTGCTGTACTCCAAGAGGACGATCCAGTAGTCCTCAAACAATTCATTCAAAGGATGCAGCAAAGACAACTTTGTTGCTTCGCCGAGCGCTCCGCCCTTCTCTATATGGCCACTTGTTTTTGTCTCTCCTCTCGAAACCTCGGATCTGGGGTTGGCCGGCTGCTTCCTGAACACGATTGAGAGAGGCACGAGAAGAGATGTTGGCTCAAGGCACACTTCGATAACTACTGGTATCCGAATTTTCCGGGATCGCTCACTTGCAGAGAAGGCATACATGGGGTATATCGAGAAGATCTACAGTATTTTTGTTGCCACCTGACCGAGAATCCACGTCATCCCGCTGGTATGCCGCAACAGGCAGATTGACATGGATCGGACGATTCACAACGTCAAATGCCTATGCAAGTACTACCATATCGAGGAACACAAGGCAAAGCAAATCGTTCATCTCATCCTCTGGAGAATTGGGAGAATGAACAGATTGCTTTCCGGATGCCTACGACATGATGCACGGGAAGAGAGCAAAAGAGACATGAAGTATGAGTTCAAACTCAGATCCTGCGAGCTTTGAAGCATTGACCGCCATCAACCATGCAAAGAACTTCCTGGAAAACAAACCAGGCATTTTCTTGATGACGATGTTTCCGAATTATGGGAAGTCCCGCTTTGAAATAGCATTTGTGTACCCATCCTTCGATGGCACATATGAGGAACGCCAGAAGAAGAACAACATTGTTTTCAGGGAACGGTGGATTGGTTGCCTGACATCCAACACCGCTCGTCGCACACTCAGGCCAGATGGCAGGACATTCAGCAAGGATCCAGACATGGAGCTGTATGTGACATGCGTGAGTGGTCATTCACGGCGTGTCGAAATCGAATCGACGCCTGCTGTGCTCTCAGCAGCAGGAATACAAGAAGCCTGAGCCATCATACGACCTGCCATCCTCATCCTCTCACAAGAAGCAGGACCATCAAGATGAAGAACAAGCGCAGCCAGGACACAGGATGCGACGACCTGCACCTCCATCCGTGGAACAGGAAAGAAAGATGAATCCTTTCTCGAAGATTCCTGCCACGTGCATGTTCCATGCAACCTATGGAAATCAGCTGGAGAGCATCCTGGATCAGGGAATCAGGACAGGTGCGAGTTCAAACCCACGGGGAAGAACTCATGTTCATGTGCCTGCATCGACGACATCATCGTCCACGATGAACCAACCGAGGCAGCGCTGACTCATGTGCCTGCAGGACGTGACGCACTCCTGATCCTTGCCTTGATCAAGAACAATCAGTACTGTACTGACAGAGCAACACCTCGGACATCATTGCTGCGTTTGATACAGAAGGTCAGATCCTACAGGTCAACTATCGGATCCTGAAGAAGGACTTCAGCAAGGATCGACAAAGAGAAGATCGCGGAGTTCGCAGAACACTTCTTCGCACACGTCAATGCCAACAAGACGACCAAGGACCAATCAGAGAAGGAGTCATCCATCGAGACCAGAAAGCGACGGTATTGCACGGATCAAGATGAAGAAGATGAAGAGGACATGAAACCTACGGAAGAGAGAACCGTCAAGCAGAAGGTCATCCTGGAGCTCCACAATCCGGACAATCTAACACGATTCAACAAGAAATTCGCGGAAGTCACCTTGGACCGGGACATGACCAAGATCAATGCAGCAGAAGAGCTCAGGTCAGGAGCTTTCGAGAGTTCATGAACAATGTCAATCCAAGGAAGGTTCATCAAGACCTGCATGAGACTGAGCTGAGGTCCTTGGCGCATGTGAATCCCAACACCAACTTCGATGAAGAAGAGTTCTACTTCCATCACCTACATGAGAAGCCGACAAGGGAAGAGTACAGGGCAGCACAGGACAAGTCAGGGTATGCAATCAGACTTCTGATTGGAGTGACGAAGTTGAGGAGCGATGATGATCCGGGTCTTATCAAGTCTTTCACGGACATCCTTGGATCCCTGATGCAGCCGACAGATCGCCCTTATGTTGATCACCTCGCGCCACAGAAATTCCATTCATCCATGACGCTCAACACGCTACCTCACGAGGAATCCGAGATTGGAGAGCCGGGAAGTAAAGCACATGTCAATGAAGGACAGGCCACTCATCATGATGATGTTGCAGAACAGTGCTCACATGCATTTGCCTCAACAAGGCCGATGCCTTCCTTTATCCGGAAGATGAGAAATCCAAGGACCTAATCAAGCTGCTCATCAGGTTCGGCTACAAGGACATGATCCTCAAATCCTGGTCAGCAAGACCAATCGCAAGCCAGAGTCGAGCTATTGGCCCGTCACATTTCCACCAAGAGCCAACACTGGGGTACGACATTCGGAATGTTCGGAATGTTCAGATGCTACTGTGGAGTCGAGATGCATTGATCCCGACAACGACATCCCCACATCCGACTGCTTGGCAACGACCGGGCCGGACATGTTCGACGATCAGCAGAAGTACATTGGAAGGAGATAAGGACATGGCAAGAACAAGGAGATCGTTGTCATCCACACAGAGTTCAAGAACGAGCTGTGTGGCACACCACCGAGATCAAAGGAAACTCCATCCACATCCTTCGACAGTCGACACGTGACAAGGGCAGACCTCCCATTCGCAACCATTGGCGTGTTCCAAATTTTCCGAACATCACCCATGGCGCAGCAAGGGAAGATTTGCAATCCGGAAACATGCCTCTCGTCACAGAGTACCAATTGATGCGATTACCGGTGACGCGAGCAAGTCCGCCAACCTACAGCAAGCTTCAAGATGTCTACAATCCTGACCAAGGCCTCATCAACCACATCATCCAGGAATACCAGAGGATATGGAACAAGGCACAGGGAGTTGGATAACAAAATGGCGACATCCTGAACCATGAAGCCAATTGTCCGTCATCATCTCTACATGACAGAACATTTCCGGACTGTGTGATGACATTTGTATTTGGATGGGGCAAGACTAACATCCAGCAGCAGTTCCGCAAGTCAGAGATTGAATATTTGACGGAAGCACAACTGAAATCCATGCAGGACGACTTTGAGAAGGTCATTATCATTGGTACAACAAGAAATGATAAGCTATTGCGACTGCCACCTTTGGCAACCATCCAGACCTCCTTTGGTCTTCATGAAGCTCTACCACTATACTGGAAATTACTTACGGGGCGTGTAAGAAGGTTATAACTTGGGTCATAAGTTCTGTAATACAGGTTGTAAGTTCGATAACCTGCGTAAGTGCGCCGTAAGTTCAATATGAACTATGGGACTTATGGCTTGTGCGGCAAATAACTTACGATACTTAGGGTGAACTTACGTTCGCCAGAAAATGAGTACCGCGGCCGACCCGGGTCTTCTCTGCGCGGGAGTGCGCAGATCTGCTGGCCGCTGAGGCGTTCCTGGATATCGCTCCATGGGGCCAGCGAAGCAGGCCGGCCGGGGAAAAAGATCGGCGAAGACAGAGCCAGGACTACACCAGACTGCACTTTTATTTGACAGCCGAGCATTGGGCTCGCTTGGCTGGCAGGCTTTCTCTGACAGAGAAAGCGGAGTACATCGAAACTGCCGCGACGGTTCTGCAGCTCTGTCTTCTGACTGAGCAGACGTTGGCAGCAGTCACCGCCATATGCTCGCTTCTGGAGGGCGGGCCGTCCAGTTCTTGGCAGCTCGCCACAAGCTATCAGGTAGTGAAGTCAACTTGGAAGGCGGTGCGTATGCGCTTGGAGAAGATGGGGAGAGCGAAGACAGGGCAGCTGCTGGCGGTCTTGCCGGTCGACTTCAAGCAGACATAGTCGCAGCCTTCGAGGGCCACGAGCCGGCGCATCAGACAACGATCAGCAGATCGCAGCCTTGGCCGCGAAGGTGCCCTTGCGCAGCACAAATACGCAGGCCGCGCCGCCGGCAATGTCTGGCCCAGCCATGGCTGACGTCATGGGCGCTGTCATGCGCCGTGCATGGGGAGTCTGTGCTCATGGGAGCGTCCGCCGGGCATCCGCGACCCTATCTTGAACTTGCAAATCCTCAAGCCACAAGGCGCGGACAAGTCAGCCCAGGTCGTCGCAAGCGCGTCCAGGGCCCTCGCCCTGCCGGAGGTTTCCCCCTCACTCGTGCGCAGCGATGTGCCTGAGCCCATCGCGCGGCACCAGCAAGAGCTGGCTCTGGACACGGCGGTAGCCGCAGATAACGGCAGAGACGGCGAGCGCGGCAACGACGAGCCATTGACGAGCCCTCCCGCAGAACTGTCGGCGTCCGCCGCCGCAGACCTACTCGGTCAGGGCCGGAAAGGCATGAAGCGTCCAGCGGCGCGGCAACTTGGCACTGCGTCGAAGCCGTCGAAGGTCCTCAAGCGCCCGCGGCAGCAACAAGCTGCGCAGTGTCTGCGGACACGTGCCAGAGCGAGTCGGTGTCTGCGGACACGAACCAGAGCGAGTCGTACTGGGGCCACACGCATATCGGGTACTACTCGCAGAAGTCGTACGAACCACAAAGCCATCTGCAAGCAGTTGTGGCCTGCAGTGAAGAAAGGCAAGCAGCTTGACGCTTTGCAGAAGATGCGGGCCCGTCTTCTCAAGGCTCCCGCCTACTCTCGCCTGTCCATACGCGTCTTTCGAACGGGGGTCGGCGCAAAACAAAAACGCACATGTGCTCGGTTCTTTTCTTGTTCTTTTTGTTCTCGCGTCAGTCGTCGTTTGTCGGGCTCTTGCATGCACGCCGCTGCATATCATGGGTGGCGCAGCCGTTGAGGCTCGAATGGGAGCCATGGCGCCCAAGGAGGCGCCGGAGGAGGTGGAGTATTGGGCTGGCGTCTCGCTCTTGTACACAGACATACAATGTATCTATGCCAACACAGACTATACATAATATACACACATATATATATATATATATATATATATATGCGTGCATGCGCACCGTCATCCGACACGCGCGGTTTGTTTTGCCGTCACGGCCGCCGCCTCACGTCGGCATGGCTGCCCTGGCGTCCCTCCTGCGGCTGCGGCCCAGGCGGGACTTTGTCCGCCCCTTCCTGCGGCTGCGGCACAGGGGGCCGCGCCCGCCATGGCTGCGGCCTGGAGGGCCGTGTCTGCCATGGCTGCGGCCTGGCACCCTTCCTGCGGCTGCGGCCCAGGAGGGGCTGCGCCCGCCACGGCTGCGGCCTGGCAAGACTGCTGCGGCTGCGGCCCAGCATGTCTCTTGGTGCGCGCGCGGCTTGTGCGCCATGTGCATATAAATACATATAATATATATATATATATATACAAAAGACACAGTATATGCTAGCATAGATCATGCACACATGCCAACACAGGCACAATTTGTCTGTTGCGCCTTGTGCTTTTTCTGTCACATATATATTTTTGTATATGTTATTTACGTCGTATGCCACCTCAGGTGCGCCTGCACAGGGAGAGGATGAGAGGGGGCCAAGCCGGCCAAGCCGCCCAAGGCGAGTTCTCCTTGTCCAAGGAGACGCCGTCGCCGGCCTCGGTCAAGAACCGGGGAGCAGCTCCGGCGTCGGCTGAGCGACGAGACCGCTCAACGCCGGCCTCCGCGGAGAAGGCGGCCGAGCTGCGAGACCGCTTGCTGAGGCAGCGGTCCGGCTCGGAGCGTTCCCGCCCAAGCTGCCGAAGCCGCCGGCCAAGCCGCCGCCCCCGGCGAAGGACCGCCAGCGGTCCAGCGCGCCGGGCCGCACTGCGGGCGGCAGATGGTGGCCTGCTCGAAAAGGGCAGGACCTGCCCTTTGGCGCCACCTCCGGGCCGTCCGGAGGGGGAGGCTCGCTCAGCCTGGACCCTTCCTCGTCCTGCAGGCCGCGGGGGTTGGGCTGGCACGCGCTTTCTTCTTCCTTTTTCTCCTTAGAACGGCGGATGCGCGTGCGCGAGCGGCTTTGGGAGCCGGCTCGTGCGTGCTTTCTCTCCTCGTGGAGGTCCTTCCGCCGCCTGCGCTTCTCCGTGGCCGTGGGGGCTCGGGATGGCGACTTGACGCGCGTGAGCAGCTTCACCTTGCGGCTCGGCTCCCGCGAGCGCCCCGGAACCTCGGACTTGTCCGGGCCATATGCGGCCTGCCACGCCTGCGCCGCGGCCAGCGTGTCTGCCCATGAGCTGCGGGGCATATATCGGCGGCGGCACGATGCCTTCCGGATGGAGAGTGAGAGGGAAAAAAAGGGTTCGGGCAGGGGGGGGGAGGGAGGCCCACCCTATCCCAGAAGGGAACTGGTACCTTTGTGGTAGTAGAGGTTGTTGATTTGGTCCCTGGATCTATTCCGGTGAGAATCCAATGATTGGAGGATGGATTGTTTCTGGTGGTTGTGGATGATCCTGTAAGCGGCCTGCAAAGGTTCTTTTGTCATGCAATCATAGGTATTGCTATGATACACAAAGAGGGCCTTGAGCCAAATGTTGCAGGAGATCAAGTGTTCAGAAAACCAAACACAAAACAGACACAAATTCCTTTTGATCTCCAGCACTAAGTATGAAATACTATTGGCTTCATGGCCTTTGGCCGTAGCCTTGCTGTATGCCGTAGCCATGCTGTGTGCCGTAGCCATGTGTATTAAAAATGCCGGATTCATCCTCTTTTCTGCTCGGATGAAATGTCTTGGCTTTCGAAATGGGAAAACACTATGTACTGCTTCTTTGAGATACCTAGATGTATCAAATGGTGATGTACAACACTATGTACACGCGGGACGATTGTGAAACTATTGATCTCTCACTGTATGGTCTTGTAGGCGGTGAGGATCAATCATCTGATTTGAGTTCGTGGCGCTTGACGTATGAATCTTCATGGTCAGTCGGATCGACGATACCATTGACGGCTGCTGTCGGATTGACTGCCATAGTCTCCATAATCATTCCAGGTCGAGGTGCTATAGTCCTTCCACTGCTTCTGCTTTCCCCACTGCTTGTTGTAGTCCTTGTACTCCCGTGGGGTCCAGGCTTGTTTCTTCTTGAGGTACTCCTGGGATCTCTCAAAGTTGCGTTGCCTGGTTGCAGATTTGCTGCGGATGTAAACCATGAGGGGACTGTGCGAGTCGGAGTGCTGTGAGCCATTCATGAACATGTCATTGTTCACATGCTTAAAGCGCTCTGCGGATGAGACCTGGTAATCAAAAATGGCCTTGGTTGGATCGTTCCGCGTGGCTTCCAGTCGTTCATCTTCCATGCCGTTCATCTCGTCCTTCCGGAAAGCCTGCTGGATGTTCGTTTTGCCCCATCCAAATACGAAAGTCATCATCACATCTGGGAATGTTCGATCATATCCTGATCCACACTTCATGTACAGGCATGATGGACAATGGATTTTAGGGTGCACGAAGTCTCCATCGCATACTCCATTCTGTCCACGAGTGGCAAATTCTTCGTTTCATTCCACAGTCTCTGATATGCCTTCATGAGGATGTTCACGAGACCGTTGGCCGGATTGAAGACGTGCTGGAGTTTGCTGTAGGTATTCGCTGATTTATTGGCGTCTCCGGTGATCGCATCGCATCGGTACAAAGTCACGAGCGGCATGATTTCATTCTGAAGATCTTCCCGTGCTGCTCCATGGCTAATTGAAGGATGAATGTGGAAAACTCCAATGGTAGCAAATGGGAGGTCTGCCCTCGTTTTGTGGCGGTCGTCATACTCGTGGAGTGACTTGTTCGATGATTTCGGGATCATGCCACGAAACTCATCACTCTGCTCGATATGGAGAACGACAATCTCCTTGTCTCGGCCATGTCCTTGGACAATGGTGCGTGCTGGCAATCTCGGTCCAATGTACTTCTTGGATTCCGTGAACATGGATGGTCCCGTAGTTGCCAAGCAATCCGAGGTCGGAATTTCGTATTCGGGATCAGTGCAACTTCCTTCAGTTCCGAAGAAACAGCTGAACATTCCGAATGTGGTTCCCCAGTTCTGACTCTTGGTGGAAATGTGTCTTGCCAGTAGCTCCACTCTTGCAGAAGGTCCGCCACGGACAAAGCATGCGATCGGTCTGGATGACCATTGCTTGATCACGATGCCCTTGTACCCGAATCGGATGAACGTCTTGATGAGCTCCCTGGATTTCTCATCGTTAGGACTGAAGAATGCTTTTTCACTCAGGCATAAGATGTGTGCACAGTGTGCACTGTTCTGCATCATCATCTTCACGATTGGTCGATCCTTCATCGGCATGTTGTACACCTCCCTGTTGTCCAGCTTTGGATTCCTCGTAAGGTTTCCATGGTTCAAGGTAAGCATGTTGATCGCTATGGATGAGGTGAACTCATGCATCTTGGGGTAGTCCACAGGAGGACGGTCAGTCGGCTGCATCAACGATCCCAGGATATCGGCATATGCTCGGATGATTCCGGGTCATCATGTGACCTAAGCTTCTTCAATCCAAGTGGAAGCTTAATCGGATAGCCCGATCCTGGTTGTGCTTGCTTGTACTCGTCCATGGTGGGACATTCTCCTCGATGAGGGAAGTAGAATTCTTCTTCTCCGAGATTGACATCGGGATCGACATGTGCCAATGAGCCTCTCTCGCACTCTGTCAATTTGGGATGAGCTCTTCTTGGATCTTTGCTGTACTTGTTCATGAAGCGGAGGAGGTTCCCCTTGGTCTCCGCGAGCTCTTCCTCGGCGTCCTTTTTGTTCAAATCGTTTCGAGATAGATTCCCTTGAGTTCCTGGATGAACTCGTCTAGGTTCTCTGAATTGTGATATTCCACGGTGACCTTTGGTTTGACGGATCTTTCCCTGGAGGGTTCCATGGTCTCCTCTTCAGCTTCGTCCTGATCGGTAGAATGCCGTCGCTTCTTGGTCTCTGAGGAAGTATCTTTTTCCTTGCTGTGCTTTGTGGAATTCATATAATTGACGAAGGCATCGGCAAATTCACGGATCTTGGTGTCGTACATCTCGTAATCTTCATAACTGAGATGCTTCTTCATGATCCACTTGTTGCTCGCCATGATGCTGCCATCAGGTTCAAATGCTGCAACAATGTTTCTTGCCTCGATGGTTTGATCTGTCAACGCTGTTCGCTCTTCGGAGAGTCGGATGCCATAGTCTTGGTCCTTGAGGAATGCAAGGATCAACAATGCATCTCTTTCTGCGGGCACATGGGTTAGTGCTGCTTCTGACTCATCGTCATCAAGGATGACGTCATCGATGCATGCCATGCGGACGTGCATTCTCCCCGAAGGGTTTGACTGGGATTTCCCAGATTTGAGCCCGTTCTCCATGATGCTGAGGAGCTGATTTCCATAGGTTGCGTGGAACATGAACGTGATGGGCTTCTTCGCGAACGGCTTGATTTTTCTCTCTTCTTCAATGGATGGTGGTGCCGGCCTTCGCATTATGTACTTGGGCTGAGCTGTGCCTTCATCTTCATGAGGCGCCTCGGATCTTGACGGATGCGGACTCGGTGGAATGGATTCCGTTGGAAGATCATAGTCCGGTTCGTCGTGGTGAGGCTCTTTCTGCTGCTCAGAGTACAGGGGTCGTCCAAAGGATTGGATCTCGACTTGTCGTGTATGTCCGCTGTTGCATCTCACGTAGAACTCCATCTCTGGATCATTGTAGAATTCCTCGCCACCGGGCCGGAGTGCGTTTTGTGCGCATCTTGTGTTGAGCTTGTCGATCCATCGATTCCTTGGAACAATTTCTCCCCTTGCCTTGCGCTCATTATATGACCCGTCCACGGATGGAAGCACGAACGCGATCTCGAAACGTGATTTTCCATAGCTCGGGAACATAGCCATCAAGAGAAGTCCTGGCTTATTTCCAATGAAGTTCCTGGCCTGTGTGATGCAGGTCAACGTGTCGTAGAGCTCAACGGATCCTTCAGGACCCATGTCCACTTGTCGTCTGCATTCCTTATGGATGCCATGCCTTGGATCATGTCGAAGACATCCGGAAAACGATCTACTCATTCTCTCGATTCGCCAGAGGATGAGATCGGTGATCTGTTTCGCCTTGGATGGATCCATGCGGAAGTATTTGCAAACCTGTTCGACATTCTGGACGGTCTTCTCGAGATCAATGTTGCCAATGTGGCATACCATCGGGATGATGTCGGTTCCGTAAACTTCGGATTGAGCATTGGTGTAGCAGCAGATGCTGTAGACCTTCTTGATGAAGTCCATGTATTGCTTCTCTGTATGAGGTCCTTCACCTTGAAGTGTTGGCTGCCAGCCAGTAATCGTTGAATCTGGCCTTCAGCCAAAATACCTTGACTCCATGTGGTAGTTCATGCTCAGGGATGAAGTGGAAATCCAGATTGACCTCAAGGATGGTTGAGCACTCCTTGTAGTATTCGTACACGAAATTCACAAAAGGGCTTGCAAATCATGTGCGTCTGGAGCAGACGCTGCACTTCAGCGTTTGACTGCGCCACGGACTTCTTGTTGCTGCCGCCTGGAGACTGCGCTGCAAGATCCTCGCGACATCTTGTTGCGGGCACATTGTCAGTTTCTCCAACTGGTCTGACTGTTGGTCGGCTGGAAGAACTTGAAGAGCTCGCTGCTGCACCGCGGGCCTTGGCGCACTGCTCAGTTGCAAGGGAGGGGCCAAGATTCAGAATTGGAAGTGAAGCCAAGGACGACCACCACTTGCGCTGGACGCCGATGAAGAGCATCACCAGACGAGCAGGCATTTTATGGCCTTTCCATGCTGTTGCGTTGAACCAGGAGGCCCACCTCCCGAGGTTCACTCGGTCGCCTTTCTTGTGAAAGATTTTTGACTTCTGAATCAGCGCAAACACGTGGCGCATGTGCTCCTCTGTGCCCTGCGACAAGGACGAAAGCTTCAATTCCTGATAGATGGGCTCGTACAAAGCAACAAATAGCGGACAAGTGTGGTCACGCAACTCGAAGTACTGCTTCGCGGACTCTGCCAACAACGTGAAATGGCCGTGTGAACCCCATGGCGCGGAAGTGGCGTTGTACAACACAACTCCTTGTTCTTCGGCTCAAAGTAGCTGAGCCCAACCTGCACCGTTTTCTGCAGACACTTGTCCAGCGCCAGTGCGAAGTACTTGTTTGGCATGAACTCAAAGGCCAGGTCTTTAGAGTCCTTTTTGCACTTCCGCTGCTGCGTCCTTCTCCTCCAGCTGCTCTTTTAGGAAGACACGGTTGATGTTGGACTCTACAGTGTTGGCCAAACGCTCCAGCAAGCTGTCAGCGCTCCGCTGGGCACGTCCATGTAGTTGCTCTTGAGCACCTGCAGGGTTTCAGTCAGGGTGAGAGACGCACAAGCGCGATACCATTTGCATTGGCGCAAACATTTGCCGACACAGCCCCTCCTGCAAATGTATTGAGAAGCAAGGAATCCGATACGTGTATCTGAAAGCACCATTTTCGATACAACTCGGTTTCTAGACATGCGCGCAAACGAAGAATGTTGTATTGAAGCCGCGTAGGCGCGATACGTTGGTCAGGCGCAGTGCTGCGAGCACGAAAGTTTGCTACACCAACGTCACCTGGCACATCTATCTGCCACGCGACGCAGTGAAGCCAAAAGAACATCAACACCGCGCCAGAACTTTTCCGCCGTGCCTGCGGCATGAACCAAGCCCCGAGGTTTTTCTCCACGTTCAGGCCAGCCACCACCAGGGTCTCCTCCTTAGGCTGGCCGACCTTGGACGCATCGTAGGCCAAGGACAAGCTCTGCACTTCGGCGAAGCCGCTTCTTCGTGCAGCCATCTGTCAGCGTTGTCAGCACCTGGTTCCTCTCGGGCCTGCGCCAAGGTCTTGATGCTTTTGGCCTTTCTTTTCTCCAAAGCTAGGCCAATCAGCGCAGACTTTCTGTCACCATCTGGCCGCCTCTTCTTATCCCCGCAGCGTGCCTCTGTGTCACCTTCCAACGGAGCCCTCAAGCCGCAGATAGTGTCTAAACCTGAAAAAGACAAAGCAAGCATCCAAAACAGCAAGCCCCACCTAATGAACCCCCTGCTATAGATCTTCCCGATCCGCTCGGGCAAGCACGCCGAGGCGACCGAGTCCTTTGCGCGCCTGAGGGACGCATGCGCTGCACGACCCCAATTCAGGATCGGGCAGCGGTGCGCGATTTGGAGCTGGCGCAAGCCCGGCATCAGGCCGCGTACGTCCAAGCGTACGGGCCTTCGGCCGTTAAGCCGGGCTGCATTTGCCGGAGTCGGCGCTTGAGCTCGGCTGGCTGCCCTCGACTGAGCCACATGAGTCCAAGCATCGCGTGGTCAAGGGCGGCATGCTTGATGATCAGAGGGCTCGCTTCAGCAAGTCTGAGTCGCTGCGAGGGCGCTTCTGGGCCGCATCTTGCACGCCGGGGTCCTCAGCTTGGCGACGCATGGACTCGCCGACTGGCCATGCGTTGGTCCTTCTCAGGCGGCCCCGCCGGAGTGAGGCACCGCCCGGGGGACGATTCCTTGCGCGTCTTCAAGGAGATGAGGCTGATCCGCCAACATATCACAACTGCTCACGTGCTGCTCTGGCCCTCGCAAGGCGGCGTGGTCCGGCAGTGTCTCAGCGGGCAAGTCTGCGGGCTGAAGCTTCGACTCGCCGAACTGAGGCGCCGCTCTGAGCACCCGTGCGGCTCCGTCTGGCGGCACACTGGGCGCGAGATCTTAACGCGGCCCAGCGTGGACATTCCGGCTATGTGGACCACGTGCGACCAGGACTTGATCTGCCTGCACTAATTAAAACTTTGCCGCTGTCTGGTGGCTTCATGTAGCACGAACCCAACACCCGCGCCGAGAATGCCCCCGTAAGTAATTTCCAGTATAGTGGTATTGCGAGAGTTCACACGACAAAGCCACAACGAATCACGACCAATTGATCCTCCTTGACGACAAGACTATTTTCTGTGAGACT
Source organism: Effrenium voratum (assembly GCA_963377175.1). Classification (NCBI taxonomy): domain Eukaryota; class Dinophyceae; order Suessiales; family Symbiodiniaceae; genus Effrenium; species Effrenium voratum. The sequence goes on from CAUJNA010003205.1 coordinate 547,312, forward strand.
AATAGTTTCACATCGATCCCGCATGTACAAAGCGTTTTGCACCATCTTTTGATACAGCTAGGTATCTCGCATCAAGTGTACAAACCGTTCTTTTTCAGTTGTCACCAAGACTTTTCATCCGAGCAGCAAAAAGGATGCGGCAGAAAACCAATCCTACAGCCAAAGGCCAAGAAGCCAAACATTACATAGTAATTCTGTGCTGGAGGTCAAAAGAAATTTGTGTCAGTTTGATTCACATGTTGCTCTCCACACATGGCTGAACTGGACGCTGGCCAAGAGTCCGTGGCTGCGCCTCAAACGGCTGGCCTTTGGGCAAGTGGACCCCTTCCGGGAACTGTGAAAGATTCTGGGGGGACCCAGGGACTTTTGAGAGGAATCGGGAATCGGGGGGTCGGGACGCTTCTATGCAACATTTAGCACAAGGCCCTTTTTATCATATTGTGTACATAGTCCTTACAGACTTTTGATACATTGATAAAAGGCTTGCAGACCGCTTTCGCAGGTATTACAGCAACCCGCAGTCACCAGAACTGTCCATTCTCTTGCACTCCATATTGGCATATATGGGATTTCCTGCGGAATAGATATAGGCACCACACAGACGATCCTCTACTACCACAAGGTATCGGTTCCCTTCTGGGAGAAGATGCCTAGCCGACGTCTGATGTAGGGGGTCCCCACGTACCGCGCGGTAATTTGATGACGTTCCACTAAACGTAGTCTTTGGGGAGAAAACAGAAATCCCAGGCTCGATTCCCCCTGCTGGCTCTTTGCTGGTTTGGGTTTCCTGCCTCTGTGTTGTTTGACGTCCTCTTTGCGAAAAGCTGGAAAAACGTGTTTTTTATGGGGAGCAAGGGGAAATGCAAGGAAGTGAATGGAAATGAGGGGAGGAAACAGGAAGTCGACATGACAGGAAAGCAAGAGGAAATCAAAGGGGAACAAAGGGGAACTGAAAGGGACATGAAAGGGACAGAAATGAAAACAAGGGGAGTGCAGGGGGAGTGAAAGGGGAACAAAGGACAAGGAAACCAATCGGCACGACGGGAGATGTAGGGAAATGACTCGCAACGAAAGACCGGGACACACACGCAAAACGAAGCGGACACACCGAGAAAACGTCAGGGACGGAAGGGGGAGTTGAAAGGCATGGAAGGGACATGACCAGGACATCATGGGAAACGTGAAAGGACATGAAGGGGAAATCAAGTGGAAAGCTGTTGGCAAGCAGACAGTTCAGGGTCGGACATCGAGCTCTGAGAGAGAGACAGAGAGAGAGAGAGAGAGAGAGAGAGAGAGAGAGAGAGAGAGAGAGAGAGAGAGAGAGAGAGAGAGCACAGAGAAAGAGAGAGAGGAGAGGACAATGTCGGTGGACTGAGCTGTGCCACAAAACACGCGCATGGCTTTGTTTCCTTCATTGGCCCCACTACAACGTCGATTTCGCAATTCGCATGTTGCGCGAAGCCAAATGCCAATATAGTTCAACAGGAGGGCCACAAAACGCCTCCCATTCCCAGGTATCCAAAAGATGTCGAAACTAAAAAATCCGGTCTACCCTCTAAATGAGGAGTGTTCAAGGGAAACCAACCTGATTACAGCGCCCAATAAAAACAAAACACCAAGCGTTCCACCCAGGCGCGCCATTTACATAGTAGTGCTTTTGCTTAAGCATATACAGTTCGGTGTGTACCAGGTCACCCTACCCTCCAGCAAGTGGGGAATCTTCATCATGGGGTCCGCGCTCGGCTTGCTCGCGCAACGGCTTTGCGCGCAACTCACAAAGTTATGTGATGCTTTGGCCCAGTTTTTCAGGGTTCCTTTGCTTCCGGCGAATGACCGCGGATGTTCAAGCGATGCAAGGGGTTTGAACACAGCGAGTCGGTCTCTTTTATGTCAGTGGGGCGTGCACACCCAAAAGGTGAGGCAGTACCTGCGCCCGAAGCTGGGCAAGACCTGGCAAAAGATCTCTCGACGAATGCTGTAACAATATGCAGCTCTTGGTCAGCTCTAGATAAGAGGATTTCATTACAGTCCTATTTGGTGTAAAGAGCATTTTAATTTGAATGTGTTTAAGGATTTTGTTTAAGCTTCACAAGGGGCCTTATAAGAAGCCTTGTAAAAGGCGCTTTCGCAAAAGTACAAGAAGCCGTTCAGGAGCTTTACAAGAAAGACGAAAGAACTGACACGGTAAAAAACACAGACCCACATGGGAAAACAAGTGGAGCTCACCAACACAGAATGTGAGGAACATCTTTGGTCCAGCCAATTGTCGACTTGTTTCCCCTCGAGGTATTGTTTGCAGTTTTGTTGGTTTTGTTTGTTTCCCGGATGCGTGGCAGAAGAGTTCACGTTATGGAAAGGGCTCGGGGGTCAGCATGTGTTCGCGAGATGTGTAGCCGTGTCCGCAAACGTTTGGAAGCATGTGCAAGCGGTCGCATGCGTTCGCAGGCGGCGAACGCAGCTGCGCCATTTGTGTGACTTGCGCCATGTTGTTTTCGTGGCGCCTATGCGCCAAAATCGTAGATTCAGCAAGGTTGCGTTTTTTTCCCTGCGCACGCGGGAAAGGAAAAGAAGAGCTGGAAGAAGGTTACGTGTTTGCCTTGCCTTGCCGTTGTCGTTTGCAATTCTCAAGCGATCTTTTTGAGGGGCATTTCCAATGGCCTTGTTGCGCAATCGGCTCATTTTGGCGAGCTTGAAGCTAATCAACATCAGGCGAAATCATTCTTGCCGCTGTCCCGTGCGAATTTCTGACACGCGACAAACGTGTCAGAGTTGAATTTCGCGACGGCGCGGCGCAGAACTCTGAGGGCGTTGTGCTTTGTCTGAAGCCAGCTTTGTGTGACAGACTACTCACTTTGGAGCACAGAGCGCTGATATCGTGGCTGATTATATAGATAAACAGAGTAGATTAAGAAGATCGGTCTGTAGATGGATGGCTGGACAGATTGAAGTTCATTAGATTTAGATTGGATAGACCGGCTAAATCTAGGATAGGTTACAAGAGATAGAAAGCTAGATGCATGGATAGATAGATAAGCAGATAGACCCACAGATAGACAGAGATAGACAGACATAGATTGATAAACAGATTTGACATGTTTCTAGAGGGGGGTCCCTCCAAAACAACAGGTCCAACTCCGGCCAAATGACCCTACAAACAATCAAATCCCCCTGGAAGCCGGACGCTAGAAACCGGTCTTCTGTGGTTCTCTGACTGCGGCTGTCCTTGAAGCCATGTGGAATCGCACGAGCACGCGCCCACCCTCTAGCTTGGAAATTAGCTCGCGTATTTCGGTGCCGACTCACTCAAACAAGCACAACAAGGCAAACCGAAACACAGTACCCCAAAGCCAGCCGAAAGCATTTCGGGCCAAGGCGGGCAACACGCAGCGTTTACAACTAAGATTGATAGATGGATTAGAGGTTAGTTTAGACTAGAACAGGTTGGAATAGACTAGATAGACACAAAGGTATGCAGGTAAGTAGATAAATAGATAGATAGGTGGATGTCAACAGGCAGGTAAATGCATAGGCAGTTTCTTGTTTTCGGGTGGCTGACAACCAAAAAAACACACCACACGTTTTTGGTTGTTTCTAGTTAAGGCATGAAAGACACACCAAACAACATGTGTTGTTTGGTTTTCCAGCAAGAATACCACAAAACCAGCACAAACAAATCAAGAAAACAAACAACAGCCATCTGCCAAGGACTATGCCAAAGAACATGAGCTGTCACTAGTTTGACACAATGTTCCCTCATCAGCCAACACATGCTACGAGGTCCTCCATTCAATCTGCTTCTGTGAAAACCATCCACTCAAAAATGCAAACAAATCACCAGATTTTGAGAGGCCAAAATGCTGGAATGCTTAACACACTAGTATTTCCAATGTGTGTGAGCATTGACAAACTAGGTATGGATTGATTGGGGCCGGTGACCATGTGTATATATATATATACTGTCCAGTGTCTATGGTCCTCGGGAAGGGGGCAGCGTTCAGAGGTTGTGGTAAAAACCATGTCCCTCCGCCCTTCACCTTTCCGGGGGACCCTTGACTTCTGTCCCCGTCCCCTGTGGAATCATGCTGGGTGGCTTCTGTTGCAAGCATCGGCTAACATTCTGGGGGAACCCAACGTCCGCGACCCCCCCTTCGGAATTGGTGGGTGACTTCTATTGCAAGCACCGGGTGCATTTTCGGGGAACCAAACGTAGACGTTCTTTCCTTCAGGGTTTATACAGTGATGTAGAAACAAGTGTTCAGGGTCCCCCGAGCTTGGATCACAAAGGTCCGACAGTAGAGTTTTGTAATGGGAGTTTCAATAGGAAGAAGCAGAGCTGAGAAGGCGCGGGGTGAGAATTGTTTGATAGCAAATCCCATTGGCTCGGCAACGGTTTGGGGTTTCCAGCTTCAAGAAAATGAGCACCGCGCTACAGCGAGAGGACCACGCGAAAGTCCGTAGAGGGTCAATTAGGCAGCTTGGGAACTGCAAAAACAACACGAGTTCTTGAAGGCTCGCGGCCCGAAACCACGAAAGGACCACGAAAAACAGCTCGCTGAATAGAGGCTCCAAAATGACGGCCCTGCCAGCAAACGAGGTTCATTTGCCGATAGGCCCAACGTTTTTGAACGGACCCCCCCAACAGCAGCCCCCCCCAAACCATGGGTGGGGGGGCATAATGTTGACGGGGGGTTATTAATATGGGTTGTTCCCCCTCCAAAAGTGGTCTGATTGCAACCACTGAACTTAGGGAACACATGCCTGGTAGTTTTTGAACCCCAGGGCAGGGCATACAAAAGCCACGGAAAAGCCCACGAAAGCCAAAAAGCCACCCACCCTGAAAAACAAAAAACAAATCCAAAAACAAAACAAAAAACAAAACAAAACACAACTCCTAAAACAATAGCCCTCCTATTTCTTGTTCGGAGAGGGGCTGGCTGATTTTGTTGGCTGTATTTCGCCTCGTGCAGCAGCTCCTTGGACCGAAAGATCACCGCGCGGCCCCCCACCGGCGCCAAGTCCTGCGGCGTTTTCACGGCCCGAGACTCGGGCCGTTGGCTCGGGGCAACATGCTGGTGGCTTCGAGGGGTGGAGATGAGCTATTTGCTTAAATCATGTTTTGTAGAATTTGATTCCTTGTCACTTGTCCACTCTTTTAAACCATCCTTCTTTCCAAGAACCAGATCCGCTTTCCCTGAATTTCCGGAGGTTTTCCAGAAAGAAGGATACCTGGAAAGAATGGTGTTGACCCAGACCTGGCAAGATTGCGACATCCTCAAAACTGTTTACCCGAAGAATCAATTAATGACCAGGACCGCTAAACCAGGTTCACCCCCCCGGCCCGGTGTTGGTAGTTGCTTAAAGGAACCCTCCAATCAAAGTCGGAAGAAGTCGGACAGAACGTTGTGGGCAAAGGGTGCTATACCATGAGGGAATTGCGCCGTCTCTCACCCCTACAGCTCTGACAGGCCAGTTGGGCATGTCAAAAATAGGGACTTGGACCCCAAAACAAATCTAAACCCGAAAATGAAAAAATGTACCCTCTCAAAAAACAAGGAGAGCCGGGGAACCCAAAAACCCAGATGCGAACACATATTTATGAATGACTGTCAGCGAACTGCTTGCCCAAGCAGTTTGCAGGCAGGAGCTCGTGGGCGACACAGGCAGACCGACAATGCTGCTATTGCTGCGTGGATTATGCCTTTTTGCTATGGCCCCTTGAGGGCTCCACGGACACTTGGGTCTTTGCAAGCAGCAAAAGCTCTTAGGTGGCAGCCTTGCGCTGAGCTGCAAGCATCGGACCAGAGCAAGAGATGCGAATCCAGGACGTGGCAGCGGTAGTCGCAACTACATCGTTGCAACAAGCCATGGTTTGTCACGTTTTCTCGGAGCTCTTGCGGGTGTTCGGCAAAGGGGCGTCTCCCACTTGTCCAAAGGGCATCACTTCGTGCGAACATGCACGTTCACTTTGTCTTTAAGGAAACCAACATTCTGGCTTGCTCTTTCTTATTTGCTTGCAATGTTTTTGGGCTATAAAGTGGTTCAAAGGGGACGGCGGCGCGCGCACCGCTTGCGCGCCTTTCCATGTGATGTCCATCTTGCCAGCGTTGGATGAAATTCACACGGTTGCAGCTGTCTGATAACCAAGCGACTGCGCCTTGTTATCGCTGCGCCTCTGTGGACCAAATCCCACCGGCACACGAACAACGCCCAGCATCTCCCGTCACCTCGACGCCGGTTGCATCCGCAGAAGCAAATCCCACTGGCACACGCCGCCGTCGCCTCCATCCTTGCCGCCTCCGCCAAGCCAAGCCCCACCGGCACACGGATGACCCCAGCTCGTTCTCGCTGCTTTCCTGGAACCAAATCCCACCTGCGCTCGGCGACCGCGCCTCGTTATCGCTGCGCCTCTGTGGAATCCCACCGGCACGCCCAGCATTCTAAGCATAGAGTGCGCAGTGGGTACACTACTACAGTTAAATTCAGAGCCTCGCTGACATGCCCGTGGCTCATCGCATGAAAGCTTGAAACAAGTTGTAGGCCTCAAGATCTCAAAACTCAAACATCAGGAACACAAAGTGGATTGAACACGAAGGCAAACGGGTCTCACAGGGGCGATGTGCTGAACAAACCTAGAGCCGCCACATGACATGTTGAACATGCCGCTTCTTACAGCGGAAAAGCACTTCATGCAGTGCTTGTGAGACAACCACTTTGCAGTGGACAGCACTTCATACAGTGCTGATGTCAAGGGCCAAACTGATCTCCTGAGTCAAGATGATGATGGAGTAGCCCGGGAAACTGCAAAGCTGATAGTCCAGGTCACACTAGGGACAACTTCAAACCTGTTTCTGGGAAAACTCAGCCTGAAGCTTGTCCCTTGCTTTCCTGAAGAAGCATGTGCGTGGCTAAACTCTAAGCCTAGAGTGTACAGTGGGTACACTGCAGTTACATTGAAACAGAGCCTTGCTGACATGCCCGCTGCTCAACACAGAAAGGTTGCAACAAGTTGTGGGTTTCAAGATTTCTCAAAGTTCAAACATCATGAAAACCAAGCGGATTGAGTTTCAAGATATGTCAAAATTCAAACATCATGAAAACCAAACTGGTTGTGAGTTTCAAGATATCCAAAAATTCAAGCATCATGAAAGCCAAATGGGTTTGAGTTCCAATATATCTCAAGATTCAATCATCATGACAACCACATGGATTGAGTTTCAAGATACCTCAGAATTCAATCACCATGAAAACCAAATGGATTGAGTTTCAAGATATCTCAAAATCCAAACATCATGAAAACCAAATGGATTGTTAAGATACCCCGAAATTCAAACATCATGAAAACCAAATGGATTTGAATTTCAAGATATCGCAAAAATCAAGCATCCATGAAAACCAAATGGATTGAGTTTCAATCTATCTCAATTTTCATTCATCTTGGAAAATAGATGGATTGAACATGAATCTGAAGGCGTCCCAAAGGGTGGAAGTGCGAAACAACCTAAAGCCACTTACAGCGGAAAACTTCGTGCACTGCTTGTGAGATAACCACTTTGCAGTGGACAGCACTTCATACAGTGCTGATGTCGAGGGCCAAACTGATCTCCTGAGTCACGATGAAGTTGAGGTTGCTCATGAAGAAGTTGCAAAGCAGTCAGCAGGTCACATTGAGGGAAACACCTTTAAACCTGTAAACCTGTTGGGTACACTGCATTTAATCTGACGCCCTACCCCCCCCCCCCCACACAAGAAAATCCAGGAATTTCAGCATGGCCAGGTCCAACTAAGTCTTAGCCTGAAGAGTTTTTAGAGCACTTTTATGATTGCAGAAAGACCTTCTACAACAAGAAAGGTTTCAAGGTCGTCCCGGCAATTCAGCCGGCAAGCCGCGCGCGGCCTCCAGCAACTCCCGTTACCTCGGCGCTGGTTGCAATTCAGCCGGCACACTCACCGACAGTCAAGGTCGTCCCGGCAATTCAGCCGGCAAAGCGCTCGTTCGGCCATTTCCCCGCCAGCGGCGCTTGCACGGTATGCCGCAAACTCGGTACACTTGAAGCCCGGCCACCTGCGGTATGCGGTAAACTCGGCAAAGCTCGGCACACTTGAGACCAGTCACGTTCTTGGCGGCGCTTAGCGCGGTATGCTGCAAACTCGGCCCTGCGGTGTGCGGTAAACTCGGCACACTTGAGACCGGTCCCGTTCTTGCCGGCAATTCAGCCGGCAGGCCGCCAGTTCGGCCATTTCCCGGCCAGTGGCGTTTACACGGCATGCTGCAAACATGGTACACTTCAGGCCGAACCCGTGCCAATCCTCGCTCTCTCGCGGTTAGACAACTAAACGAGAACCCAACCCCAGAGGTTTTTTCTTTGAAAAGCACCGTTTGCTCACTTGAGTCTATCCTTTCAGTGCACCACTTTGTTCTGGTATCCCCACAACAAATTGCCCAGAGATACCGTATGGGTATGAGTTTTGATTGGGACCCTTCGGACAGAAGGGTAGAGACGTATGTTCTAGGGGTTGATTCCCCATTCTTTTCAACCATCGTTCTTTTCAAAAACCAGCTGTTTGTCTGTTTGCCGGAAAAGAAGCGTCCCTGGAAAGAATGGGAAAGGTAGCCCTAGATATGTCCGCACTTTTCAGGGTTCTGACTGCAAACGCGCAACCACGAGTACCAGGTCCACCCGGGTGTCTTTTTTTAGGCACACAAAAAAGAACGACAACAAGCGGTCTTCCTGTTGTGTGCCCTCAACCCCTCCCCAAAGAAAAAGACAACAACAAACAAACCGTGTTCCTGTTCTGTGCCCTCTGGACCCCCCCCAAAAAAAAACAAACAAACACACGCACACACAACGAAAAAACACAACACAAGGGCGCCCTCAAACAAAAAACAGACCACCTTCACCGGTGATTCCTTCGAACCCCGCCCGGGTCGCACGGGTCGGTCGGTCGCGCCTTCAGCTCCCGCGCCGTGTCCCCGGCCAAGTCCCCCCGCTTGGTGGCCACGTAGCACCGCAACCGCCCCCCGGCGGCCTGCCCTGTCTCTGTCTCATCCCCAAAGTCCTGGCGCCACGAAGTCCCCGTTTCCTATGGGTAACCAAGTGGGAACCCTACTGTGGATGGACATCCGTTCGCACCACCTAAGAAGCCATGGAAACCAGAACGTCTGTGTGGGTATTTACAGGGTCATCATCATTCCAGGATTTCTTAGGTGGTGCAGGATTTCGTCCTTTGCTACGTTCTATGTTTAGTAGAGGTCCCAAAAGGTGAACCTTTTATTCCCCAACAGCTGAAAGCTTTGGGGTCTCAGCCCAAATAGGCTCCGGGGTGGTCCGGGGCGGCCCTGAGGTAAGGTTCCACCACGGTTTCCACCAGGGTTCCACGAGGTTCTGCGATGGCTGCGGGGTGGTGCGAGCACACTGCATGCTTTGGGGATATCGCCTGAGCTTTTTTCCTTGTCCTTTGGGCAAGTGAGCACGGGTAGTCAAGTGGGACCCCGTTGATGGGAAAACTCCGGTTTTGCGGCTTGCCTGGGAAATCCGGCTCTTGAAGCGCAATCGAAGCGCGGCCTTGTTTCCATCACGGTCTTAAGCCACTACTGTCTAAACAACCACCGGTTGGGTTCCCTTGGGTATGATTGACAACCCAATTTGGTGGGGGTTGCTGCTCAGGAATTCATGAAGAGCTCGACAAGGAAACCACATTCGGAAGGCTTGAGTTCTGGGGTCATTGCAACTCGAACCTGCCTATCGAACCCAGTTGCTTTGTGCTTTTTCGGAGGTACCCTGTTCACCTAAAAGAGGGGAGCCTTCTTTGGAAGCCTTCTTTTTAAGATCAAAGATTGACACACGCACGGCTTTCTGCGCCATCCACTCCATCGGACATGAGCCCAGATGTTTGATAGCTCACAGCCAGGGTGCCAATTGGGTGTCCTCTTTTGAGGGCACCCGTTCTGGGCTCGATTGAAAGGAAAACCAATGGAAAGCCAAAGTCTTCCATTTGCTGAAGCATATGTTTTTAGTTTCCCTTGTTGGTTTTAAAGGGAATCTGTCACTGCTAGACACATGTTCCCATTTTCGGGGACGTATCGACAAATGGAGGTATTGCTTTGGGGCGCATGAGCGTCTGAGCACCTCATCTCTACCATGTTTAGTCACGGAGCTTGACGGTTCGGACATGGGAACAAGCAGCAGCTGGGTGATGGTACCGGCATCTAAAACTGGGGGGGGGACCAACCCCCCAAAAAACACATTGTTGCCAGACAAGCACGCAAAAAACCGGTCCCGCCAAGTCAAAAACGACATCAACCCGCAGCCTGACTGCTTTTCTGGGAGGGCTGTCGAACAATAATTGTGTGTGTCTGCGTGTCTGCGTGTCTGTGTGTGTCTGTGCGTGCGCTGGTTTTTGGTGTCTCTGCGTGTGCCTGTGCGTGTGCTGGCTTTCTCCGAGTGGGGGGGCATGTTGTTTCTTCCCCAGCTGTAAGCTTGGGGGTCTCCCAAGTGCTGGAGGGATTCGCACCTGCAAGCATCGGACAGGACCCCTTTGGTTCTTGTCGAAGCGGACCTCCGTTGGAAGGCCTTTTTGAGGGCCCAAGACACAAAAAAGCCTGCCCGCTAAGAATCATGGCTGTACGAGCATAAACAAAATTTGGGCGTGCTCCACAACTCCATCAGTTATTCTGGGATTCTGCGATACCTATATGCCAGAATCCCGTCCTGGCTACTAAAATGCTGTAATTTACAGCATTTTCTCGCGAAATGTACGTATTCTACGCGTCCGTCAACATCACCAGCATCGTTTTCAACATCCCCCGCATGTCCAGCCAACATCGCCAGCATCACCAGCAAAGTGGCTTCCCGCATCTCATGGTAAAAGTGAGGATTCAATTAAAGGCGCAGGGGGGTGGGGGGGGGGCGGCAGCCCCCTTGAAGGGGGGGCGGCAGCCCCCCCATGATGATCGAAAAATTAGGGGCAAAGAATCTAAAAAGTAACGGTCGCATGATGATCGAAAAAGTGATGATTCAAGTAGGGGCAAAAAGTCCAAAAATAGCGGGGGGGTTGGGGGGGGGCGGCAGCCCCCCCCATGATGATTGACAAAGTGATGATTCAATTAAAGGCGCGGGGCAGCAAAAAGTCCAAAAAATAGCGGGGGGATTGGGAGGGGGCGGCAGCCCCCGCACGATGATTGAAAAAGTGATGATTCAATGGGCCAAACAAATATTAAAAACAAAAAGCAGCGGGGGGGGCATCAGTGCCTCTGCGCCAAGGCCTCATGGTACAAGTGAGGGTTCAATTACGGGCAAATTAATCCCTGCAGATCGAAAAAGTGATGATTCAATCAGGGGCAAAAAGTCTGAAAAATGGCGGGGGGGTTGGGGGGGGCGGCAGCCCCCCCCATGATGATCGAACAATTAGGGGCAAAGAATCTAAAAAGTAGCGGTGGCATGATGATCGAAAAAGTGATGATTCAAATAGGGGCAAAAAATAGCGGGGGGGCTGGGGGGGCGGCAGCCCCCCCCACGATGATTGAAAAAGTGATGATTCAATTAGGGCCAAAAAAATATCAAAAAGCAGCGGGGGGGTCATCAGTTCCTCTGCGGCAAGGCCTCATGGTACAAGTGAGGATTCAATCACGGGCAAACTAATCCCTGTAAAACGGCAGGCAAAGAATCTAAAAAGCAGCTGTCGCATGATGATCGAAAAAGTGATGATTCAATTTGGCGTGTATTTTAATCGCAGAGGAACTTGCGATGCTGAGGATGCAGGAAGCCAAGGCCAAAAACCAACTGGGAAAGCAGAGGATGCGAAAAGCCAAAGCCAGAAAGCCGCCAAAAGCCACAAAGCCAAAAAGCCAACGGAACTGGCAATGCAGAGGATGCGAAAGAGAGGAACTGTGAATGCAGAGGATGCGAAATGAAAAGCCACAAAAGCCACCAAAACCCACGTAAAAGCCACAAAAGCCAAAAAGCCGAAAAGCCACCCACCCTGAAAAACAAAAATAATTCCTAAAAAAACACGAAAAAAAAAATCCTAAAAAGAATGGCCCTCCTTTCTGAATCTTCGACCCCAATGGCTGGGCAGCTGTAGGCTTCACCCCCGCACTCAAGACCCGCAGCCATCAAGGAAGCCAACACACATGCGTTTGGGTTAAGCAATAGACATCCTAATGGGCGGTTTCCCGCTACCTAAAATGGGGGATACAAAAGACAGACACACCCAGTGTGTCTTGTTTTAAGGGGCCTTTTTGTGGTGTTAAAAAAAGCGCAACCAACAGGACACCAACCATTTTGGATGCTTTAGGGGGGAGAACCATGCAGGTCATCCATTTGGAGGTTCTAGGCGGCGCCTCACCGTGTTGAAAACCCTAGCGGAACGAATCGAATCTGCCTCGGGCAGATTCACGTAGGCCAGCCTGAAGGGAGAGGGCCGGGTCGACCCGAATTGAGTTGGAACCTGCCCCTTTTGGCTTCAGCTGGGCCACGCTTGGGGTTCTGGACATGGGGAAAAGCTATTTGCCAATTGGTTGGAACCTGCCCTTTCCCCAGCTACTGCTTTTTAGACAGCATTTGGGGGTTTTGGACGTGGGGAAAAGCAGTTCTTGGGCGGGTCCGAAGTAGGGTGTTTACAATTTTGTTTCTGCGCATTCGGCACACCCACCAATGTCTTGACTCAGAGGCCCACCAGGTTTCGCCGTTGGTGGCTTGGAAGGGTGTATGTGTCCAAATAAGGGGACACCCGAATGATGGCTGTCCTTTGAATTTCCCTCAAAACCCACACTTGCTGAGTGAGTATCTAAAAAGGTCCAAACTTTATATTCACCACTAAAAGGGTCTTCCCAAAGAGTGTGAAGTCCATGAACTCAGGCAGTCAGAACCAGTCCCAAAAAACGGACACCGACTCAAAAAAGAGTCCGCAGACGAGGTGCATGGTGAGCTCGCGGAAGTTCATCCAAGCGCCTATGAAAACAAAAAGAGCCAAGGGACCCCAAATGGCCATAGGATCATGTCAAGCCTAGCCTTGGAGTTGGTGAAAATGGCCGTGGTCCCCAAAAGTTGTGGTCAGACCCGCGTCCAGCCGCTTGGCACTGACTACTTCAAGCTTTCAAAGCCCGTTGTCAGATCCCCCGCTCAAAGTGAACAACTGTTCGTGAGATAAATGGAGACTAACAACTTTTGGTGTGTTAAAAGTGAATAACTTATTGGTTTAATAACTTTTGGTGTGATCCCCCCACTAAATACTAAAAAGCTAAAAGGCTGAGGAACCGGATGGCTGGCTTCGACACCAAGTTTTGAGTCAAAACGCGCAGATATTGGGGAGAGTTTTTGTTTTTGTTTTTTTTTCAGCAGGACAGTTCAGAGGGTCCTACAAGGAGCCCATTGGTTTGTCACCCGCCCATCTGTGCTTGGTTTACACTGGCCTCATTAATTTACCATGATCAAAGTCACCCCCAAGTGATGGGTAAGGGAAACAACCCCATTTTCTGACTTTGATAACCCCTAGAAACGGTCAAAATAATGACCCCAGTTACATGTTCAAGGAAACCACAGGACCGTCCATGCCCGAGCTCCGCGCAGGTGACTGCGCTAAGGCCAGACTCAACCACCCAAAGCCCACAAGTGACTGTCACTAGGGATGCCCAGCCCCCAAGCAAGGAAGCCAAGCGCCAAGACGGGACACCTTAGGTGAAGGCTAATATTTATCAGGCCCCTCCCCACATGAGCCCCCATCCCGATGACAGGCAACGCTTGGCAGATTTTGTAGCAGTTCGAATTCGAAACCTGCCTTAGAACCCCAGCCACCCACCCTCTCACCCACCCACCCAACCCAACCCAACCCAAACCCCACCCAACCAAACCCCACCCAACCCAAACCCCAGCCACCCAACCCAACCCAACCCAACCCCAAACCCCACCCAACCCAAACCCCACCGCCGGTCCCGCCTATCGGCCCCTGAAAGTCCAGGCGCCGGCGCTTGGCTTCGCCCTCGCTGCTGGGCGCCGCCTCAACGAAAACATCGCCGTACCACGTCCGGACGCCTTGGGCCTACTTTCTGCCTTCGTGAGGCACCAAACGACCCAGTTGGGTGTGGCTCATTAAAAAGAATAAAAAACACTTTGGTCAGTTACGCAGAACTTTGAGTTGCCAAGTGGTGCCATTTTGGGCCACATTCTCAGTTGTTCAGTGACCCAGTGACCTGGAGAAAAAGTTGGAACCCTTTTTGGGGAAGACCGGATTTTTAGTGGGGCAGCCACTGAACAAGGGGTGCCACTGAACAACTGATTGGATGTGGCTCAAAATCGAAAAGACTTCGGTCAGCTGCGCGGAACTTCGCGTGTTGCTTTGCATTTGCTCCAGTGGTGCCATTTTGGGCAACGTTTTTGGGTTGAGCCATCGGAATTTGCTCGCGAGAGAACCACTTGCGGCAAGCTCAGCTCCCCCCACTGCCTGCTTCGGCACCTTTGGCGTCAAGTGCCGCTGCCACTCGTTGTCCCGGTGCTGCGCATAGCAGGCCTCTGGACGCCAGAAAAGGCAAAGAACGTGCTAGGGCCTTTGGCCTTTTGGGGGGGAAACGAAGGGATTCCAAACCCACAAGCAGGTTTCAGCAAGATCCTTCTCCCTATTCCGACCATGCCCCATGTGCATGATAGTTTTTCCCCTGCTTACCTTAATGGCCAAAGGAACCACCCTGACCAATCAGTGACACTGAATGAAGGCCACTGAAGTGTAATTCCCATGACCTTCTGATCACTCGGTTGGATTGCCTCGCAGAAAGTGGCAAGACGTTAAAAACAAACTGTCCACGACCAGGTTTCTCTCATGGACCAACAACCGGCGGAAATCGGTCAAAAACAGTGAAAAGCAGGTCCCAAAATCATGAAATATCGGCCCAAAACGGCCCACATTCGGCCAAAATCAGTGAAAGCCAAAGCCCAAAATCATCAAACAGCCAAAATCGACCACACAAATCGTTGCCTCATGTGGCTGTGGGTCAAATTGGGGTAACCCCAAAATGGGTTGCCCTGGTAAGTGGCAACATGGACCAAAACCTGCGGTCCATATCCTGGTGGTTTAATTTTGACCCATACCCATATGGCCGTGGGTCAAAATCCAAAACGTACCCCCAGTGAACATCCCAATCCAACCACTAAAATAGGTTCTAAAATGGGTGGTGAACTCACCTACCAACCAAAATGGGATCCCAAAGCGGTTTTGACAACCACACCCATATGATCAAAAGATTCTGCACCTAAGAAACCCTGAAATTCTGATGATTCTCCTATAAATACCAACAAATAGTGGCATTCCCAGGGTGGTGCACCTCTCCAAAAATTCTGCAGCCTGTGGTGCTGGGCCCCCAACCCCCTGGCCGTCGTAGACCGCAGCCATGCCCAGGCGGCTGCACAGCAGCGGCCAGCCGAAGCTCTCGCGCAGCCTACCGAGTCGAACCTTCGCATCCGAAGGCCACCTGGTCTGAACGGAGACACGGAAATGCATATAGAAATGAGTATACACATATATATATATATACACAATGCCCGTATACTCATTTATGTATTTATTTTTATGTGTGTTATATAAATATAGAAATACATTTAGAAATAAGTATATAACATATACCCAGTTGTTCAGTGACCCTGGAACAAAAGGGAACCCTTTTGGGGAAGACCGGATTTTTAGTGGGGCAGCCACCCAAAAAAAAGGGAAAAAGGGTGCCACTGAACAACTGAGTATATGTAGATATGGATCTACATATACCTGGACCCTTAAAATGCCAAGTGAAATATGGGTTGTTGCGCCAAAAATGGTTGGTGGATTCCCTGTGGTTAAGAGTAGTTTGAGGAATAGGTATATACATATTCGTGCAAGCGCACATCTCTATAAATATATTCATATATGTACATGTGTACAACATGTTGCAAGTGGGTCTTGTTTCAGAACATCTGACATCTTAAGCAGGTTCCATGAAAGTCACAAGGTTTCCCCGGTAGATATGGGTTCCTGTTGGTTTCCCTTGAAACCAACCTAAAAATGGTACCTTCAAAAGAAACACCCAAGTAAAAGCATTGTGGCTCCATCAAACACCTCCCCTAAAAACCCTTAACCCCAAAATCACACTCACACCTCAAATCCACCAGAGGGTCACTGGATTTCTACTCAATTTACTGTTGGAAACCCCACTAAACTGATTTCCACTTTGGGTGTGTTTTCCAAAAGGGATAAACGGCTTGGACACCAGGCGTCACTGACTACGTAGCTGATCTCCACTTTGGGCGGGTTTTCCAAAAAGGGATTTCTCCCTAATCAATTTACTGGTGGAAGCCCCACTTTAACAGTCAAATGCACCCAAAGTCTTGGACACCACGCCACCGGCCACCCGACCGCCCGGCCACCTGGCCTGCAGGCGGCCGCCTCAAGGCGCCGGAAGAGTCGCAGCACCGGCGCAGGCGGCGGCGGCTCACCCCCTGCGAGCGAGCGGAGCTTTGGGGCCATGGGCCGTTGGACTTGGAGGGATCTCGGTTGCTTTCTGCTCCTGCTAAACGTTTTTTTTTTAAAACTTTTGTTGATATTCAAATGTGTACGTATATATATGTAGGGCCCCCAGTATAACTGACATAATTATAGTTCGATATTCAAAATTGTATATACAAATATTACTATTTCCCCACATCTTTGTGTGGGGTTCTTACTTTTTCCGCTCGTCGTCCGCGCGCCGCGTCTCCTCCTCCTCCTCCTCCCGCTCGTCTCCGTCTCACTCACTCACTCACTCTCACTCACTCAACTCACACTCACTCAACTCACACTCACTCACTCACACTCGCTCACTCACTCACACTCAGTCACTCACACTCACTCACACTCACTCACACTCACTCACTCACACTCAGTCACTCACACTCACTCACACTCACTCACTCACACTCACTCACACTCACTCACCCACTCACTCACGCTCACTCACACTCACTCACTCACACTCACTCTCATTCACTCACTCTCATTCACTCACTCACTCACTCACTCACTCGCTCACTCACTCACTCACACTCGCTGACTCACGGCAGCTGTCTAGAGGGACAGGATGTTGTCGCGCGCGCGGCGGGGGGCGGGCGAAATCGTGGCAGGCGCAGCACTTTGGCGATGCCGTTGCGAAATCGTGGCAGGCGCAGCACTTTGGCGATGCCGTTGCCGAAGTCGTGGCAGGCGCAGCATTCTGTGCATCTGGGTGTGTGTTTGTGTGGCAGGGGTCGCATTCGGCAGCTGTCTAGAGGAACAGGATGTTGTCGCGCGCGCGGCGGGGGGTGTGCGAAATCGTGGCAGGCGCAGCACTTTGGCGATGCCGTTGCGAAATCGTGGCAGGCGCAGCACTTTGGCGATGCCGTTGCCGAAGTCGTGGCGGGCGCAGCATTCTGTGCATCTGGGTGTGTGTTTGTGTGGCAGGGGTCGCATTCGGCAGCTGTCTAGAGGGACAGGATGTTGTCGCGCGCGCGGCGGGGGGTGTGCGAAATCGAGGCAGGCGCAGCACTTTGGCGATGCCGTTGCGAAATCGTGGCAGGCGCAGCACTTTGGCGATGCCGTTGCCGAAGTCGTGGCAGGCGCAGCATTCTGTGCATCTGGGTGTGTGTTTGTGTGGCATGGGTCGCATTCGGCAGCTGTCTAGAGGGACAGGATGTTGTCGCGCGCGCGGCGGGGGGTGTGCGAAATCGTGGCAGGCGCAGCACTTTGGCGATGCCGTTGCGAACTCGTGGCAGGCGCAGCACTCTTCTCGATGCCGTTGCCGAAGTCGTGGCAGGCGCAGCATTCTGTGCATCTGGGTGGGTGTTTGTGTGGCAGGGGTCGCATTCGGCAGCTGTCTAGAGGGACAGGATGTTGTCGCGCGCGCGGCGGGGGGCGTGCGAAATCGTGGCAGGCGCAGTGGCAGGCGCAGCACTTTGGCGATGCCGTTGCGAAATCGTGGCAGGCGCAGCACTTTGGCGATGCCGTTGCCGAAGTCGTGGCAGGCGCAGCATTCTGTGCATCTGGGTGTGTGTTTGTGTGGCAGGGGTCGCATTCGGCAGCTGTCTAGAGGGACAGGATGTTGTCGCGCGCGCGGCGGGGGGTGTGCGAAATCGTGGCAGGCGCAGCACTTTGGCGATGCCGTTGCGAAATCGTGGCAGGCGCAGCACTTTGGCGATGCCGTTGCCGAAGTCGTGGCAGGCGCAGCATTCTGTGCATCTGGGTGTGTGTTTGTGTGGCAGGGGTCGCATTCGGCAGCTGTCTAGAGGGACAGGATGTTGTCGCGCGCGCGGCGGGGGGTGTGCGAAATCGTGGCAGGCGCAGCACTTTGGCGATGCCGTTGCGAAATCGTGGCAGGCGCAGCACTTTGGCGATGCCGTTGCCGAAGTCGTGGCAGGCGCAGCATTCTGTGCATCTGGGTGTGTGTTTGTGTGGCAGGGGTCGCATTCGGCACTGTCTGAGGACAGGATGTTGTCCTGTGGCAGTTGGATGCCGTGGCCCGGCCTTGGAATCCTTGGAATCCTTGGCATCCTTGGCATCCTTGGCATCCTTACTCTCCTTCACCGTGAGCTTCGAGGACTCGGACTTGTCGCCACCTTTCTCCTCATAGTCGGCGAAAAGGTTCGGAGCCTCCCCCTCCTCCTCCTCCTCCTCCTCCTCCTCAGACTCAGAGCTGCTTTCAACCATGCCGGCCGGGCCGGCTGAGGCTGCACCACATCCTTCTCCTTGCAGATTAGAAACTGTCACAGCTTGCGCACCAGGGTGGCCGACCAAGGCAGCCGTCTCAACATCTGCGGCTGCCGCGAGCTCAGCAGCGCGCGCTGCAGCAGCTGCGGCTGCGCCTGACAAGTGACAAGTGTGACCAGCGACAAGCTACAAATGACTCAGTGAGACAAGTCCCTCAGTCTTCCGAACCCCCCCGAACCTGAACCCCCACGGCCTCAAGACCTGCCACTGCGCCACTCCTACCACTCCAACAAAATTCGGACCCGCGCCCGCGCCGACCCCAACTCTCAATTGACGATCCTGTAACTGTTGCACTGCTACTGGCAACACAACCACTGGCAACTGGCAACTGGAAATTTGCAATCGGCAGTTCCTTGGCAAAGCCGAAGCGGTGAAATTGATAAATGAACAGTTGGACATGTGCCAGCGGCCTCGGCTGCACCTTCGCGAGCTGTCTTACCTGTCGCCACCGCCAGCTTTGGGCCATCTGCCGCCATCTGTCCGCCAGGCACCTGCCCGCAGCTGCAAGTTTAAGCCAAAAGCCCATAACACCCCAAACACGTCATCGAGTCGAGTCGAGTCATCTGAAAAATGAAAAGCAAACTGAAGCTACACAAACGACGGGCCTCTGACACCGAGCCATGAGTCTTGCCTTCCATCTGCACACCGGCCCCGGCTAGCTGGGAAGGAGGAGCCTTCAGCCAGCGGGCAAACAACCCAGCCCAGGCTCTGCCTCAAATCAGAGAAGAAATGTATTACACCCCGAGATTACACCATATTACACCCTCATTCCTACTTATTTTGACTTATGTTGTTTTATCTTTTCTTCGACTTTCTTCTTACAAAATCCATTGAGAGTGGGTCCAGTCTATTGGGCTGAATGGAACAATCGTTGCCATCTAGCGGCTCAGCTGCGCCAAACAAACAGTTTGACAACTCCACGGGGATGTTGCCAATGTGTCATGAGACAGCTTCACTCGCAAAGTAATTCCCAATTTGGAGGGGGGTTGTCTCGGGGGTCCAAAAACACCCTGCAAAACCTCGAATACCGTTGGGTGAAAGGTGTTACACCCAGCTCCTGAGTTATTTTGATTGATCTTGGCTGTTTTTTTTGTGGGGGAATTCTTGGGGTTGAGGGGTCCTGGAAATCCTCAAATACCGTTGGGTGAAAGGTATTACACCCAACTCCTGAATTATGTTGATTGATTTTGGTTGTTTTTCTTCTGGGGGGATTGTTGGGGTCCAAAAGCTTCAAATGTCGAGGTGGGGACCACCTCAAAACTTCCTGTTTCACCAAGAAAGGCAATCCCGCAAAGTACGACTTGCGACATCGATCCGTCCGAAGCGTGAAAGGAAAGCATTGGCGATGAAACACGTGGGTGTTTGAACTATACGGGAGACAGGGGTTCTTGCTTCTTGGACATGCCCCACACAAGCCGCACATGGATCAAAATAAATCAAAATAAAGCAAAATCGATCGAAATAGATCAAATTAGTTCCTTTTAGAACGAATTAGTCGGGGAACAAGGTGAAATCCCAGGGTGTAATACCTGTTCCCTCTGATCAAACAGTTCAAAACAAAAAATATCGGCCCGGCCCGGGGCCCAGCCGGCAATTGACCAGCACTGGACCAGCACTGCACTTGCTTAAAAATGGTTTTGCAGTCACATAGCTGTTTTGCCATCCAAGTACAGTGGAATGAGTGGAAGGTCACTTTTGTTGACATGTCAGTTAGGAATACCAGAGGGGATCCAGTTGAGTGGTTGGGCTGACATGTATGATCATTGCACACGCAACGCGTGCGGGGGGGGGGGGGGACACGCTGGTAACACGCTCATAAATATCTTAAAAAAGTGACCGTGCATGTGCCGGCAATTGGCCACCCCTCGCCCCCCACACGCCGTGACACGCCGTGACGCGCTCCTCAAGAACCCCCCCCTCCCACCTCCAAGCCTCAAACTTGACAGCCTCCCCTTTTCTTTTGCACCCCCCCCCCAAAGGACCCCGGAAGGTCACCTGCACAGTACAGCAGAGTGCTCAGCAGAGTGATACTTAGCTTAACTTGCTTTAGCAGTCCCTTAGACATCAAGTGACATCGTTCAGCCAAAATACAACATACTCATATTGGTCAATGGTCAACCAACAATTAACAACCAAAGATGGTTTTTGCTGGCGCTACTCTGGCCTACGTTCATGCCACTGCTACTGCCTGCGCACACAACTTTGAAAAGGCGACGGCTATTCCTTTAACGCTAGCCAAGGCACAAGCTCAGGTTGCGCCGGCACAGCCGGAACAGTGTCATCCTCCACCTGTCACAGCCACATGTGGGAAAGCAACGGCTGACTGCTGCTGAATAACCAAACAAAACGCTGCAACTGCACTCATGCACTGCGCGCCTTCTGGGTCTCAGCGACCGCTGGCGCCACAGACACTTGGGGCTGCGCCTGCATCTCGGCAACCGCACGGGCACTTCGGGCTGCGCGTGGGGCTCCCAAGGAACATCTGGCTCCTGCTTTGTGGCCTGAGTGAGTCCCAAGCACCAAACGCTGAACTGAACATCGCCGTCCTGGCCGGTCAGCATTCTCTCTGTGTCCGCTTGTCACGGGCCTCTGGGTCTGCAGCACGGAGGCCCCACAAAGTTCCGCTGCGGCATAAACAAGGAAGATAGGAGCTGCAGATCGGCCGGATGGCGGGATTCTGTTCCAAATTGCAGAAGACGATGCCAGTGCGCTCACTCGCATTCTGAAGGCTCCACTTGCCAAAACATTCAAGGGACTGACTCACTGACTCTCACAAGGTTTACAACCTGCCATCGCAGTGATTGTGACAGCTTCAAAACCTGGAACCATCTACGCAACTCAGGCCAGCCTCAGAAGCAACCAAGAAACACGCCGGAGACATAACAGGCTTGCGGTACAACTTCTTGATCAGCTCAAGCTTCCCAAGGGATAGGCGACATTTCGTTTTTCTCGTCAGAACAGTGTAGGTCCTGGCACCAGGCTGTGACCCACAACTTGACACCCAGGCACGCGGCCACTGCCACAACAGCCTACAAAAGCACAAAAGCACATCCGCCTGCCGCCTGCTGAGACTAGTGCACTAGTCTGTCACCATGCGCATTGAACATCAGCAAGAAACCTGCACTCACTAACAATGGGGTTCGCAATGGTGTTTGGGATGCCAGACTTCCGATCATTGAATCAAAAAATGTCCTGCGCCGTGTCGCAGGCCATCCCAGCAAGTCAGGGGACATAAAGTCCGGCAGCGGGTGAACGTCGTACAGGTCACCGACATGCGTTGTCAGCACGGCTCGGTCAAAAGCTGTCGTACATTCGTGCAGGGCCACATCCTGGGAGGCCAGGCCCGGCGCGTGACAGTCACAACTCATCAATCATGAGAGGCACAACCTCATGGCAATTGTGTCTGGCTTCTGGCAGAGGGCCTCTGGCCCATGATGAACATTGAGTAAACAAAACGGGTGGCGCAACGGCACAACAGGCACAACTCAGGCACCACCAAAGTGGCCAACATATGATAACTGACACCGACCTACCCCGAAAAGTGCTGTTCAGGAACTGCCAACTATGCGCCCACCCACGCTAAGGCCCCCGCTGGCAGGCTGCGGCGTAAGTTGCCCAGCCACACAGCCAACCACTGACAGCTGTCTCCCAATAGCTTCTGCTGCCTTCCTTGATTTGGCAGCTGCGCACGCAGGCAACAAACTGCTACCAGCCATCATCGGCCCATCACTGGCCCATCTGTCAGTTCAAGTTCAGCTCATTCAAAAACAACGAACTTCAACGAACCACCAGCCACCTGCCGCCAGCCACCAACTTCTGAACAACAAATGGGTCATCCAAGCTTCCCAAGGACGACATGTCTGCAGCTTGCGAGGGGACTTCTCGTTGTACGTGTCCAGAACGCGAGGAAGCAAATGCATTCTCTCTCCAATGGGGGTCAAGCATTCCTGCCACCACGCCACGCAAACGGCCGAACATTCGAAATTCTAGACAATGGCCAATGGCGAATGGCCAATGGCAACCGATCGTTAATTCGTTCAACATTGAAAACACAAAGCCACAAAGCACGTCTGTCGTCCGTCACACAAATGTCGACTCCAAACCCTAAACTCCATCAAGCCGCTACGGGCCGCTACCCTACACAAGGTGCGCAACAACTATATGACATAGGTTAGGCATTCAGTAGGAACTAAGCACTTACACTGACACTGACACTCACCTGTGATTCTGACTTCTGATCGAAATGTCAAAGACAAGCCACTGCCAGGGCCACCGCCACGGTGCCAAGCGCCGCATCAAAAAAGAACCCCCACCTGAGGACAACCCAGCCTGAGAAGCTGCGTTTGCCCTGGGAAGTCCATCACGGTTAGCGCGGTGCTTCTTGGTAGGGGGAGCGTTGCGTTCATCTTCGCCAGCAGCATGTGCGGAGCAAATCAGGCATGGGGCTTTCTCTCGCCAAGCAGCCGGCTTCTCCAGGATGCCCATGTACATCTTCAGAAGGATGTCGCCGAAATGGTCGACCAAACTCGACTCCTCATCGTCTCCAACAGCGCGACTGATGTCAAGCTCTTGCTTGATTTTGCCGCGCGCACACTCCATATCTGCGAGGGCATCCTCAGTGATCAAAACAGCAAGAGCAGGCAGGAGATGTTGAGGTCGGTATGCCTGCGCCAGTTTTTTCTAAAAAGGCAACACGGCGGACATCAGCCCTGGCTTCAACATGACATGCTCCATCCGAAAACTCGTACTTCAACAGGTTGAACTTCAACAACTCAACTTCATGGGCTGCACTGCCGCCTCTAATTAGAAAAATGCAATCTTGATTCCGGACTGCACTGACCTCAGATTCACAAAAGGCCTGGTTCAAATTCATCAGAACCTTCTGCGTGACAGTGTCTCGCTCGCAAGCGGTGGCAGTGACAAAGGCATCATCTCGCCAAGGAAGACCTGGCAAAAGATTGTTCTGACCTAGCCAATCCGGCTCCGACTCTGACCCCCCCCCCGCAGGTCCCTCCAAGTCCCCAAGTTCCTAGTTTCCCATCCTGATGTCCTGCGAGTCTAAGAGTCTGAGAGACCGTGCTGTGACTTACCCTGGGCATCGGGTATTGATTCTAATCAATCTGAAAGTACTATATTTTATTGATATTGATTTGCATTGTTTTTATTGGTTTTTTCTAACATGTTTTGTCTGACCTTTGTTAGCTGTGTTTTTGCTTCCAAATATTGATTTGAATATTGATTTGGATATTGATTTTACATTTCTTGCTTTCAACTGAAAAGGCAGGTGCTGCAGATGCAACCCTTTAGGCTCAAGCATCGAGCTTGGACCCATTCTTGACGAAAGAAGTGTTCTTGACAAAAGAACGCTGTACATTTTGTCCTCCTTGACAAAAGGGTGTCCTCCTTGACAAAAGGCAATGCCCAAGCATCTGGACAATAGAGGTGGGCCCAGGCATACAATAAAGCCACAAGTGGATGAAGGTTTGCTGCTGAAAGTATTCAGCCTTCACCAAGACCTGCTGCAAGACTTTGGTGTGTATGAACACATATCAAAGAGCCAAGCTGTGAACCCCAAGGGGTTATTCAAGCTGTTGCCCTTGACAAAAGTTGGAGCCCCAAGCAGAAGTACACAGCCAGTCCTTGAGAAATTCCATTTTTCAGGTACTGTTGAAGGAGCCCTCTCTCAATGACACCAAGTTTTCTGGCAGTGTTTGGGTGGGGCTGAGGGTGGAAAGAATTGGGGTGCTGCTATACCACATGAGGAGGCTAGCTGCTTCTGACTGGAAATCTTGTGCTGCGAAGCTTACTGGGCCTGATTATCTGCAGCTGAGAGAAGTTGTGGGCCAGATCATCAAAAAGCAACAGTTGCAACAGCATGAAGAAACCCTGCCCCTTGACCAGAGGGAGCCTCTTGACCCAAGGGAGCCTCTTGACAAAAGGGAGCCTCTTGCCCCAAGGGAGCCTCTTGACAAAAGGGAGCCCCTTGACAAAAGGGAGCCTGCTTCAGGGGAGCCAAAGAAGAAGCTGAAGAAGCACATAAGTGATGTGAGTGTGGACAGCTCTGGTATTCCAAAGTGCTTTGGGACTCCTGAAGCTAAGGGCAGCCATGAAGAGGAAACACCAAAGGCATCATGCCCCCCAAGCAAGTCTTTCCTGAGAAGAAGACCAGGCAAGCTGTGGCAGCCAGTAGCAAGGGTGAACAGCCAACAGGCTTGAGGAAAGAATTTGGCATTTGGACAAGGAAGAGGCCAGCCTCCAACAAAAAGAAGGTTAAGAAGGCTGGCTCCTTGACAAAAAGGGGTCCTTGACAAAAGGCTGCTCAGAAAAGAAGGCAAAAGCAACACCAACAGAGCCTACAAGAAAGCCATGGGCTAAGCTGACGAAGACTGTCACCAACAAAGAGCCCTACAGGGCTTACATATGTGGGGCCCATGACCCTGATGGGAAAGTCATGCACATTGTCCAAACAACTAAAGCAGGCCACCCATCCTATGTGGACATTATGCAGGAGATCTTAAAGAGGCTGCAAGCAGAGCATTTGACAAAACAAGAAGCAGTTGAACTGAAGGACCACTTGTATAAAACCTGGTAGGTGGTTCACAAAGATCCTTGACAAAAGGTGTTTTTGCACTGTTCTTGACAAAAGAAGCAGGGGCCAAGTTTTTCAAAAGGCACATTTGTCCTTTGACAAAAAGGATTCTTGCCTTGCCCAATGCCTAGAAGCTTGCCTTGACAAAAGGGCATGCCCCCTTTTCACAAACTTCTCGACAAAAGAAGAACACTTCAGAGGAAGCAGGAAAAATGCTTGGGCAAGGACTGGTTTGGTGGGACTGTGCTTGTCACTCCATAGCATGCCATGAGGTCTGAAGTAGCCACAGTGTTTGGCGAAACCTGGTTGCCAACAGAAACAATTCAAGTGATGCGCCTTGTTCAAATCTATTCCCACTTTGGCTTCCACACCCCAGTGCCCCAAATAGGAACTGCCCAAAAAGTAGTGTGGGTAACTTGTGTTTGTGTGAGTGCTTTTTTGGCTCAAGCCCGCATATAGTTGTTGCCCTTGGCAAAAGGGCCCATGGCTAAGAACAACAAAGGCAGAGTTGCTGGCAGCGGGACAGTCACCAACACAAGAAAGGAAGCCTTCAAAAAAAAGGCATGGCCAGGGAAAATACAAACATGGCTTGCCAAAAGGGCAAAGACACAGCCTGCGCAGAAGTGGGTGTTGAAAGAAAAGCCAAAAAAGAAGGTGGCAGTGGACTGGCACAACACCCTGGAGGTCAAGGAGACGGTTACAGCAGCCAACAACTTGTGCTCCTTTGGCGGCCACAACAGAAACTGGCACACAGACAACCACAGTGGCATCATTTGGGATGGCTGGGCTGGAAAATTCTTCACTTCTTCGCCAACTGGATGGTATGGGAAGGCAGATGCACTGTGTAAACATGGCATTGACACAATCTTTGATGACAACTACCAAGTCATTGAGGAATGTGACAATTGGAACATCAAGGTCTTCCCAGTGGTGCCTTCATGGAAGCAAAAAGGATGGGACAAGTACAAGACCTGGCCAACTTTTGCTCAAGCTGTGGAGGGCTTCTTGCGGTTTGAAAGGATGACCGCTGGCAAGGGGCCTTGACAAAAGGATCCCCTTGAAAGTCTTGACAAAAGACTTTAGTGGCTGCCTCATTGCCAGAAGGATCCCCTTGAAAGTCTTGACAAAAGACTTTAGTGGCTGCCCCATTGCCAGAAGAAGCAAAGCATAGTCATGGGTAGTCATGGGTTACAAAAGGCAGCTTTCAAACTTCAAGCAAGACATCATGGTTTAACAGTACCCAGCCCAATGCCCAAAGGTGTTTTGCAGTAACAGCACATCAAAGCTTGGAGTTGGAAACTGCCCGCCATGTGTACACTATCAACCCCCCATTTTCCTTGACAAAAGGAAGTGGGGGTGTGAGTTTTTGCAAAATGCATTTCCTTGACAAAAAAAGGATTTGCAGCAACAATTCCTTGACAAAACGGATTGGGAACACAATTGCGAAACAAAAAAGAGGTGCTATGGGCCTGGGGGGGAGGTGGAGCCTTTTGTCAAGGCCTCACCTTTTGTCAAGGCCTCACCTTTTGTCAAGGTCCCACCTTTTGTCAAGGCCTCACGTGTGGCCTTTGTGTGTGTGTGGTTGTGTGTGGTGTCTGCATAGGATGGCCCAGGGAACCTGAGGGGATCACAATGCTGAGGTGGGCTTGCACATGTAGGATGGTTGACATGCAGGATATGTTCATATATGTTTGTATTTGGATAAGGTGCCCCTGAAAGGTAATTTCTTCTACAACACACATCAAACAAATGGTTGCCATGGGGAAGGCCCCTATTCCTGACAAGGGAGCTAGGTGTGAGTGGCCTTCCTTTTGTCAAGGAACCCACGTGCCAACATGTGAGTTGACCCAGAAAATAGTTCTGAATCACAAAATGTCAGCAAATGCCACACTTGATCAATTTTATCAAATTTGATCAAATTTGATCAAATTTGATCAAATTTGATCAAATGATCAAATTTGATCAAATTTGATTTGATCAAATTTGATCAAATTTGATCAAATTCATCAAATTTGATCAAGTGCCGTATTTGTGATATTTTCCCTGCCTCAACAATATGTTTTGAGCCAATTGTCCACTAGTCACTTGATTTGGTGCCCATTTTGGGGCTATTTAACAAGGCCACAAAAAGGACATGACATAGATGCTGCCTGCTTCAGGCTCAAATTGTTCAGAACCATGCCTCCCAAAAAGGGTATGAAGACCTTGACAAAAGGCAGCCATGGGACAGGTACCTTGACAAAAGGTAAAGGGGCAGCCAGCAAGAAGCCATCAACAAAGGCTATGAAAGTCAAGAAGCTTTCCCTCAAAAAGGGCCACTTGGAAAAGCTTGGTAGGATGACACTAGCGCAGAAGGTCCAAAAAGCTGCTGAAGGTTGTGAAACTGCCCAAGCTACCAACCTGAGGGGCATGCTTACCAAAGAAGAGCACTCCAAAGTGTGGAGCAAGCACAATGTTGCCCTGAAGAAGAAGCCTGCTAAGGAGCAGAAAGCCTTTGACTCCTTGACAAAAGGGGAAAAAGGAATGAAGGCAGCCATGTATATGGTCAAAGCCAGTGTACCCCAGTTTATGCAAGTGAAAGAATCTGTTGGTCAAGACCAAACCCTTGACAAAAGGGAAGAATGGCAATCTGAGAAAGAGCTAATTGCCAAATTTGGGCAAGATGAATTTGAAAGACATGTTCAGTCAGGGCGCCTGCAGTGGCGAGAGGACCCATGGACATGGGGAGTCTACAATTACAAAGACAAGGGCAACATAGTCAAATCCACAAAGGTGAGAAAGTCCAGAGAGTGGTCAAAAGGCCAAGAGTTTGAACCCACTGAGGAGGATGAGGAGTGATGGAACCAATGGTGGGAGAAGGACCACAGCAACCACTTGCACCTGGCAGAGAACTGGGGGAAAGGAGGAGGGAAAGCCAAAAATGCATTGACAAAAGGCAAGGGCAAGGGAAAAGGCAAGCCTCGCCAACTGGCTTTGACCAATGGGCCCAGTGAGGAAGAGGAAGAGATATGTGAGGAAGAGCAATGGGCAAAGCTAATGACAAAAGCAAAAAGAGCAAGAGACCAGTGCAATTCTGCCATTGCAGACTGTGAGGCTGCAATGGAAGCTGCTCACAAGGCAAAAAGGCTCACAAAGCAGGCCAAGAAAGACACAGAGTCTATGCTGGACAACCTCAAAAACACAACCAAAGCGCTCAAGGATGTTCTTGCTAAGAAAGACAGAGCAATGCCTTTGGGCAAGGCTACGGACCTATTGGTGGAAGCTGGGTTTTTGATTAAGGAGATCAAAGAAGAGAGCAAGGAGCTGAACCAGCTGGCCAACAAAGCTGGCAGCAAGGCCTCCAAGAAATAGATTGCATACACAGACCTTGTCTCTCAGGGCCCCCCCCCTTGTCTTGACAAAAGATGAAGGGAACAACGCAGCCACAACATGCCTTGACAAAAGGCGCACAACCCATTCCATGAAGCCCAGCAGCTTTGCCTTGACAAAAGGGAACCAAACACATGAAGCAATGCCTCTTGACAAAAAACTCCTTGACGAAAGGGTGGGTTCTTTGTAGGGCACTTGACAAAAGCCCTTTGGTGTGGTACAAAGGCCAGCAATCAGTTTGCACCTACCTTCTTGACAAAAGAGGGAAGGGTCAGCAAGACATGCGCACCAGAGTCCAAAAAAACTGCTGAGGGGGGGAGGGGAGGGGAATGAGGGCTGAAATGTTGCTGTTCAGTGACTTGTCCAGGGGCTGTCTTAAAACAAGGTTTTGGAATTAGAGTGTTGGGAAGAACTTGTCAAACTTGTCAGCTTGCCACTCTTGCCCCTTCCCAGTTGTAGCCTTGAAGGGTTGGTGGGCCTATAGTCAAAGTTGCTGTTGCAGCCTGGGCTCAAGAACATCCTTGACAAAAGGGCTTTGTCAGCCACAAGAAGTGCCCACAAGCATGTGACTTGGCTTTGTCAGCCAGCAAACCCTTGACAAAAAAAGAGTTGCTACATACTTGACAAAAGTATTGACATGGCAGGCGCAAGGCCACCCAAAAGATTGAGGGGGTGGCAGTGGGAGAAAGAACAACACAGTCCTTTCCAAAAAGAATCCATGGAGAGTGCAACTGCTAGTAGCCCACTATGCTCCAGGCTTATTGAGCTGTGGAGCCAAGGAAGATTATCAGCCAGCCAAGTTTCTGAAATCTGCTACCTTGCCTTCTTAAGCGGGTGTGATCATCCTGAAATTCTTGCAATTGCCAAATGTGGCAACTTCCAGCAACAAGCTGGGAACTGTCACAGGGACTTAGTGAATCTGCAATGCAAGTCTTTGAAAATTGCAGATCCCCACCCAGTGAAGACATGGGTGAAAGACCCAAAATCCCAAAAAGCTGTTCAAGAAGGGCCCCCTGTGCTTTTGCCACATGTCCAGTTCAGCCGGCTCAGCCAGGAGTACCCTGAAGGGTTTGGCACAATCTTTGCCACCTCTGAATGCCAAGCCTTGTGGCAAGGCGTTGAGAAGGCAAAAGACCCAAGGCTGGTGAAGCCCATTGGCTCCAATGGCAAAGTGCACGCCCCGGCTAAAACAATCCCCTTGTTTATTCATGGGGATGGCTGTGAGTTCCAAACCAGGGACAGCCTCATGACTTGGTCCTGGGGCAGCCTTTTATGTGGAAACCCCAGCCTGTCTTGCCACTTGCTTCTAACAGCAGTGCCAAAATCCTGCACTTTACCAGAAACATGGGGGCAGCTGGATACTTGGATTGCTTGGTCTTTTCAGGCCTTGGCAAAAGGCATGCACCCAACAACAGACCCATGGGGCAAGCCCTTGGCAAAAGGCGATTTGTCCAGCTGGCTGGGCAACCCTTGTCCAGTCAGGGGTACAGGGCAGTCATCTGGAGCATTCAGGCGGATAATGAGTTTTATGCAAATGTCCTCAAGCTACCCCACTGGCAGAACCAATACCCCTGCCATGAGTGTGACTGCCAAAGGCCTGTCTACAAGAAAACCAGGTGTCCACCTGGAAAATCAGCCAAGATCCTGAAGGAAGAAGGCCAACACTTCAATGATGTTTCCCCAGCACAAGCTGCCCTTGACAAAAGGAGCAGCCGGTGTGTCAAGTGCCCTTGTGAGAGGGGACAGCTTGCACACTCTCTACTCCAGAGGGGTGGCCTCACACTTGGCAGCTTGACCCACTACCTTTGCTACTATGACTGGCCAAAAAGGCAAGCTGTTCCGCCTACACAAAGGCTTGCAAAGATCTTCTCCAAAATCAGAGAGCTCTACTCTGAGAAGCAAGTGCCCAACAGGATGACAAACATGAGGCAGTCCATGCTGACAGATACCACAAAGCCCCACAAAAGGCCTCCATGTTTGGAAGCAAAGGCTGCAGAAACCAAGTGGCTCTTGCCATGCCTGGAAGCCTTGCTGGCTGAAGTTCTTGATCCTGAAGAAGACCCTATTCATAGCACAATGCTGGAGTGCATTGGTACATTAAACCAGTTGATTAGCCACATGGACAACATTAGTGCCTTCCCCACTGCCTCTGAGTACAAAGTGGTTGATCGCCTTGCCAAAAGGCTTTTTGATTGCTACCAAGACCTCCATGATTGGGCCTTGGCAAAAGGCAGAAAGCTAGTTCACAAATTTCATTCTTGCAGGCACTTGTTCAAAAACACAAGATATCTCAACTACAGGGCCCACCACAACTTCAAGGCTGAAGATTTTGTTGGGCAAATATCCCAGCTTGCCCACAGCTGCAGCTTTGGAGTGGGCTCTACAAGACTGCCTGCCAAGATTATGGAAAAGTACAAAATCCTAGTACACCTTCAGCTGACCAAGCCTGACTTTGGCTTTGTGATGGAAGATGATGGCTGCTAGTTGCCCTTGACAAAAGGCTTTGCCTCTTCAACCGTATCTTGACAAAAGAAAGTTGCCCTTGACAAGGGGGTACCTCTTCAACCATTTCTTGACAAAAGAAATGAGAAATTGTTTAAAGCAGCTTGTTCAGCTTAAGCCTTTTGACAAAAAAGGTAGAGCTCATTTTGACCAGCCTCAGCTTTTGACACTTAAAGTGCAACCTGTTTGCTGCTCCCCTGTTGACAAAACAGGAGCAGCTGGCCAAAGACCCTGCTTTGATTTGGGCTTGAGAAAAGCTGCTCAAATATATTGATTTTAAAGGTCGGATGTATATTGATCTAAGAGGCTTTCACATCAATAATTTGCAACTGGAAACAAATCAATATCAATATGAGTTTGAGAATATTGATTAGAATCAATACCCGATGCCCAGGGTAGCGTCAGGTAATCTAAGTTGGCAACGTTCCTACTTACAGTCAGCTCCACAACCAGCAACCAAAAACCAAATCCACTTGTTCAATCCATCAAAGGCAGGTTGGCGGCGGACCGGCCTGTTTTGTTCGCAAAGGCCACCGCTTGCTTCTTCAACGAGCTAGTGCCGTTTCCCGTCCCAGCATAGAAATCGTGCAAGCGCCAATCGAACCTGGTGAACAAGTTATTGAAGTTCTCCTTCACACGGTCACCAATCTCCGGGTCATCGCACATGATGTTCGCGAACTGCTCAGGCCAGGCGCGCAGCTGCTCCACTGATGATGGCCCCGCTGGCGCCGCACGACGGCAGGCCTGCGCGTCTGCGAGTCGCAAGTTGCAAGTCTGCGGAAGTCAGGCAGCGAAAACTCACAACTGAGAGTCTAAGTCTGAGAGCGAATGCGGAAGTGCCACCGGCCAGTGGCCATATTCAGCACAGAAAATTGGCAGGGACAGGGACTCCATCCAGGGGCTCGGGACAAAGGGATCCAGCCCAAACACTCATGGCCCTGGCATGTTGAAGACTTGCAACTCATGACGCAAGCACACTTGCGGACGCCTTCAGGCGTCTGAATTCCGCGCGGCATCTGCATCAGTTTCAACACAAATTTCCATGAAAGACTGCTCGCTGTCAGAGTCGCCACCAACTTCCTTGTTGTCACTGCTGCTGCTGCTACTGCTGCTGCGACACGAACTGCTGCTTCCTGTCGCATCAGCGGCGCCGACATTCCTCTTGGGCGCGCCGACAGGTTCGTCAGAAGACAGGCTTGCAATCTCCTCATCCGACACGCCGGTCATGGCTGCTCAAGTACCGCGCAAAGAGCTTATTCAATCATGGCGTGCAGGGCCGGCGTGACGGCATGCTAGTAACACACAAGCTGCACTGCCCTATCATGCTTTAATACACAGAAGCGTGTCTTCACGCAACTTAACAATCTGCCACGCATGTCGAACCTGTGACTTCTGTGAGCCTACGAGCTGTCGAAAGATGGTGTACAAGATTCGGCAAACAACCCTCGAAATTGGACAGAAGCGTTGCGTTTCATCCACCCGCCGCCGCACCGCCCCTCTAGCATACGTTTGCCCTCTGCTGACGTTTCTGTGAGTAGGTCGGAGTTCCATGCGCTCACACAACCGCCCAAAGGGGACGCGGGAGCGCTCGCGATTTTTTTCAGCACAAGGAGTTCCCTACCCTACGCTCACACAACCGCAAAAAGGGACGCCGGGAGCGCGCGACTTTTTTCACATTTCGATCATGCGTGAAACCGCCCGGAGGGGACCCGGGAGCGCTCGCGATTTTTTTCAGCGCAAACGGCGAACATAGGAAGCATCCATGCTTGAACAGCCAGGCATTTCCGGAGTTTCCCACCGTTCCTAATTACCGACCCCCTTTCAGCAATTAAGGATTTTTGATGCGAGCGGCGAGCGGGCGCCGGAAATTTTCTTAATTACCGGGGCCCAGTCAGGCCCGACCGGGGCCCGGTCTAGACCTGCAGCCTGCTGCAAACTGCACGAGGCCTGCAACACGGCACGCAAACATAAACCTTTAAGCTTCTACGTTGGCCGTCAAAATCTTAAGGGTTTTCGTTTGCCCCAACTCTCGTGTGCCTACGCTCACCAGCGATGTCTGGAGCCATGCAAGCATAATAGCTGAGTCGAAAACCAACAGGACACACAACATGTGGGGCTGCTTGTGGCGACAACCTGACGTGCTCTTAAAAATTTAGGGGTTGGAAGGCGAAAGCCAAATTCTTGCTCATAGGCCTTTGTGGTTTTGTGGGTAGGTATGAACCTTAATCTATGGTTGTTCAATTTGAGGAGCAACTTTTGGCACCACAATGGTTTCAAGACTCCTTGATCCATTGTTCTTCACCATTGTGTTGACATGCTGTAGTATAAAGAATCTTTGGCGAAGGTGTTAACCACCAATGTTGCAACATTTCTAACATATCCTGACCCATGGAAACTTGTCACCATTCACGTATGGGTACCCCCTCAGCAATGAAGGATTTTTGGAGCGAGCGGGCGCCGCACAATTTCTTAATTACCGACCCCTCTCAGCAACTACGGATTTTTCGAGCGAGGGCGCCGGACAATTTCTTAACTACCGACCCCCCTCCAGCAATTCAGGATTTTTGGAGCGAGCGGGCGCCGCAAAATTTCTTAATTACCGACCCCCCTCAGCAATTGAGGGCTTTTGGAGCTCGGCGGCGCCGGAAAATTTCTTAATTACCGACCCCCCTCGGCAATTAAGGATTTTGGACGTGGTTGGGTGGCGGGCCGAGGGTGGCGGGCCACGGGGTGGCTCTGCTGGGCCAAGAAGATCTCCGGCTGGGTCTCGGGCAGGGTCTGTTGGTAAGGTGTGTTCATGGCTCACCGAACCCTCACCGGTCACGTCTCAATTTAAGTTACGAGGTAGGGGGGGTGTTGCTTGCTCGGCTCACCATACGCTCACCGGCTTTTATTTTGGCGGGCCCACCGCAGGCTCACTGGATCAGTTTGCAAGGCTCACCGGGAGCTCACCGGGGGCACGATTGAGGCTCGCCGGAAGCTCACCGCTTACGTCTAGTCATTTTGTCAAGGCCCGGGCGCTTTCTGGGCGGGGGCTCACCGGGGGCTCACCGGCCAAACTGTTCAAGGGCTCACCGGGGGCTCACCGTTGCAACAACTCGCCGTTTTTGGTCAGTGTTTGCAATGTGACTCTTGAAGCCAAAAAGTCTCAAAAGAAGCTTCCCAGCCCCGTAGGACTTTCTTCGTCACTTCGATACCCAACCCAATCAAACGGCGCCCACTTTCGAGGTTGCCTTTGAAAAGAATGAGCAAACACTAGTGCGAACCAACATGATCAAACGGCGCTGCTTTGCACTTAGCACTCAAGTGACAAGTACAGCCCTTTCCCAACGCTGCAGGTATGGCTGAGGGCGCGTCATTTCAAGGTTTTCTTCCCCAGCCAGCTCAGGTCACGGCCTGGGCCGGAAGCGGCCAAATTCTTTGATGCTGGTTGATGCTGGTACCCATTGAAGCGGTTGATGCTGGTTGAAGAACAACTCGTCAGGGTTTTGTTTCTGGGAACATTTCAGCACTTTAAGCCTTGAGCCAAACAGTAGAACAACCGACTTTAGACCGACCTGACTCAAACACGGTTCCTAAAAGGTAGTTCCTAATTTGGACACCCGTTGCATGCAGTCACCTGTACATGTAGGTGACTGCATCGTTCCTCCTTAAACACAAAAAGGGGGTCCAGTAAACAGACATTGAGTCAGGGTTTTGTTTCTGGGAACATTTCAACACTTTAAGCCTTGAGCCAAACAGTAGAACAACCGACTTTAGACCGACCTGACTCAAACACGTTTCCTAAAAGGTAGTTCCTAATTTGGACACCCGTTGCATGCAGTCACCTGTGCATGTAGGTGACTGCGTCGTTCCTCCTTAAACACAAAAAAGGGGGTCCAGTAAACAGACATTGAACAACGAGAGGCAGTGCAGAAAGATGAGTCTCACAAACCAACAACGGATCAAACCTACAAGGTCACGCACTCAAGAGCAACTCCGGAAATCTGACGTCGTGGGCCCAAGGACTTAAACCGCTTTCTCTTCGGGATGGCTAACTTGTGGGAAGGGCGCTCGCTGCAAGGCCTTGCTTGGCAACCCGGCCTTCACCACAGGCCTGTCGGCCAGCCTGGTCTGGGCGCCCGGGTTTCACATCCAAGGCCTAAGTTGTTTAATTTCGAGCGAGCTCAAGAGCGCGAACCATAGCAAAAAGACACTGTTTCGTTCATTTTTAACATCGAAACTTTAGTGGGATCCGCAAAAATCGTGGCTCTGAGCGCCCAACATTTCGGCTTGGCCCCTTTGCCAAATTTAAGGAATACTTTGAGTGAAGTCCCACCCACATTCCCGGAGCGGCGTGCCGAAACATGGCCCTCCCAATTGAAAACGGCACCCCGCGCAAGATGCCAGGCTTGTTTTGTGGTGATGGTGGATGTGTTTCCGGGGCGGGTAATCATTTTCCATGCCCTGAGAAAAACCCCCCGCACCTCCCCAACCCAGTCGAAAACAGCACCCCATTTGGGCTTGTTCTAAAACGGGGCTGCTGGTAATGTGGATGTGCTTCTGGATGTTTGGTGTTGGGGGAAGGGTGGATACTCCTCAACCGTGCCCTGAGAAAAACCCCCCCGCGCCTCCCCAACCGGAACCCTGCAGCAAGATGCCATTGGCTCGTTTTGCCTCCAGTCTAAAACGGGGTTAGTGATGATGGATGTGTTTCTGGATGTTTGGTGTTGGGGTTGGGGAAGGGTGAGTACTCATTAACCATGCCCTGAGAACCCTGCCAACTGAGCGCTCCTGCCAGACGCCTCCGGCCGACACCTCCAAGCCGTTCCAGATCTTGTTTGGGGGTGGCCCCATGTTGCCAGACGCGCAAAAAGACAACCAGAAAAACCTAACGAGAGTTGATGTGAAGCTGATCGTTCGCTCCAACCAAACCCAGCAGCGTGACATGTTTTTTCACAAACAGTTTGATGAGTTTGACTTGTAGGGCCAGACCCTTGTTTAGGCTTTTATCGGCGCCCCTTTCTTCCTGCGCTACGCTCAAATAGTTACATGCGATCTGGCCATGTGAATTTTCGGCCACAGCCTTCTGTATGCATGTCGAAGATGCGCAACTTTGGGAGTTTTTCTTTGGGCCCTGCCAAATTTGATCGTTTTCAGTGGGGTCAACATTGCCCCACCTTCACGTTGATGGCGTTACTTCAAGCAGGGAACCATATCCTGTAAACAAGGCTTGCTTCCCCAAAGCGCACAAGCAAGTGGCCCTTTTGGGATGGTCTTTCAGGGCTCCCAAAAAAGGAGTTGTTCCTCTTTTTCTCTTGAAACCCGTCAAGAGATGGTACCCTCACACCCGTTTCCCTCTTCAATCAGAACAGGGAAGGCTTTGTAAGTCCGCTTGAGCCCTGGCACAAAATCACGGGCCATGGGCAGGGTTGGGCCTAGGCACGACGCATCCTATCAAGGACTGGATAACCCCACCCGCCGGCATTTGTTTCAGTTTGGCCAGCCAAGGTGAATGTTTGATGTTAATGGAAAACAAAGGCTTGGGAACAAGTGCAACAGACTTGCTTCACTCGCTTAAGACTTGTAGCAGTTGTGATCTGGCTGAAGCTAGCGTGACACCCGCGCTTGACTGAGGCTGCCACACGCCCACCGCAGGACTGGGATGTGGCTCACCTGCGCAAGCCGGAAATCTTTGTTCATGACCCCACTCGTTCGCTTGACGTTGTCGGGAGCCGGGTGCGCTCCGTTTTTGGGGATTGGTTCACACTGGGGCTGAGTCAAGATTGTCCTTTCAGACCCTGATTTGGAGATGCGTTTGTTTTCCCACCGTCACATTTTGAATGAGTGTGGCTTGGGGGGCGCAAACAGGGATGTGAACAGTTTCTCAGGTTAGAGGAGGTCATGCGCCGGGCCACGCCTTTGTCCGCAAGGACTTGCAGCATAGACTCCTCCGGCTTGGTGCCGTAGGCCGGGGTCACATGGAGACCTGGGCCTGGGCGCACAGTATTTTTCTTTTTGGTTGGGGCAACTATGCGTTTATGGTTGAAGCGTTTTGCTTCCCAAGGGCCATAAGCAAACTCCATCACACCTTTCCAAAAAAAGTTTCCCAACCAGCGGCTGCGACCTCTAGGGAAACGACAGTTTTGGGGGTCGGGACACTGTTGCATTGACAATCCGAATCAAGCTCTTGAGCAGCAAGTCCCAGTTTTCTTTCACGAGGCTCCCGCATCAAACAACTGAATGGTCAGCCAGCGCAGGCGCTTTGTGTGTTTCAAGAGTGAGAAGTTTGCAGAAGCCCTTTCAAAAAAACATCCAAGGACATTCTCTGACACGACTTGGGGGCGACTGCCTGCCCGGTCTCATGGTGCAATTTAGCGGCACTCCAGAAAGACCAGTAGATTCCCGTCAGCCGCCTCGCGCGCCATCTCGTCACGCCGCTTCCGCAGCTCCTCCACCGGCAGCGACCCCTTCGCAGACTCTGCCGCCACCTGCCTCATGACCAGCATGGCCTCCAGCGCACCAATCTCCTTCACCACAAGCTGGAGTTTCTGAACCCAGGCGCCAGCGTCGCTTTTCTCCATGAACGACACGATGCTGTTGCGGCCTTTTTGCCCTTTCAAAACAACCTTGTACTCGCGCTCCTTGCCCTCGCCCTCCTGCGGCGTCAGGAAGATGCCCCTCATGATGTCTGCCTGCAGCGGGCACATGTCCTTCTGGATCGCCGCACTGCGCTTTTCGACGTGCTTGCCATTCTTCGCAGCCAGCTTCGCGTCATCCTGCTTCTTCGCAACAGCCTGCTTCGCATCAGTCTGCTTCGCCTGCTTTGCAGCCTTGCTCGGGGGCGCGGTCATGGCCATGAGATCCTCCTCCAAGGTTTAAAAAGAAACCCTGCACTAGACACCCGTCGTAGCACATGTCCGAAACAAAGAAACGCAGAAATTGGCGCACCTGCGTGATGTGCGAAACCACGTAAGAAAAGCCATTTGCCCACGAGCATGTAATCGGGCTCAGAGGATCAGCGCTTGAGTCAACCTTTGGGGCCAAGGAGAACTCCACCGGCCCACGCTGACTTTTCGCGTAGATGCGTTTCCGCCAGGCAAGGCAGTTGTCCTGCGCCCATCCGCACTCGAACTTCTCAGCAGCCGCATCAGGGGCAGAGGCGGTAGACCCTGAAGGGGCCGCTGTCGCATCTGTAGTAGTTCCTGCAAGCAGACAAAACAACTCAGAATTCGCAAGCGAATCGTCATCAAAGAAGGCTTCAACCGGGGAGACGCATTTGGCCCGCACGCACCTCCAGATCCAGCGTTTCTCAGTGGCACCAGCATCATGTCAGCCACGCTCCCGCACGCCGGCTGGCAGTCATCCTGTCAGGCAACATGCGTAGCTGCTTCACGTCTTGTCTCCAATCCAAATTTTTATTCAGCAAACATTTCGA
Organism: Effrenium voratum; assembly: GCA_963377175.1. NCBI lineage: Eukaryota > Dinophyceae > Suessiales > Symbiodiniaceae > Effrenium > Effrenium voratum. The sequence continues at coordinate 585,924 of CAUJNA010003205.1, forward strand.
GGGTAAGAACCTTGCTGAGAACACACCGAGCGGCCGCAAAGAGGTCAAAGCCCAGCATTGCAGGTGAAGGTCTTGCCTTCGCTTTGGACACACGGATAGCCTTTGGCAAAGCAGCCTTGTTCGAATCAGCGGGAGGCCTGTTTCTGCTTCCTCTGGGCTGCCTTGGGCTTAGCCTTCGGCTTCACCGGCGTCACCATCTCCTCCTTGGCGGCCGCAACCGTCGCCTTAAGGGGGGCGTCACAATCTCCGGCTCTGCAGGCGAGCTCTTGGAGGCGGTCCGCCTTCCCAGCGCAACGTCTGCCAAGTTCGAGTACCCGTGCGACCGCTTCAGCTTCTTCGGGGCCGCCACCTCGTCAAAGAACTTCTCCAAATTGCTCTCAAGGTTGTCCTCCGTGGCCTCCGAAGCGCCTCTCTTCGCCTTGGCTTTGGCCTTGATTTTGGCCTTGGCTTTGGCCTTGGCTGCCGAAAGTGGCTTGTCGCCCGGCTCCTTGTTCGGGGCTCCAACGCCACTCTGCTCATCCTCGTGCACCGACTCGCAAGACTCCGACTCCTCCTCTGACGTTGGGCTGGAGCTGCTGCCGGAGTCGTGTTCCTCTTCCGCCGCGCCCTCGCCTTCCTTCGCCTCGATCTCCGCAACGCCCTCATTCATGTCTGCTTCATGCTTCAACGGGCGCTTCCTGCGTTTCTCCTTCGTCCACATCTCCTCAAAAGGGGCAGCGCCAAGCTCGTTAACCGAAGGCACAACACAGCCAGAAAAGGGTTTGCTCACTGATGTGGTTCTGTGCTGGCTAAGTTACTCTCACATTGGGTGCTGCTGTCCAGGAAATTCTCGGAAGAAGAAATGGACACTTGTCAAAACAAAAACGAAAAAACACACACTAGATGAGTTTCCCCGACCCCCGAAACTGCTTCTGTGTGACATGACAGATGTGACAAGTTTGTTCAAACTTGCTTGCCTGACTCCACCCCAAACTGGTCCTGGGGAAGCCACTTGCGACAGTGCAAGGCCTCCTGGGAAATGTGCCGGAACATGGCTTGCAACCTGAGAGAGCGCGCTGCTGCCCAATTGTTTGCCTCATCACTGCCGTCTTTTGGGAACCATTGCTGCTCCTGAAAGCTCTCAAACGGTCGGTTTTAAAACCTGGGTATGAGAGAAATTGATTGAGCATTGAAAAGCGATTCAAACTGATGGTTGGCAAAGTTTTGAGGTTCGGGAGCGCTTGTGCGGGCATACGTGTAAACTTCTTAGACTTGAGGGGTTTCCGGCAAAAGCCACTGGGTTTCAAAACACTCCTCATTGATGGCCTTCAAAGCCGCGTGCACCGTCTTCGGGCAGAAGTTCCAAGTGCGGTCCACCTCCTGCATGCGCTTCAAATGTGTAAGGTAGGCCCTCAGCTTCTGTATGTCCTTGTGCTTGATGCGCCTGGGCAAGAGGATGAATGGACTTGTTGCGGCAAACCTTTGAAAGGATAGAACCAAAAGGTTGAAAAACAGCAGGTATCTAAAAAAGGCTGCTTTGGACTTTCTGAGTTACCGATCGTGGGTGTAGGAAACAAAGTTCACAGAAGTCACCCAGGGTCTAAGAGCCTGCGTGAGGCCAGTCACATCAACGCAACTCTTCCTGCGTTCCACCAGCTTGCCCATGGCGCCCGACAAAGAGCGGATCCTTATCCAACTGCGTTCTGTTTCCAAATGTTTCCAACCTGCCCGCTTGTTGATTTCCCGCGTTTTGGCTTGAGTGTCCCGAGGGCCCCTGACTTCTTCTCGAACCCTTCACTGCCCCGCGCCGGAGGCTGGACTTGGCCGGCCACCGCTGCAAGCAAAAAGGGCGCAGGTTTTCAAGCTCGCCCGATCGATGAACCCAAGCTTCAGGGGAAATTCTAACAGGCCTTGTTTCGAGTTCTGGCTCAACGTTGGTTTTCACAAAAATGTTGGAGTTTGTCCACATGGCAGGTGTCGTTTCATCAACCCCCAGTCCCCCCTCAACAACTTCTTTTTGTTGTTGAGCTCAACCCCCACCAGCCGCCCCTCAACAACTTTCTTGTTGAGGCTTAGCCCCCACCTCCCCCCAGGTCATGCCCGCAACACCAAAAAATATGGGGAAACTCTGACGTGTGACCCTAGTTTTTGGAATCGCTGTGGTTCACTAAGGAGGCTTCTCCTTTGGGTTTCCAGAACGGCTGTTGTTGTGCAAAGGCGTGGTTGGCGTCGTTTGCCCAAATTCAAAGGCCGCTACTAGTCAAAAGGTCAAAGCAAAACATTTCCCAGGGCAAAGGGTTTCAAGAACCATTTACTTGGAAAGTGCGGCCAGGCCTTTGAAAAAGGGTTAAAGGGGAGCAAACCCTGAGCAGGCACACAGACGTCGGCCATCCGCCGTCAATGTCAAACAAACCCCTCCGCTTCTTTTCCCTTTCTTGTTTTTACAAACCTCCACGACTACCATACGCCGGGCCGTACACAGAAAGTATGGCCAGGGAAAAAGATATTATATATATATGTGTATGAGTATATGTGTGGTTAATTTGTAGCCAGCTCCCAAGGAAATAACGCTTCGGTGCCATTGGCTATAGACTGTGCGGCCAGATCGTTTACATCTATGTAGCTCCAATTCTTGGACGCGACGCACGCACACGGCGGCTATTTCACGGGTTGTGCGTGGAAAACGTTTATCTGCCCTGAATTGTTCCTCGGATGAGGTCAGGCAATCCTGAGCCCACGGATCGAGCTCGTCATCGGTCGTCTTTTGCAAACGTCCAATGGCCATGAGGACTTGATTCACGTACCCACGCGCCTGACCGGCGTTCTCTGGCGGAAGCGGAAGCACTAAATCTTTAAGCTCCTTGATGCGAACCACGGTTTCCTCATATGAGGCCGGATCTGATGCGCTTGTAGCAGCATCCCCACCACTTGCATCTGCTGCTTGAGTACCTTGTCCCTGCCCCCCATTCATGGAAAGGGGGGGGCAGGCGGTATCATCATGCGGGCCACCACAGACTCGGTATGAAGGGGTAGGACCCTCGTCACCGGATTCTGAGGATGTGTCGGAGCTTGCCTCCGAAGGTGCGAGTGGGGAGGATGGGAATTGAGCCACTTGACTTGTACTTGCACTTGTTAGCCTAAGCGTGGGGAAAGCAGTTGTGTGCTGGGCAGCTACAGTTAAAGACAATAGATAGACCAGCTCAGTTAAAGAGGACATTTGTGCCTGTACGTCTACAGGTCCCCTTTTACATCCTGAGTCCGAGCGACATCCGGTGGTCCTTGTGGCTCCTGGATTTGCACACGCTTGGCATCTGACTTGATGTCGGGCTGTGGGGGAGCGAAGGATTTTGGGAAACCAACAGGGGCACGTGGCGCTACCTTAGGGTCGCTACTTGAGCTTTACTGCTCACGTGTGGCATCACTCGGCCCTTGAACTTGGGAGCCTGTGATCCAACCTGAAGGTCACGTCCAACGTCATTTATCCCTGATGACCCGGGATCCGTAGCATTTTGACTTTCATGACTTTCATCCGGAGGTACCGGAATGGATGCGACAGCCATTTCTAGGTCAGCAAGGCGTTGCGACAATAAAAGGTTTTCACTCCCTAATGTATCTATCACTTTGCTTTGCTGGAGGATCTTCTGTTCCCGTGAGGAAATCTCTTGAATAGCCTCCTGCCTCAACCTGGACACTTCGGCTTCTACGGCCGACCTTGCTTGTTGGGCTTCATGCCTAGCACGCTCAACATGGCCTACGGCTTCCTTCGGCTTCCTGCCTCACCTGTTGAACATGGCCTTGGGCTTCCTGTTGAGAATGCTGTGCAGCTTGTTCAGCTAATGCGGTCTGAGCACGGGCTCGTTCGACTGCTTGCTGGGCTTGGTATGTCAGCTCCGTTGCCTGTTGTCTAAAGGTCTGCTCCCTTTGTTGCGCAACAGCAGCAACCTCCCCTATTGGCAGCCTGATCAGCAATGAGCGAAGCTTGATGCGCACGTTGCAATGCCGATCCGGCCACAAACGCGGCAGCACTCATGTTCCTAGATGGGTCGGGTGCTGGCACTTGTGGGCTATACACAAGGGGGGTTGCAGTAGAGTCTGAATCAGGTTCCTCTACAATGGGAGTCCTACGGGGAGGAGTCGCGTTGCGATCGCGGCTACGAACATCTCTTGATGAGGATGCCCTGGAACCTACGGGAACTACGGACATTGCGGGTACCGAAACATCACCTAGTTCACGGTCTTCCTCATTAGATTCTCCCGCAGGACCTTGACCTATCATCCGAGGGTGGGGACTTCCCTGACGCCATGTCGGATGCACCTTTCACACAAGGTCAGGCTCACGTACACTGACACACCGCGCTTCAAGCTGCGGCCTGGAAAACTTATATTACAACCGGTGTTGGAAACCGGTGCACTTGACCGGTGTTGGAAACCGGTGCACTTGACTGGTGTTGGAAACCGGTGCACTTGCTGCGCTTGAGCTGCAGCCTCCGGCACTGCCAGGTCACAGAAAAGGTCCGCGACCGCCCCTTGCAGAGTGGGGTCCCAACTTCTTCGAGGTACTCTGCTTGGTCGAGTACCCTGGCAGGACGAAGCAGGCGTCGGTGCTGGTTGAGGTACTCGTGGAGCTCGTCCAACGCCTCGTATATAGAGCGCCCGATTGGCGTCTCGTCGCCCGACACCGACGCCCATGGCGCCTGCGGTGCGACACTCCTTGAGGACGGCGTTGTTGTCGTCAACGATCACACACGCCCCCAGCTGTGCTAAAGCTGCAGCCTTGCCGGATTGCCCAACTCGTTTCCAAGTCAGGACAACTTCCCCAAATGGAGGTGTGCCCAAGCTGTCGATGGCGTTGTTGCACACGTGGGAAAATTGGCCGGCAAGACGGAGGGTGTTCTCCCGAGTGTCTCGGGACTGGCAGTAGCTGACGATGCGGAGCTCGATGGGGTAGTGGCTGCGGTACAGTTTGGAGAAAACTTTCAGCAGCCACTCTTTAAAAGCCCCGTCAGCCTCGACCGAGATGTCGAGGGTGCAGGTGGTGCTCGTAGCGGCGGTGGGGGGATGGCCTTCGACGCAGCGCGATCCGCAGCTGCCTGGTCGAGTGCGCTCTGTGGGGGCGCCTTGACCTTGCTTTCCCGCTTGGCAAAAACCACACGGGCGGATTTTGTTGCGGTTGATGCTTAGCTTCGTACGCCCTGTCCGGGTTGAAGGCCGCCAGACACAGCGCGCGCTGACCTTTCAGGAGGTGGTGATGCGCTCAGGTCGTAGTAGTCGGCCCTCCCGTCATTTCGTTGGGGAGGGTTGGATGAGGACTCCGCTCTCGGCGGACGATGCCAGTAGGAACTGAATCCGGCAGGTCGCGCGGGTCGTCCGAGGGCGGTGGATGCGGCGCTCGGGACACCCTCGTGCCTTTGCTGCAGGATCCAGATCCCTGTGCTGTCCACCCGGGTGGTAGGCGCAGTTGGCCGGCGCAAGAATCAGCGGCCGGCTGCTCAGGGACGCACAAGGGCCGGAGGTGTCGAAGAGCTGGAGCTCCTGGCTCTCGACCCCGCTGCGCTTCGAGCTGCAGCTCTGAGGGGAGTTCTGGATCTTTGGCGTCGGGATGACGCCTTCGCTGTCGGTGCGAGGGAAGGCTGATGCCTCGCCGGTACTGTCCTCTTCCTCCGCGATGAGGACCTCCCTACAGCAGTATTCCGCAGTTGTAGGCGGATAGGAAGAGGGACGGGACGGGCTCTCAGTTGAAGCTCTGGATGGAGCCGCTGCGCTTGGAGCTGCAGCCTGATCTCCCGGCCCGGTCGCTGTCTGTGTCACCGCTGCGCTTGGAGCTGCAGCCTTGGTGATGGTGGACACAGTTGTTGTGGAGGACGGACTTGATGGGGTGCTTGGTTGTTGTGGCTGAGCTGGTGCGGAAGCCTGCCCCGCCGTGCCTTGAGCTGCGGCCTGTGCCCGTTGCAGGATTGGGATGGGTTGATGTCGGCCTCGGGCGATGACGGCGTCGTAGAGGTCGGGGTAGATGTCCCGCAGATCCCGATAGCTCTGATCGGTGAAATCTGCTTGCCACGCTAGGAGGGAGCTCCGATGCAAGTCCGAAGCTTCCTTCCAGGGGACCCTTGCCACCCCAACCTTGAACTCCCGCCAGGCCCACCGGGTGAGCTCGTCGAAAGCCTCGTGATAAAGCTTTCGACGATGGGTCCACCCGCCCCTCTGTCCTCGGCCGAGAAGGCCGGAGCCGGGTCCACGCACGAGGTGCGCTGACTACCGGACTGAGGGGGCCTAATCTCAAAAAACAGTTACGGCTGATAACCACTCAACAGGGAAATAAACACAGCGAACCAGAAACCGGGACCCTTATTAACCCCAGTCCCGTAGGCGAGCGCAAACCCTGTTTTGATGATGGGCATTGGTCACTTGAGCCAAACGGGCATTGCCGTTCGACATGCGTTCATGCAATCCAACATCACATGCATGCACACCCTTCTGTGGGGTACCTCTTTGGGGGTCAAGGGGTCGTGATTATTCAACTATCAACAGCCAGTTGGGGAAAGCAAATAGCGCAAGCTGGTCCAGGCGGGGGAGTATCCTAGTAAACCCTAGGATCCGCTCCCCTTGTACCCCCCCAGAAATATATAGTAAAGCATGGATTCAGGAATTGGAACCCTGGGTTGCCTGACATGCCAACATCCAAATCACCCTTACCCCTGTTGTGCGTAGAAATCTTCACTTGCCCCTTATGGCCCCAGAAAAAAAAAGGTTCGCCTTGTTGGGCGATGACAAAACATGGGCCAAACATATATATATATATATATATATGCTTCCCTCCAAATTGGTGGCTTGGATTGGCGGTTTGCTGGTTAGGGAGTGGCTTGGCATTTACGCTCCACGACAACCAGGGGTTCAACTCCAAATCCAAACCACCAATCCCAACGACCATTTTGTTCTGGGGCTACCTGACTTGCTGGTGCTCAGCAGGCAATGAGAATTGGAATGACCCCGATTCAAACCATGCAACTGGTGCTTTCCTGTTTTTCGGGGACCCTTAGGTTCATTCCCAGTCCCCTGAAACAAAAAAAACATATTTCCAGCAGTGATAGATTCCCTTTAAAACAACAGCGGGAAACAAACAATGTTCTTAATCAAATGAAAGCTTTCAAATGCATTGCTTTTGCAACACCGACCCATGCGTGCAACCCCAACCCATGACGTCTCCTCCGCGCTGCACAGGGAATACATCCCCAGAAGTCCGGGTCCGTTTGCGGCTCGGACACATGGGTTGAAGTCCAGAGGGCCCGCCTGTACGGCACCACCGAGAGAGACGCACCGAACTTTTTTCGATTTGCCACTAAAAAGTTGGTAGACCAAAGTCCGAGTGAACTCAGGGAGTGAAGAGTGGATAACCAAGCTAAGGATGGTTCCGTTTTGCAGTTGGCCACTTTAGGTAGAGCAGACTTTTTCAAGTGACAGAGCCGTGCAGTAAGATGCACAGAAAAGAATCGCCTTGCTGCGTGATCCCCATAGGATTCAGTCTAAGGGATAGACCCAACGGGACCTAGGTGTAGTTTTATCGTTTTCGTGAGGGAAGTGCGAGGGAGCTGCGCGGGCAGATATTTGACCTGCAGACGGTACTGGCAAACGACGGAAAAACAACAATTTTGATCGAAAGGACAGTGCTGCGCAGGACGCCACAGGTTCTGAGCGTGCGCAGAACACCCCGCTGAGAAAGAGCAAGCTCAGAAATGCCAGACTGCTCTTCGCGCTGAGATACTGCATCCGAAGCCGGCCTCAAAACATATCCACAGTGCCTGGGCAGAACATGTTCCAGGGCTTCGTGTCTTGCAAGCTCCGGGAGAATGACTGTATCCCGCGCAAAAAACATTTTGCAAAGCTGACTTCTCTTTCAGGGCAATCGTTGGAGGGCCATTGAGCGCGTTGTTCATTGGCATCTCAAAGCTCTCACGTCTGATCAAAGTTTTCCTAGCCGGCAACCAGGCCTCAGCCTTTTAGTCGAATTACTGGAGTTGCGCCAGCGCGCCGTAGCAAAAGGTGTGCAGAAATCCCCACTGAGAACAAGCAAGCTCATGAATCCCTTCAAACAAGTTACGCGTGCATTTCTGAAAGCGTATGCTGCCCAATGCTCGCAGCAAGCCAAAATCTGTGTGAACTCACACAACTTCCCCCCTCAAAGTTACACCAAGATAGCAGAACTAAACAAAGCAACGACAAGTTCAAAGCAGAGGTTGCCAAACGGCATTGGAGCAATTGGCACTGCACTGCTTGCGTCCGGCTTGAAAGATAATGCTCCGAAAGGTTGTTTGCCCGACAAAAAAAAAGGCTCAAAGGTGGGCAATGGGCGACTGCCAAGAGCTAACCCAAATGGAAGATAAATCAGTGAACCTCTCAAATGAACAGTGAACAAGCTGTAGACATGGGACCTATTGCTCGGAAAACTCTCGGGAATGATTCCCCGATTCCAAAAGTTCACGAAGCCCGGACTGCCATAAACGGCCTGCGGGGATTCCTGAATGCCAATGTTCTCCCATCTTCGGACCAGAAGAAGAGGCAGCGCCTCGCCAAGACAAAGGATTGTCCAAAACTGCAACTCGTGTAGAAACAGTGAATATCACATGAATCTGGTGGTGCAATGAACTGCGGCAAGTAGCGGGGTTCCCTTGGAGTACTCGGGGGAGTTGCGTACTACATTGTTCCTGGCTACTCAAAGCCAGCAAGTTTGTTCATGCCACCGCCCTGACGGGCCACGTCGTGGCTGAGGAGTCCACACATAGACTGTCGGACAAACTGCAGTACCAGGCCACCAAGCGCCAAACATATCCAAATGCCTCCCCAGAACATTGCTGTCAAATGTTCCAGGGTATTGGGTATCCGGCGCAGAAAAACATGTTGCAAAACTAACTTCTCTTTCAGGGCAGTCCCTGCAGGACCATTGAGCTCGTTTTAGTTGGCATCTCAAAGCTCCCACGTCTGATCAAAGTCGGACTTCAAACGGCCTGCGGGGATTCATTGAAACCGAATGTTGGCCCATGCTCGAACCAGGCAACTCCTCCCCCAAAACAAAGCATGCAGATGTGAGCGACGTCCGAAACTGTAACTCATGTGGAAACATTGAACAGCGCAACTAGCGGCAGCGAGTAATCAGAATACCGCAGGGTTCCCCTTGAAGTTCTCGGGGGAGTTGCGCACATTGTTCAGTTGGCGCCTGGCTACCCTGAAGCCAGCAAGTTCATTGTCAGCGAACGACTAGCCGCCTTCCGCAACATGCGCCCATCGCTGTCCTGACGTGCCACGGATTTGATCTGGAATCGTGTTCCTGGCCGGACACTAGGCTTCATGCAGCCTTTCAATCGAATTGCTGGAGTTTCCGGCGCGTGGGAAAATCTGAGGGGTGCCGCTGGCCTCTCTGCGCTGCGAGACGTGTGGCTGACAAGTGGTAGACTACTGAAAACCACCTGGAGGAACCTTCTCTTGACAGGACCCCTTGAAACCTGGCTGCGTGCTACAGAATCTTGCAAAGGCGGATAGCTAGTTTGCCACTGCTGCTTGGACCCAGTAGCAAGAAAGCAAACTCATATTGAGCTTCACTCTTTTGGCTTCGCTAGCCCCCCGTTTCACCAGGAATGAAATAATATTCAGCCATGACTGTGTTTGCTCAGGGGGCGCAACCTTCAGGGCACGTGCCCTAAACAGAAATGCCGGCACATGACCCACAAATAAATATCCATATGCATGTACGCACAAGCCCCTGTTGTCCCATAACCATGGTGGGGCAAGTCGTCGTTATGTCTCGTGATATTTGTTGCTTGCGCATGAATGCTGATTAACGAGGGCTGGTGGAATTGTAGCGCGTGACTCCCCCTAAGTAACCTAGACCGCCTCAATCATGGGTTGCAGCCCCACTCAGGCAGGGGAATGAAACCTGTAGAGCCTGTCCTTTGCTGCATTGCGCGTGGCCCCTGCATATGGAAAAAGAATACACACGCACGCGCCAGTCAAACTATCGGTTGATAAGACAGCGAGGCGTAGGCATGCGCTGCCACTGAAAGCGTGTCCGAGCCAAGGATAGCAGGGCACGCTTGTCTGAGTTGGCTGGGAGCCAAGTTCCAGGCTGGGGAAGCAGAAGCCAACGCTACTTTGCTTTGCTTCTTTGTTTCTAGCATCTGCATCACACCAAAAAAGATCGTTGAACATCCTAACTTTGGGACGAACGGCCCTTCCTGCGCAACGGCGCACTATGCAATAGTCTGACTGGCGAATATCCAGAGCGGCCCCCATGTTGTTGAAGTCGCCTTCACGCGCATCATAATTGAGGGACCCCGACAAATCCGTTTCTTCTTTTGGCTTCCCGTAAAAGCGCCTCAACAAGGGTACCCTCAAATTACACCATCATAGACCTCCAGATGTTGACAGCATCATGATGCTCACAGCATCAATGGCGATACCACAGCCACGAAGCAGTGCGCGCTAAATAGATGCGCAGACAACGTCTCATGAGTTCAGCTATACTGGAGATGTTGACAGCATCCTGCTGATACACCAGCCACGAAATTTTACGCGCTAGCCGGAAGTCCTGGTGATTCGACAGCATCATGATGATGCAGCCAGCATTGTCACGACACAGCTACGAACCTCATGATGTTACACCAGCCACGAAACACTACGACGACATTCCAATGGGTTTCAACAACATCATGATTATGCGGGTAGCATCATGGTGATACCACAACCACGAATCAGCGCCCCCCCCCTAGCAGCCTGCCGTCAAGCCCGGCTTTTTAGCACCCCGCCGTTAACCCATAAAAATGCGCCAGCGCCGTGGCAAAAATGCGCCCGCACCGTCAACAACGCGTACCCCAAACAGAGCTCGTGTTCTTGTTTTTACGTTTTGCAAAGTCAACAGTAGACCCTATACAGACTTTCTGCCCCAAAGCCGCAAGTTCATTGTCAGCAACCACCTACCAGCTTCCGCAACATGCGCCCATCGCTATCCTGACAGTTGGAGTCATTTCCGCTCCCTAAATTAATGTTGCAGGGTATTGGGGCGCAGGAAAACATGTTGCAAAACTGATTTCTTTCACCCCGGAGGCCCATTGAGCTTGTTTTTAGTTGGCATCCACGTCTGATCAAAATTTTCCCAGCCGGACCCGAGGCCCTAGGCTTGCGCCTTTCAGCCGAATTACTGGCACCGGTGCTGCGTGGCAAAATGTGAGGGGTTCCGCTGGGCTCTCCGCGGTGCGAGAATTGTGGCTGACAACTAACATTCTGAAAAACCAGCTCGAGGAACCTTCCCCTTGAAACCTGGCTGCGTGCAAACTTGCAAAGGCCCCGTTTCACCCATGCCTATGTTTGCTCACGGCGGATCTCTGATCCTATAATCTGGAAACCCTTGTGGGACACCACTACGAGGGAACTGGCAAAGGATTTAGGATGAAACTTTCAATTGGCATCAAAAACAAGCATAAAACAGTGATCGTGCATTTAAATACAACCAATCTTAAGACTACAGCGCAAGAAACACGTGTTGTCCACATAAGTCACACAAGCACACTAAATCACGTGATATCAAAGAGTTCTTCCACGCAACGTAAGGCAATTTTGAACCGCCGCGGGAGCGGAGTTTCCGAAAACATGTTGCGTTTGCCGCGCGCGTTGTTGCGCAACCTGGAAAACATGATGAACCCACGGCGAACTTTGCGCGGGTTGACCCTCAAAAAACGAGCCTTGCGATACTCTGCGCGCTTGGGCGGGTTCTTTTCTCTGTTTGTTTTTTTTAAGTCAAGGGTAGACCCTCTACAGACTTTGTTGCAGAGGTTGCCACGTGTTGGTGGAGGTGCCCGAAACCCCTGGACGCCGCAAAAACATGTCAAAAAAGCACGAAAACGACATACGGCGCGTTGGCCGGGATGCTCAAACTCAGGCGGTGCAGGTTGCAGGCCGCTGCAGCTTCTAGCTTCTGAGCAGCACAGAAACACCCAGCTCTCGGAGCAAGCTGAAGCCGGAACTCACACAACTTTCCCTCAAAGTTGCACCATGATAGCAGCATTTACAAAAGCAACCGCTAGTTCAAGCAACAGCTAGTTATTGGGACGCCGCTCCAGCCAAAGCTGTAAACAGATCTTTTGGTCGGTAAACTCGGTGCGGGGATTGAGAGCAGGAAAAGCAAAATTCTCGACTGAGACTTGGTAAAGTTCACGAAGCCCGGACTTCAAACGGCCTGCGGGGATTCCCGAAACCGAATGTTGGCCCATGCTCGAACCAGGCAACTCCTCCCCCAAAACAAAGCATGCAGATGTGAGCGACGTCCGAAACTGTAACTCATGTGGAAACATTGAACAGCGCAACTAGCGGCAGCGAGTAATCAGAATACCGCAGGGTTCCCCTTGAAGTTCTCGGGGGAGTTGCGCACATTGTTCAGTTGGCGCCTGGCTACCCTGAAGCCAGCAAGTTCATTGTCAGCGAACGACTAGCCGCCTTCCGCAACATGCGCCCATCGCTGTCCTGACGTGCCACGGATTTGATCTGGAATCGTGTTCCTGGCCGGACACTAGGCTTCATGCAGCCTTTCAATCGAATTGCTGGAGTTTCCGGCGCGTGGGAAAATCTGAGGGGTGCCGCTGGCCTCTCTGCGCTGCGAGACGTGTGGCTGACAAGTGGTAGACTACTGAAAACCACCTGGAGGAACCTTCTCTTGACAGGACCCCTTGAAACCTGGCTGCGTGCTACAGAATCTTGCAAAGGCGGATAGCTAGTTTGCCACTGCTGCTTGGACCCAGTAGCAAGAAAGCAAACTCATATTGAGCTTCACTCTTTTGGCTTCGCTAGCCCCCCGTTTCACCAGGAATGAAATAATATTCAGCCATGACTGTGTTTGCTCAGGGGGCGCAACCTTCAGGGCACGTGCCCTAAACAGAAATGCCGGCACATGACCCACAAATAAATATCCATATGCATGTACGCACAAGCCCCTGTTGTCCCATAACCATGGTGGGGCAAGTCGTCGTTATGTCTCGTGATATTTGTTGCTTGCGCATGAATGCTGATTAACGAGGGCTGGTGGAATTGTAGCGCGTGACTCCCCCTAAGTAACCTAGACCGCCTCAATCATGGGTTGCAGCCCCACTCAGGCAGGGGAATGAAACCTGTAGAGCCTGTCCTTTGCTGCATTGCGCGTGGCCCCTGCATATGGAAAAAGAATACACACGCACGCGCCAGTCAAACTATCGGTTGATAAGACAGCGAGGCGTAGGCATGCGCTGCCACTGAAAGCGTGTCCGAGCCAAGGATAGCAGGGCACGCTTGTCTGAGTTGGCTGGGAGCCAAGTTCCAGCTGGGGAAGCAGAAGCCAACGCTACTGCTTTGCTTCTTTGTTTCTAGCATCTGCATCAGTACAGCCAAAAAAGATCGTTGAACATCCTAACTTTGGGACGAACGGGCCCTTCCTGTGCAACGGCGCACTATGCCATAGGTCTGACTGGCGAATATCCAGAGCGGCCCCCATGTTATGTTGAAGTCACCTTCACGCGCATCATAATTGAGGGACCCCGACAAATCCGTTTCTTCTTTTGGCTTCCCGTAAAAGCGCCTCAACAAGGGTACCCTCAAATTACACCATCATAGACCCCAAATGTTGACAGCATCATGATGCTCACAGCACCATGGCGATACCACAGCCACGAAGCAGTGCGCGCTAAATAGATGCGCAGACAACGTCTCATGAGTTCAGCTATACTGGAGATGTTGACAGCATCCTGCTGATACACCAGCCACGAAATTTTACGCGCTAGCCGGACGTCCTGGTGATTCGACAGCATCATGATGATGCAGCCAGCATTGTCACGACACAGCTACGAACCTCATGATGTTACACCAGCCACGAAACACTACGACGACATTCCAATGGGTTCAACAACATCATGATTATGCGGGTAGCATCATGGTGATACCACAACCACGAATCAGCGCCCCCCCCCTAGCAGCCTGCCGTCAAGCCCGGCTTTTTAGCACCCCGCCGTTAACCCATAAAAATGCGCCAGCGCCGTGGCAAAAATGCGCCCGCACCGTCAACAACGCGTACCCCAAACAGAGCTCGTGTTCTTGTTTTTACGTTTTGCAAAGTCAACAGTAGACCCTATACAGACTTTCTGCCCCAAAGCCGCAAGTTCATTGTCAGCAACCACCTACCAGCTTCCGCAACATGCGCCCATCGCTATCCTGACAGTTGGAGTCATTTCCGCTCCCTAAATTAATGTTGCAGGGTATTGGGGCGCAGGAAAACATGTTGCAAAACTGATTTCTTTCACCCCGGAGGCCCATTGAGCTTGTTTTTAGTTGGCATCCACGTCTGATCAAAATTTTCCCAGCCGGACCCGAGGCCCTAGGCTTGCGCCTTTCAGCCGAATTACTGGCACCGGTGCTGCGTGGCAAAATGTGAGGGGTTCCGCTGGGCTCTCCGCGGTGCGAGAATTGTGGCTGACAACTAACATTCTGAAAAACCAGCTCGAGGAACCTTCCCCTTGAAACCTGGCTGCGTGCAAACTTGCAAAGGCCCCGTTTCACCCATGCCTATGTTTGCTCACGGCGGATCTCTGACCCTATAATCTGGAAACCCTTGTGGGACACCACTACGAGGGAACTGGCAAAGGATTTAGGATGAAACTTTCAATTGGCATCAAAAACAAGCATAAAACAGTGATCGTGCATTTAAACACAACCAATCTTAAGACTACAGCGCAAGAAACACGTGTTGTCCACATAAGTCACACAAGCACACTAAATCACGTGATATCAAAGAGTTCTTCCACGCAACGTAAGGCAATTTTGAACCGCCGCGGGAGCGGAGTTTCCGAAAACATGTTGCGTTTGCCGCGCGCGTTGTTGCGCAACCTGGAAAACATGATGAACCCACTGCGAACTTTGCGCGGGTTGACCCTCAAAAAACGAGCCTTGCGATACTCTGCGCGCTTGGGCGGGTTCTTTTCTCTGTTTGTTTTTTTTAAGTCAAGGGTAGACCCTCTACAGACTTTGTTGCAGAGGTTGCCACGTGTTGGTTGGTGGAGGTGCCCGAAACCCCTGGACGCCGCAAAAACATGTCAAAAAAGCACGAAAACGACATACGGCGCGTTGGCCGGGAAGTGCTCAAACTCAGGCGGTGCAGGTTGCAGGCCGCTTGGCCGGGATGCTCAAACTCAGGCGGTGCAGGTTGCAGGCCGCTGCAGCTTCTAGCTTCTGAGCAGCACAGAAACACCCAGCTCTCGGAGCAAGCTGAAGCCGGAACTCACACAACTTTCCCTCAAAGTTGCACCATGATAGCAGCATTTACAAAAGCAACCGCTAGTTCAAGCAACAGCTAGTTTATTGGGACGCCGCTCCAGCCAAAGCTGTAAACAGATCTTTTGGTCGGTAAACTCGGTGCGGGGATTGAGAGCAGGAAAAGCAAAATTCTCGACTGAGACTTGGTAAAGTTCACGAAGCCCGGACTTCAAACGGCCTGCGGAGATTCCCGAAACCGAATGTTGGCCCATGCTCGAACCAGGCAACTCCTCCCCCAAAACAAAGCATGCAGATGTGAGCGACGCCCGAAACTGTAACTCATGTGGAAACATTGAACAGCGCAACTAGCGGCAGCGAGTAATCAGAATACCGCAGGGTTCCCTTGAAGTTGTCGGAAGTTGCGCACATTGTTCAGTGTCAGCGAACGACTAGCCGCCTTCCGCAACATGCGCCCATCGCTGTCCTGACGCGCCACGGAGTTGATCCGAAATCTATTCCTGGCCGGACCCTGGGCTTCATGCAGCCTTTCAATCGAATTGCTGGGTTACCGTGCGGCGTGGCAAAACCTGAGGGTTCCGCTGGCCTCTCTGCGGTGCGAGACGTGTGGCTGACAACTGGTCCTGGAGGATGGACCCATGGCTTCGCTAGCCCCTCGTTTTACCAGGAAACGGAAAATATTCAGTGACTGCGTTTGCAAACAGAAATGCCGGCACATGACCGCAGCCCCACTCAGACCCAAAGACTTGGAAGAGGCCTGCATTTCTCCAAGAACGGTGAGTGCAGGGGAATGAAACCTGTAGAGCCTGTCCTTTGCTGCGTTGCGCGTGGCCCCTGCATATGGAAAAGGAATAGACACGCACGCGCCGGTCAAACTTGAGCGAAGCGAGAACGAAAGCATTGTGCGAGAGACAAGTGAATGCAATGCGCCAGCGGGCAGCAAGCGACGGAAGCGCAAGAGAGTGCGAGGTGTTTTGCTACCGCATCGGTGCGGCAATGGCCCCGGCGTCGCGCAGGAGCCGTTGCGTGACGCAGGCCCGGGCCGTTTCGCAGCCCAGGCGCTGCAACTGCTGGTCTAGCGAATGCAAGCGCGCAAAAACTTCAACGGGAGGCCCCGAACGAGCCCCGAAAAGCACAGAATCGCGACGGGAACCGCCGAAAAGCGCCGATTTGGTGCGAAAAGTGTTCGGGCTCTCCCGTTCCTGGAGATTCAAACGTCAAGGAAGTCCTAGTCATTCTCGGCATTGACCCTGTTTTGGACGCAAACGCCCGCAAATTACCGCAAGCGCCTAGAAACAGGAACCGCCCGCAAATTGCCGCAAAACGCCCGCAAAAAAAGGGGCAAACGCTCGCAAAAACTCACAAAAAAAAAACGCAAAACGCCTAAAACGCTTAAAACGCCTAAAACACCTTGAGAACCAGAACGCGTAGGAATACCTCGGCATTGGAATCTCCAGGTTGCCGTTTCGGGCCGTCGGCCGGCAAGCGCACAAAACTGCGCCGGGAAGCCCCGAACACGCAGATTCGCTAGGGGAGCCGGGGAGCCCGCGGCACAGTGGTTCAAGCAAGCGGCTTTTGCGCAAAGGTCGGCGGCTCGAGCCTGGGCCGCCGACAACGAGGCCCGAAACGCGCAGATTCGCGACGGGCGCCGAAAAGCGCCAACCGCTCGTTCGGGCTCTCCCGTTGCCGCTTCAGGCCGCGGCCGGCAAGCGCGCAAAAACTGCAAAGGGAGGCCCAGAACGAGGCCAAACGCATTTCGGGCCGCCGGCCGGCAAGCGGTGCAAAAACTGCAACGGGAGGCCCAGAACGAGGCCCGAACACAGAATCGCGACGGGAGCCGCCGAAAAGCGCCGATTTGGTGCTCTGGAGCCTCGTTGGGCTCTCCCGTTGCCGTTTCGCCAGCAAGCGCACAAAACTGCGCCGGGAGGCAGATTTGCCACGGGAGCCGGGGAGGCCGTTCGTGGCGCAGTGACTGCAACGGGAGGCCCAGAACGAGGCCCGAAACGCACAGAATCGCGACGGGAGCCGCCGAAAAGCGACGATTTGGTGCTCCGGCCTTGCCGTTTCGGGCCGCCGGCCGGCAAGCGCGCAAAAAGCAACGGGAGGGCCAGAACCCGAAACGCCCGAAAAGCGCCGATTTGGTGCTCCGGTCGGGCTCTCCCGTTGCCGTTTCGGCAAGCGCGCAAAAACTGCAACGGGAGGCCCAGAACGAGGCCCGAAACGCACAAAATCGCGACCTCCCGCCGAAAAGCGCCGGCTGGACCGGAGCCTTGAGGCCCAGAACGAGGCCCGAAACGCACAGAATCGCGACGCCCGAAACACGCAGATTCGCCACGACAGCCGTGCCCGCGGCGCAGTGGTTCAAGGCAGCGGCTTTTGCGCATCGGCGGCTCGAGCCGCAACGGGAATCGCCGAAAAGCGCCCATTTGGTGCTCCGGAGCCTCGTTCTCTCCCGTTGCCGTTTCGGGCCGCAGAAGCGGCAAGCGCGCAAAAACTGCAACGGGAGGCCCAGAATCCGGCAAGCGCGGAAAAACTGCAACGGGAGGCCCAGAACGAGGCCCGAAACGCACAGAATCGCGACGGGAGCCGCCGAAAAAAGGCCGGCAAGCGCGCAAAACTGCGCCACGCAGATTTGCCACGGGAGCCGGAAAGCCCGTGGCGCAGTGGTTCAAGCAAGAACTGCAACGGGAGGCCCACGACGAGGCCCGAAACGCACAGACGCGCAAAAACTGCAACGGGAGGCCGACAACGAGGCCCGAAACGCACAGCATCGCGACGGGAGCCGCCGAAAAGCGGCAATTTGGTGCTCCGCGGCCTCGTTCGGGCTTTCCCGTTGCCGGCCGGCAAGCGCGCAAAAACTGCCAGCCGGCCAGCGCGCAAAAACTGCAACGGGAGGCCCAGAACGAGACCCGAAACGCACCAAATCGCGACGGGAGCCGCCGATTTGGTGCTCTTGAGCCTCGTTCGGGCTCTCCCGTTGCCGCTTCGGGCCGCCGGCCGGCAAGCGCGCGAATCTGCACAGATTCGGACCGGCAAGCACGCGGGAGGCCCCAAACACGCAGATTCGCCACGACAGCCGTGCCCGCGGCGCAGTGGTTCAAGCAAGCGGCTTTTGCGCAAAGGTCAGCGGCTCGAGCCTGGGCCGCGCGCGGCGCTCCGGAGCCTTGTTCGGGCTCTCCCGTTGCCGTTTCGGGCCGCCGGCCGGCAAGCGCGCAAAAACTAGCGCGCAAAAACTGCCAGCCGGCCAGCGCGCAAAAACTGCAACGGGAGGCGCAAAAACTGCGACGGGAGGCCCAGAATGAGGCCCGAAACGCTCATGTATTTTGCGCAAAAGAGTTGCAACGGTACAGGCTGTAGCGTTTCAAACCGGTCAGCTTTACAGGCAAGTCCCAGCCCCCCATTCCGCTTTCAACAATTTTTGGCCCGAGACATTTGGGCCCGCCCCCCACACCCCCTGATTGCTAAGCAAAGCTTAGGTTGATAAGACAGCGAAGCGTAGGCATGGGCTGCCACTGAAAGCGTGTCCGAGCCAAGGGTAGCAGGGCGAAGCAGAAACAAACTGCTTAATTAGCTTCTTTGTTTCTAGCATCTGCATCAGTACAACCAAAAAAGATCATTGAACATTGAACATCCTAACTTTGGGACGAACGGGCTTCCTGTGCACGGCGCACTATGCAATAGGTCTGCAGAGCGGCCCCCACATTGAAGTCGCCTTCGCCCGTATCAGAATTGGGGTATCCCAACAGATTCGTTTCTTCTTTTGGTTTCCAGTACAAGCGCCTCAATAAGGGTACCCTCATCATGGGCCCCAGATAGCATACCACGGCTACGAACCATGACGCAGCATCGTAATGGCTCCACCTGCGCCATGATGATGTACAGCCACGGAGGATTGCGCGCTTCATAGATGCACAAACAATGTGCTGCGTGCTGGTGACGTTGGCAGTTGACAGCATCATGCTGATACACCAGCCACGAACCTTTACGCGGGACGTCCTGGTGAGTCCGACAGCATCATGATGATGCGAACAGCATCATGATGATGCAGCCAGCATCGTCACGACACAGCTACAAACCCTCTTGTGACATCGTGCTGAACTTCGGCAAAATCATGCTGATGTTGACAGACTTCCAGCATCACCATGGTATGGTTGGCGCCATGATGTTCCACCAGCCACGAAACACTACGACGACATCCCAATGGGTTCAACAACATCATGATTATGCAGGGTACAACCACGAATCAGCGCCCCCCTAGCTTAAGCCCGTCAAAGTGGGCCCCAAGTACCCCGCAGCACCTGCACGCCAATCTTGCCAAAATGCACCCACGCCGTCATCAGCACCTCCAACAGTACCTGACCATCACCCAAAACTGCATGCCACCTATAGCACCCGCTGCAAACTTGGCATCAAAAAGCAGCCAAAAGCAGACTGCGCCAACACCACAAACTGCGTGCTTTTTAGCACCCTGCCGTTAACCCGCAAAAATGCGCCGGCACCGTGGCCAGCACCTACAGCACTTCCACCAGCTCCCCAAACCGCATATCTCGCAAAAATGCGCCTGCACAGTGAACATCAACTACCCCAAAGCTTGTGTTCTTTTTTTGGCGTTTTGCAAAGTCAACGGTAGTTCCTGTTCAGACTTTCCGCCCCAAAGCCGCAAGTTCATTGTCAGCAACCACCTCCCAGCTTCCGCAACACGCTCCCATCAGTCCTTAAATGCCACGGATTTGATCCGGAATTGGCGTGGCTGAGTTGGAGTCATATCCGCCCACACACGGGCTGACGTACTGCATCCAAGCCCGGGCGCCGAACCATACCCAAATCTGGGCATCGGGCGGCGCAGGAAAACATGTTGCAAAACTGGCATCTTGCACGGGAAGAACATTGAGCTCGTTTTTAGTTGGCATCTCAAAGCTCCCACGTCTGATCCAAGTTTTCCTAGCCGGACCCTAGGCCCTAGGCTTGCGCCTTTCAGCCGAATTACTGGCACCGGTGCTGCGTGGCAAAATGTGAGGGGTTCCGCTGGGCTCTCCGCGGTGCGAGAATTGTGGCTGACAACTAACATTCTGAAAAACCAGCTCGAGGAACCTTCTCTTGACAGGACCCCTTGAAACTTGGCTGCGTGCTAACTTGCAAGGGCGGATAGCTATGCCTGCCACTGCTGCTGCAACCCTCATATTCAGAGCTTCCCTGCTCGTGGTTTGCTAGCCCGCCCATCTCCAAAGGGTGAAATTACCATGAATACAAGAACATTCACCCTTCACCCTTGACGTGTTTTTCTGAAAGGGCCTTGCGCAACCTTCAAGTCACACGCGCCTGAACAGAAAGGCCGGCGCATGACCTAGAAATAATAACGCCAGCATAGACCCCAGATAGCAAAAAACCGAGCGGGCCCTTTCCGTGGTCTATGCTATAGGCCTGACTGGCGCCCGTGCTCGGAGAATATCCAGAATGGGCCCCGTGTCGAAGTCGCCTCTGCCCGGCCAAAGGCGACTGACTGGGAAGCATGGGTATGTATCAAAATTGAGGGACCCCAAGAATTGCGGCTTTCCTTCGCAAGGGCACCCTCACAAAACACACAGTTTTTAATCTAAGACACGGGCTGCGCAATCTTAAAGCCAAGTTACCTACCCTCTTAGGATGAAAAGGGCTGATGCCCAAACGTTTCCTCGGCTGAAGAGTCCATAATGGAAACGGGGCCTTTGGTACCGGTCGCCCTGCGGCCTTCCAAATTTGAGAGGCGGGTGAACGAAAGCCAGCCTAGCCAGCTGTGCGACTCAGGAGTTGCTAGGAATTTCGGACTAGCAATGCTGCATGAACGTCTAGAAACCCCAACTGCACAGGGGGGAATCAAGGATTCAGTCTTGCGAATCGGGCTTTTTAGGGCCCCCCCCAAACCCTGATTAAATCAAGCCATCGTGGGAAGCTCAGCCCCTTAAAAAAAGAAGCTCAAACTTAGAGAACTCCCGCTAGCACAGCTAGCTCTCGTGAAAAGTTGCCTTTGCTTTGGTGGTCGGTCAGCCCAGGTGGTCAACCAAAAAACTCCCACGGCAGTCGATCACAACTAGGGCGACCTCGGGCCACCAGGCGGTCGACCAACCCCGACGACCCAACCTCGGACTGATCAGGTCACCTCTCTAAATCGCCTGTTGTCAGCTGAGAAACTTCTGACCTTTTACTGTCTTCATTCCAAGCAAAAGAGCAGATGCTTGAAGTCCTTACGTAGCTTCCACGTTTGTTCATTTAATGTCTGCGTCTACCATTTCAAGGAACATGCCTCACATCGCCAGCACCACCTTCCAGACCATTAGCATGACCTGTTCTTCTCAGCTAAATAACAGCTCACATGTTCGAAGACCTCGCATAGCGGCCGTATTGATGTACTTCTGCACCCAGCAGTTAACATTTAAAAGAACAACCCCCGCACCTTCGGCATCACCTCTCCACATCGCCAGCATCACCTGCCACGCCCTCAGCATCCTGAAGAACACCTGCCCTGTTGCATCTTTCGTTCGATGCAAAAGCGCAGATCCAAGCCCTCACACAACTGCCGTGTTCATGAAATTCTGCGCTGAACATTCAAAAGGGCACTCCCCGAGCCTTCAGCATCACCTCTGCACATCGCCAATCACAAGCATCACCTTGCACACCCCCCAGCATCGCCAGGTTCTGCACGTTACTCGACCGAGAAACATCGGCCCGTTTGTCTGTTTCTGCCGCATGCGCTTATGAAAGGAGACAAAGGGATACAAGGGCGGCGGGAACCTGTCCAACCTCAACTGGCTTCGGCCAGGATGAAGGAGGAACAGGAAGACAAAGAGAGAGACTCGTGTTTGTTCATGTCTGGTCTACCATTCAAAAGAATACGCCCCCGCACACACCTTTTCTTTGCTGTGTTCTCAGCTGAAAACCGTCGGTGTATTGATTTACGTCTACATCTAACATGTAAACGAACACGCCCCGCACCTTCAGCATCACCTCTCCATTGCCAGCATCGCCTGCCGCACCCTCAGCATCGTGAAGAACATCTGCCCTGTTGCATTTTTCGCTCGGTGCACAAGTGCAGATGTTCGAAGCCCTCAGATAACTGCCGCCGTGTTCATGAATTTCTGCGCCGAACATTCACCGCTCCACATCGCTAATTGCCAGCATCACCTTGTACACCCCAGCACCGCCAGGTTCTTTACGTTACTCCCGTTTGTCTGTTACTGCCGCATGGGCTTACAAGAGGAGACAGAGGGATACAAGGGCGGCGAGAACCTGTCCAACCTCAACCTGCCTGAGGCCAGTATGAAGGAAGAGAAGGAACACAAGTCCATACGTAGATGCCGTGTTTGTTCATGTCTGGTGTACAGTTCAAAAGAATACGCCCGCGCGTTGCAGCCTGTTCTTTGCTTCGTCCTCAGCTGCAAATCATGGTTCGCTGCAAAAGGGTGTCTTGCTGTACTTTTGCATCTAACATGTAAACCTCTCCACATCGCAAGCATCCCCTGCCGCACCCTCAGCATCCTCAAGAAAATCGTACGGTGCAAAAGGGCAGATGTTGAAAGCCCTCATGCTGCCGTGCTCATGAACTTCTGCGCTGGACATTTAACAAGAACCCGTCCAACCTTGACCGGCCTTGCAGTACACATGAAGCCCGTCCGACCTTGACCAGCCTCGCAGCACGTGTGAACGGTATTGCCGCACATAGGAAGGGAGACGAGGGGAGGCAAGGGGTGACAGCGCGGCAAGGAACTGTCCGAGCTTGACCGGCAGCAAGGCAGCAGGAACCTGCACAACCAGCAGCGCATATGAACTGAGGACCTTGGCTGGCCTGCCACACGAAGGGAGACGAGCAGGAGACGCAATTTTATTGGCGCGGAGACGAGACATTGGGAGACAAGAGACGGCGGCAGGAACTCGTCCAACCTCAAGCACACGACAAGGGGAGA
Source organism: Effrenium voratum (assembly GCA_963377175.1). NCBI lineage: Eukaryota > Dinophyceae > Suessiales > Symbiodiniaceae > Effrenium > Effrenium voratum. The sequence goes on from CAUJNA010003205.1 coordinate 609,113, forward strand.
CAAGGGGAGACATAGCAAGAACCCGCCCAACTGACCATCACATATGGGGAACAAGCAGAGATGAAGCGGCGTGAGCCCGTCCAACCTTGGCCGGCCTGAGAGTGGGCTTGACCAGCCAGCAGTGCATAGAACATAGGAAGGAAGACGGGAGCCTGCCAAGAACCCATCCGAGCTCAACCAGCCAGCACACAGCACGTCTGAAGGGAGAAAGGGGACAAGGAGACAGATTGGCAGGATCCCGTCTGAGCTCGAGCAGCCTGCAGCGCATATGAAGGGGGACAAGAATGTAAGCGGAGACATGCAAGCGGGCCTGACTGCGCATCAAAAAATGAAAAAGAGAGAAGAGACAAGTGGCAGGAATGACGCCTGGCATATGAAGGGAGGGGGAGACAAGGACTATCCTGCAGCACATATGAAGAAAAAAGGAGATAAGGGGAGCGCGCATGAAGGGAGACAAGGGGCAAGGAGAGAGAGTGGCAGGAACCCGTTTGCGTTTGAGGGAGTCAAAGGACAGAGCGTGCAGTATGAAGGGAGACGAGGGGAGGCAAGGGAGACAAGTGGCAGGAACCCGTCTGCGCTCGACCAGAGCTGTACAGTAAACTGTTTGGTGAATGAAATAAACAGGTGCCCGCGTGTGTGACACCACCATCTTGACAAAGGGACCAGCACAGTCTGAAACAACTGCCAGTGAAATCAAGTATAGACGACGGGTGGCCCGGAAACACAATGCGATTGAAATGCCCCAGACTGCCCTCGCGCCTCCCCTCCCTCCAAGTCACAACATGCATCCAACGCAAGTACCATATTTCCCGTAACAATTTGTTGATGGTATAGGAAGAGTGCCTGTCTTGCACATGGGAGAAGCAGAAGAACGAACGACACTTGGGACTGGTACTACGAAGGAGAACAAGGACATGGACACGAGATGAGCTACATGGAGGAGAGTTGGAACGACTACGACTATGACAACAGCTGGGATTGGAATGACAACAGCCACATACTTGGAAAGAAAGCACCACACACACAACATCATGGAACGACCACAGCAAAAGCTTTCAACAATTCTTACAAGAGGACACAACACAACTACACTTCGACATAGCAGCAGCAACACAGAAACAAAGAAACAAGAAGATTGAGGACAACATCACACATTACATCATGTACTCCAACTTCAAGTCATACCACCACCTGCTGATCGACTCAGGAGCATCTACACATGTTTGCCCAAAGGACTACACGCCGGATCTACCACTACGACCTTGTGGAGAACCAGTTCCACAACTCTACACGTTTACCAACAAGAAGATCCCTGTCTACGGCATCAAGTATGTTCCCTACAAGCAGGACAACTTCAGGATCATGATGCCCTACTACGTTTGTAATGTGAAGTATCCTATCCTCAGTGCATCAAGACCACTTGATCGAGGACATGGACTCGACTTCAGTCCACAACACTGCACCATCACACATGGACAACAACAAACACATCTCATCAGACACTCAGGACTCTTCTACCCACGAGCAGAAAAGATCGACATTAACACAGGATACGACATCTACCCAATGACTACAGACAATGCAAAATCCATTGCTGCGATTCAACCTACAGAGAAAGCAAAACAACAACAAGAACAAATGGCACCACTCACGCACACAGACCAAGGACTGCTATGGAAGCACATAACGTTCCACAGTACTCCATGCTCAGAGCAGTCGCGTTGGAGCTAAGACTGAGAAGCTCTTCTGGGCGCGGTGGCACCGCGGAATCGGTCCCCCTCCTCAGGTACGTGAGTCCCCAAAAATTAGTAAGCTTCAGCAGCGAATCACTGATGATCAACAATAAAAGGCAACACGCTACGCATGGCTTGCATCCCAACCCCTGGCCGTTGTTAAAGCACAAGTCGACAGAAACTACAGCGTGACAATGTCCACAAAGCAGTGTCTACTACCTTGGATACTACGACATGCAGCATGGACAGTAAATCGCCAAGTCATCCACTCCGACGGCTGCACAAGCTTCGAACGCCGCTGGGGAAGAAACTACGAGCGAGCAATCGGCGAATTTGGCGAAACACTACTTTACCTTCCACCACAACACGAGAAACTTCCACAAGCAGACCTACGAATGCAGAAATGCATTTGGCTCGGGAAGTTTCCGAACCCGCAGAAACTGCGTCGCAACAGAAGCAGGCGTACAGAAAGTACGAACAGTGCGGAGACTACAACCAGACTTCAAATACGACCTCGCGTTACTAAACAAAGTTTCCGGCACACCTTGGGCGCCACGACGGAACACCTAAAACCCGTCATTCGCAACACGAGCGTTGGACACGCAACTCCAATCATCAGAAAAGACACGAGCTACACAACGCGTCGGCAACAGACAAACGTGACGGACGACATCGTCGCGGAACCTGCAACGAACAACAGCGCACTACGTCACCTATACGACTTCCGTCGACCTCGACGTCACGTTCACGACCACTACCGGATAGCCCCATGGGTACTTCGCCGACCGGACGGCAACATCCACCACTACCAGCACCACCTCGACAAACACTACGACGCATGACTCCGGAAGAAGTAATGCAACCAACCAAAGCACAAAAGACCTCAAAGCACACTACAATCAGATCTACGGAAGAAGCGACCAAAGAACCACAACCACTACGACAAAGAATTAACGCAGTGACACTTTCCAACGGAACATCCATCACTTCCTACACAAACGACGACACCTCAGAAGACCAACCCATAATCTTCGACAACGAAGGTTACGACGAAGCACGTGTACTGGAAGGAATGAAACACGAATCAAACCAAATCAAACTACATAATGTCTACGACGAAGTAGATGCGTCTACAGTCGGCGACTACAAGATGGGTCCACATGCACCAGGCGTGCAAAAGGCCACACAGAGAAGATCGAGGACAAAAACTCCGTCTACGCCTCTACACCACTGTTCACGACGCTACGGACACTTCTCGCACTACAAATGTCGCGACCAAACTGGATCGCGCGACTCTCTACGGCATTTCTACGCGCGCCCAGCGCAAAAGACCACGACGGCAAACAACGCTACTACGCTACGTCTACCTTTGGCCACCTAAAGAACTTTGTCCACTACAGAACAAGCTACGGCGGCTAAAGAAAGACATGTATGGACTACGCAGCTAACCTAAAGAATGGCAGGACTACCTGGCTGAAGTACTGCAAAATCTCAGCTTTGTAAGACTAAAGTCAGAACCCAACGTCTACACCAATGCGACTAGTGACTGCTACATCATGGTCTACGTGGACGACCTGTTGGCACTTCGAGGCCAGTCACAAGCAGGTGCTACTCAAGCACAATGGCTACCTCGAGCCTGGCAAGCCACAACAGTTCCTGGCAAAACGAGCACTTCGACAACTACTGCACTCTTGGACTTCAGAACTCCTACATCAACAACATGATTGCGGAGACTGGAATGACCAACTGCAACACGGCGACCGCTCCAGGAATCCCACAGCACACAAGGTGCAGAAGAGTTGTTGGTAAACTTCGCTGGTTAGCACACACAAGACCAGACATTGCCTACGCAACAAAAGAACTAGCACAAGACCTCACAGCACCTACAGAACTTTCACAAAAGAGAATCAAGCACCTACAACGCTACTTGCACGGCACCAAACGCTACAAATTCACCAGAGAACCAACAACAACACTAAGAGCAAACAACAACAAATATCCTGGATCTCGACGTTCATGTCAATGCTGACTGGGCAGGATGCCCTACTACCAGGAAACCAACTTCAGGTTTCAACATCATCTTTCTTGGAACAACAGTTGCATTTGGCAGCAGAACACAAGCTACAATAGCACTCAGTTCAGCAGAATCTGAGCTCTACGCAATCCGCACAGGAGTTAATGAGGGACTACGCCTCAGAAACTTCCTACTCGAAACAAACATTTGCAGCAAACTAAATCTGCGCATTCACACAGACTCCACAGCAGGCAAGAGCATTGCTACACGACAAGGCACAAGCAAACGAGCAAAACACATCGACCTCAAATTCCTCTACACGCAAGACCTCATCAAACACGACATCATCAGGATCCTTAAGATCAACACACTTCACAACAGCGCAGGTTTGTTTACCAACTACATCAGCAAACAAACGCTACACAGGCTCATTCAGAGCATTGGGATACGCATGTAGCACTACGAACGACCAGCACAACTGTTTCACAACAACAACAGCGACTTCAAACAGTTTTTTGTATGTAGCTACATGTGACATGACACTTTTATGTAAGTAACAGTAACTACATGTAATGTCACTTGCACTTTTGGCGGCATGTTTGGCGGACTCAGTCAACACTACATGTCTCATTCTTTTACATGTCTGCCCGTGCCCGCTTCCTGCTAGCAACTAAAGGCTCACTTTAGGTGCCCCGTTTCACTTCATTTTAGGGCTACACCCATGGACCACTTTGCGACTACAATCGTTGAGGACGAGGTTGACATGGCTTTTATCTGAGACGACTACGCCTGTCCAAATACCAGCTCACAGACACGACCTTCAACTGCAGCCCACACCACTACCAATCAGCGCACACCTACAGAACATCTACAACTCCAACGAGTTCAACCTACACATCAACGACACCATCACTACTACGGGCCAACCCAAGTCTACATCCCTCTGACAGTTGGGAACTACTGCTTCTCACTGCAGGACAGGATGATGACGCTACAGTCAACCTTTTCTACAACACGGCCACTTCAGAACCAGCAACACGCTTCTTGCCACTACACTCACTACCGGGCAAGCTACATCAGCCAGCATATATCATCGACTACAACTACTGCGCTCGGAAGATGCGCATTTGTGGCATTACTACAGCTTGACCGAACTCCACATCCACCAGCCACATCAACGACTTCACTCTCGTCACAATTTCCCACAGACTACGTCCAACAACTACTCCAAGACAACAACTTGGACTACTTCGTGCGTGACTACATCAGTCACTCAACTTCAATTCAAAGCCACTACACCCTTCGCTTGTCTCACTACCAGGGAGCCTCTTTGATCAACTACAAGATCAACGACTTCACCCTTCACTACACCCTTTCCAACAGCTACATTTGGGATTTCCACCTACTACTCAACACCCAGCAACTACTCCACCTACACAGCCTACACCCCAACGACAGCACGGCACAACGTGCTGTACATTGCACCCTCAGCAAGACTACAGAATACTATGGTCACTACTTGTTGACCAACACGCACGGCTCCGAGGCACTCCACACACAGCTACTACGCACCCTCAAAGAACAGCGCATCACGATGCCAGCTTTCCCAGCACAGGACTTCAACAGGACGCGTGGATCAGGTGAAGAATGCCTGAACTACATGAGGGAGCCAGCAACGGTCCAATCACTACTGGACCTTCGCCGGTCTCAAAGAGACTACTGGCGCAACCATCCCTAGACCTATTTTCCCTTTTCACCACAGTAGCATGGATGAACAACATCTGCTTTCATCACCACTTTCAATCTTGACATGTGCACTCCAGTTGAAAAGATGCTAGAAATGATCTTTTAACTGAGGGACGCTGTGAATGTACATGCGGTGTTGTACTGCATAGCTTGTACATGTCCGCAGGCCTTGAGCTTACTACATTGCGAGCCCATGCAAAACAGGAGTTGCGCAGACTACAGGTTTGTTTGTGTTAACAACATTACAGCGCTTGCACTTGTAGTAAACAGAAGTCAGAGTTTAACGAGAGAGAGAGAGAGACAATAAGAAAGAAAGGAAGAAAGGAAGAAAGAAAGAAAGAGAAAGAAAGAAAGAAAGAAAGAGAAAGAAAGAAAGAAAGAAAGAAACAAAGAAAGAAACAAAGAGAGAGAGAGAGAGAGAGAGAAAGAGAGAGAACCTGATAGAAGCCACGAATCCGAATGCGGACACGAAAGCGGACTCTTGTCACATCCCGCGTCGCGACTCTAGTCTCGTTTCTATAGTCACCTCTCTGGTCACGTCTCTAGTCACGCCTTTGGTCACGTCATTTGTCACGTCTCTCGTAGCAACTCTATAGCCGTCATGACTTTCGTCAAAGCTTTCATCATGTGTCTCGCCGTGCCTATCGTCACAACTCTGTCACGTCTCCCATCACGTCTTTCTTGGCGACTCCCGTCGTGTCTGTTGTCATGTGAGTTGTCACCCCTGGCGTCGCGTCTCTGGTCTTTTATCACGTGTCTCGCCGCGCCTGTTGTCACGACTCCGTCGCGTTTCCCTCCGCGTCTTTCTTGGCGACTCTCGTGATCACGTCTCTTGACACGCATGAGTCGCCGGCCCTCGCGTCACGTCTCTGGTCACGTCTCTCGTCACAACCCGTCGGCGCGTCTCTTTTCACACGTCTCTTGTCACATCTCTCGTCACGTCTCTGGTCCATCTCGTCACGTCTCTCCTCACACGTCTCTTGTGACATTTATCGCCACGTAGAATATCTGGCTCTGGTGGCGTCTCGAGTCACGTCTCTGGTCATGCCCAGGTTTCTCGTAACAGCGTCTCTTGTCACGTCTCTCTTTTTTTCCTGGTCGCGTCTCTTAGTCACGTCTTTGGTCGCGTCCTTTGTCGCGCCGCACGTGCCAACGTCTCTTGTCACATGTATCGTCACGTAGCTAGTCACGCTGTTGGTCACGTCCCTTGACAGGTCTCTTGTAACAACTCTGGCCACGTCTCCCGTCAAGACTTTCATCACATCTTTCATCATGACATCTTTCATCACGTGTCTCGACGCGCCTCTCGTCGCGACTGCGTGGCATCTCCTGTCACGTCTTTCTTGGAGACGTCTCCTGTCGCACGCGTCGTCGCCCCTCGCTTCACGTCGCTGGTCACGTCTCTGGTCACGACCCTCGCCACGTCTCTTCTCACACGTCTCTTGTCATATTTGCCTTCCTGTCTCTGGTAACCTCTCGCATCACGATCCTCGTCACGTCTCTTGTCGCATCTCTCGTCACGTCTCTGGTCACGCCTTATCCCGTGTCTCCTCGCGACTCTCCTCGCACGTCTCTTGTCACATCCAGTACATCCATCGTCACGCCTCCGGTCACGTCCTTTGTTACGTCTGTCGTAACAACTCTTGCCACGTCTCTCGTCATGACTTTCATCGCATCTTTCATCACGTGCTTCGACGCGCCTCTCGTCGCGACTACGTAGCATCTCCCGTCACGTCTTTCTTAGAGATCCTGCCGCGCGCGTCGTCACCCCTCGCGTCACTCTTGTCACGACCCTCGCCACGTCTCTTCTCACACGTCTCTTGTCATACCTGGATCTTCCTAAGTCCGAATTTGTTCCGCCTTTTCGTGGGAAACTGCTTTTCAGGGAAGGGCATCAAATTTTTGCATGGAGGCAAACTTCCTGTGTTTTGTTTTTTGGATGTATGCAACAAACTGGCGGAGGCTTTTTGCCCGACACAAACAAAGGCGTTTTTTGCCGAACCCTGTTCTAGGCAGGTGTCCCAAGGGCGCTTTTTGAAGGAAAATGTGTTTTTTGTTGGAAACGAGGTTTATGTAATTACGGCAAGAAGCAAAAATTCTCAACTCCGAGTCTTCTAGGTATTTGCCGTCAGTCTCTCGTCACGGGTTGTCACATCCATGGCCACGCCTCTCGTCACGTCTCTTGTCACGTCTTTGGTCACGTCCTTTGTCACGTCTCCCGTCTCTCGTCATAACTTTCATCGTGTGTCTCAACGCGCCTCACGTGACCACTCCGTCACATCTCCCGTCCTGTCTTTTGTGGTCTTTCTCATGTCTCTAGCCACGACCCTACTTGCATTTCTCTCGTCGCGCGCTTCGTCTCGACGTAATATGTGCTCCGCACCACGGCGAAAGCAATTCAACCCATCCACAGTTTCACTGTGCGATCTCAAAATGTGCGTCTCTTGTCACGACCCTCGCCACGTCTCATAACTTTCATCACATCGATCTCTCATCATGTGTCTCAACGCGCCTCACGTCACCACTCCGTCACATCTCCCGTCCTGTCTAGTCTAGCCACGACCCTACTCGCGTTTTCTCTCGCCACGTGTTTCGTCACGACTTCGCGATCTCAAAAAGTGCCCCGCGCCACGCCGAAAGCAATTCAACCCATTTAGAGTTTCACTGTGCGATCTCAAAACGTGCACCGCGCCACAGCGAGATCGATTCGACCCACTGAAAGTGCGCAGAGGGTTCACTTTGCGATCTAAAAATGCGCACCGCGCCACAGCGAGAGCGACCCGACCCGCTCAAAGTGCGCAGAGGGTTCACTTTGCAATCTCCAAATGCGCACCACGCCACAGCGAGAGTGACTCGACCTATCAAAGTGCTGCGCCTGCCACGAAATCTGCACACAAGCTGGAAAGTACTGCGCCTGCGTGCAAAATCTGCACGAAAAGCTCTAAAGTGCTGCGCCTGCCACGAAATCTGCACGAAAAGCTCGAAAATCCTGCGCCTGAAGATATACGCCCAGCGACATGCAAAAACGCTCAAAATGCTGCGCCTGCCACGAAATCAGACTTTGACGCTCTCGCATCGGACGCGGAAAAGTAGCGCGGGACTGTAGCGCCAGAATGATTTCGACGATTTCTCGAAAATCTGTACTTGGATGAGCTGTGAAATTGCTAGAACTTAGGAGTACTTAGGCGAGTTGCCAAAACGTTGCTAAGCTGTTACAGGTGTTAGGCTAAACACTTAACTTAAGGACTTAGCTACTAGGTTAGCCGGTTTAGCTAAGTACTTAGCTAACTCCTACATGTAGCTTTTTTTCTAGCTTTGACAAGAAAAAACTTGTGTGCAAGAGCTTGGTTGCAAACACAGCATCACAAGTTGCAAGGATGGCTGGATTGTGTTTGGTCAACCACATGCTCAACATGAAAGTCATGGTCAATGTGCGCAAGCAAGTTTGCATGAAGCGCTTGTCTTGTTTTCCACCACGGCTGCATTGTGTGAGACAGGTGTCCAGATGACAATTCAGTTTCTGAATGCCAAGGGCACAAGGACCTTGCATACAGTTGGCTCATGAACACTCCAAGTGGTAGATGCATATATGTCCAAAGTTGCCACAAACTCAGCATGATCTTCTTGCTTGAACACGGCGAACCCATTTGAAGCGTTGTAAGAGATCAATTTCCATTTGCTCATCAAAGTCATGCACACCCCGTTGAAAAAGGCATGGATCCAGACTTGGCCAGCATTTACCTGAGATGGGCCTCTCATCAAGACGACATCGCCTTTGTGACAGAGTCCAGCAGGGTGTAACACAGCAGTGGCGCAGCTGTAGCAATCTTCAGTGACATTTTGCCCCATAGCCTCAAGCAGCGCCTTCATTTTCTTCGTCACCTTGGAGTTCTTCAATAAACGCGGGCCTTCTTTGAACACCAATGGGTCTTGAATGGCAGCAAGGTCATGACAGATCACTTCAACCAGTACAGATCTTTCAAGAATTGTTGTGCTGGAAATTGCAGTAGAATACCGCTTCACACATTTGTGCTTTCGCTCTTGTACCCAACATGCTGGTAGAAGCTTGAGTTTCTGCAAATGAGAAGGGAGATGTAAAACCCAGTGAAATTTCTGATGAAGATGTTTGGCCCAGCCACATGCAATACACGCTTGCAAAAAGGAATCAATAGACCGCTGCAACATATCAGGGGTGATGATGTTCATGTGGACAGAGGCCAGCATGTCCATGACATCTGCAAGTAGCAGGAAGGCCTTGCATTCAGGTTGGCATAGCCCACTGACCATCAGGACATGCTGCACAAAGTAAGCCAAAACTGGGTACATTGACAATCCTTCAGAAGCTGTGCATTTAAAAGTGTTTGCCTCATTGTTGGAATCCTTTCTCTTCTTGCTAAAGAGCACCTTCAAGTTGTCTGACTTTGCAGAGGGCAGGTGCCAAAGCTCCACACACTGGGAAAACATAGTGTAGGCATCAACCTTGTGATCTTTCAGGGTGCTCATCAGGAGGTGCAGGATGGTCTGGAAGACACCTTTCACCAGGATCATGTGCATCCACTCGTGAAGAAACTGAGATATGGGTTTCACAATGTCATTCATCTCATGGGAATTGAAGGTGAACCCCACAGCCTGCTGCCACAATGTGAAGTCAGTCTTGGACATAGTGGCATGCCTCTCCAGAAGCCTTTGGCACGTCCCAGCGATGTCGCTGCCAGTTGCCAAAACAATCTCGTTCAAGCTATAACTTGAGCAGGTTAGTAGATCTTCCCCGTCTTGGTCGGCAAGCCCGCTTTTTGCGCTAACCAAATTGGTGCAAAGAAGGCAGAACTTTGTTCCTGCATCACCCTTGCAAGAAAACACATGTTTATGGGCGGCCCCATCTTGTAGGAAGATCCCCAGTTTGAAGTACAATCTTGCCTTGGCACCATTCTTGGCTTTGAGGAGCAACCCTATTTGTTGAACATCACAGGCTGGGTGCTTGAAGATGTACTTCAGGAGCCCTTTTGTAACTTGACTCATGCCTGCTTCCATGTCTGCCACTATTGAAGACCTCTTTGCAAGCACACAAAACCATGACTCCTCTTTTGACAATGCCACTGCACCAAGCTGCAAGAATGATAGGTAAGCCATTTGGATCTTGCGGGATGTTTCAGCTGACAGTGGATTTCCTGGTGTAACTTCATCTGTGTAATAAATCGAGTCCCATGGTGCATCAATGGAGCAAGGGCTGGTCTTCAAAGCATCCAATATCAACTGACAGAATCCTTCTCCCTCATAAAATGCTGCCTGCAGCAGGGACAGGAAATTGATCACAAGCATCATCTTTGTGCCTCCATCCTTGTGGACCATTGGAATGCTGTCAATAAGATCACCATAAGCATTGTGATCTGCCAGAGCTTTTTCAGAGGCCTCCTTCATGTGTTTTCTGCCATGCAGTTCTGGCACCCCTTGCTCCTCCATGTCCTGTAGAACACTCGACAAAGCTGATGCTGAAACATAGGGCAAAGACCTCCTCATCTGATTAAGCCTTCGCAGCTTGGCTGCCCGCTCGGTCTCCATGTTGAACGAAAGCAAATGCAGAAAACAGTGGAGCAAGTAGCTATATGCAAGTTACAAGTGAAAACGGCCAAGCTCAAGGTTAGCTAGTGGAAAGGACAAGCTAAAGGTTATAAGGGCGTGCGTATACCAAACACATAAAAGCTGATTGAAAACCTGCTTGCACACTGCTTCAACACTTGTGATGTTTTCTTCCACCTGGTCATCCACAGTGCAAGTTTGGCAATCACCACACTGTCTCTAGATTGGGCCACACCTGCTTGAAGAATGCATGTACTTTCGAACACTGATTGCATGTGGCAGGTGTGCACAGCATTGTTTTGACTCCAGGCAGCAGCTGTTGCAATCCATGCACCACATGCTACAATCTGGTCTAATACTCTTTGGCCAGGGACTTGGCACTATGCCTCAAGCTTGATGACTTCAGCAAATCAACACATCCTTTTGTATTTGCAACATTGGTGGCATGCAGCAACAAGGAATCACACATGAGCTGTTAAATCATTTGAATTCGAATCAAGGGTCCTTTGTATATTGATGTGTCATCAGCCATTGATTTCATTCCAAACGATGGAGGCTTTCTTTGAAGCCTTCCTTGCGTATTCAAGCACCTCCTCTGCACTGGCCTCTTGTTTCTTAGCAAGGAGCTTGGCCTTGTGATAATGCTTGCTTGTCCAGTTCTTCAAGCTGGTGCCCTTGCAATCCTTGCCAGGCTCATACTCAGGCAAAGTAGGCTTTGGAGGTGGTGGAGATGAAGCTGCTGGCCTCTTCAGTATAGCCTTGATCACGCCCTTCTTGTTATCAGCCCTTTCCTTCAAGAGGTTGAACGCTTGCTCTTCAAATCTTGATGCCCCTTCTCCCGGAGCACCTTGAGACCCTGATGACTGATCATTGAAAGGCCTTGTTGTTGCAGAATCCTCCATGGAAATGTCAATGGTCTGATCTTTGGGTTGTGGTTCGTCTGCAAAGGTCACCCTCACCTTAGGTTTGAATGCCTCAGTATGGTGAGTTGGCAAGGCAAGAGCTGCATGGGCGACAGGGGGAGCACCATGTTCATCGCCTTCAGCATCTTTCTCAGATGTAAACTCGTCCAAAGTAATGCCAGAACAATGTGAAGAACCTCGTGCTGAACATGTCGTCCTGCAAGTCAAGTCCTGCTCTGCCAATGACACCATTGTGTCAGGATGAACTTGGTGGACAAGCCATGTGTATGCATAGTACCTACCCATTTGGCAGCAGCTACAGCAGGATGTCATCAGTAACAATTGCAGAAGTCAAATCTGTTGAAGCCAGAAGCTGCAGACAAGGTGGTGAAACACAATGTCAAGCAACCATGTCCAAGTGTTCAATCCAACATGCCATTGATTGCAACTCATGGAAGCCAGGATCATCCAAGCAGTCTCACCCACCTGCCCACACAACTATTTCCTTTTTCCAGGAAGACGTGTCAAATGCGATGATGATTTCATCATCCCTGCTCTGCCAAAAACATCACCAAATTTCTCCATGCAATGTGGCACCATGAAGCAACACAGTGTTTGCCACATGGCATGGTTTGTGTCAACATCACATTTGTCAGTGGGTTGGGCTCCAAACATAGTGCCATATTTGCAGAGATGGACGCTACACTGTGATGCACACATCAGCCACATGAGACAAGCGGGGTCCACAAACATTGTGAACATGGATGCTCCTAAATTGGGATTCCCGTTTCACAATCTAGAATTTGGGTGGCTGAATTGGGAATTGCTGTACAATGTGATGAAAGTGTGATGACAATTATCACCACACATGCAGCCACGGTTGAACATTCATTCGCCATAATGAAATTTCAAGCAGGTGTGACACTCAACTAGATAATGCATCCACATGCCTGAATTGGGATTCCCAATTTAGAGCCCAAGGATTAGACCCCTGACTTGGGATTCCCAATTCAGCCACCCAACATACAAGCGCCATAAGTGTGCCAATGATACCAATGTCTGATCATGTTGTTGATTATGTGGTGGTGATGAGCTCTTTTGTGTTCCCCATTGTGTACCAATGGCACATGGTCATTGCGGGCAATCTACTGGCGCATGGGGGGGCTAGTAGTTGTACTTGTTGTCCCTCCCATGCTCTTGCATTAACTGTGTGTGCTCGTCGATGAGCTCCTTGATGTTGTCCTTGTAGATGAACCTGACAGGCAAGCTTGTGTTGCTTTGCACAAAACCAATGAGTTGGTGAGTGGTAGAAACAAACATGTCAACTATTGATGAAATCAATGTTGCTTGAAACTACCAACTAGATCATGGATTGTATGAATGAGTCATTGCATCAATTAGTGAATGCACACTTGGCTTGTGTTCAACCAATGCAACGTTTTCAGCAACCATGGAGCCTGCTGATCAGGTACTCTGCTCTGGGCCAGTCCTCCATCTTGTAGGCGGTGAACAGGGCGACCAACTTCATCATGAAACTGGCCTGCTTCTTCACGAAGGCTGGGCTCTGGGTCTGGGTGGATCCACTGGATGGGTTCTTCTGGGCCTCCAGCTCCTTGCACTTCTTGTCCAGGATGGCGTAGTCCTCGGCCCAGCTCATGTTAGTGGCCTCAAGCCAGCGCAGGTAGCACCAAGCCTTGTAGGGTACCTTCAGGTTGCTGTCATGTGGAGCCATCACACATCCCGGGATGACCTCTGTGTCCTTGTGCTCTGCCGTGCATGTGGCATAGATTGTGAGCTTGCCAAACTCCTCCCAGTAGGTGCTCTCGTCCACCATGTTCTCGTCCATTGCCATGTTGCTGAAGAACCATGACTGCTGGTGCTGGCTCCACCACAAGAAGGCCACCACCTTGGGGCTGATCATCTGCCCACTTGCCTCACCCTTCCAGAAGGCATGCCCATTGAGAAGGCCCACCCTCCAGTACCTTCCTTTCAACAGCTTTGTGCACACATCCAATGTTTCCACTCATGAGTCAACATCACCAAATGACAAACATGGTTGACTGACAAGTGTAGTGTTTTCTAAACATACACACCTTGCAAATCTGTTCCAATGTTGATGCATGTGGCTTTGAGATGTGTGATGTTGGGTATGCTAGTTTGTCAACATGCATCAGCAAAGTTGATGTTAACATTTGACAAGGTTCATCTCCAGCACCTTGGGGTCATCCTGCATCAGGACTTCACCCTCCATCTCTTTCTCCTTCACCATGATATCCTTGTCTGCCTCCTTGGCCTCCTTGCCCTCCTTGCCCTTCTTCTCTGAGCTTGCAGCCTCTGTGTCCTGTACTTCCTCCACCTCCACATCCACTTCACAGCCTTGGTGATGGGAGCAAGTGGAGGTCCCTCAGGAGGGCGTGGCCTCTTTTTGCACTGGCGGTGGTGGCGGCTGTGGCGGCTGCGGCAAGTGCCCAAAGCTGGAGGTCTTGACCACGTTGATCCTGTCCAGCATGATGCACTGGCAAGCAAGCCACTTGTGCTGGGCAGGCTTGTCCATCAGCTTCTCCATCATTTTGTTCATGGCTGCCATCTGGTGATCCCTAGGTGCATGCAAGCTTGCTAAACATGTGCTGCAGTTTTGATACAAGATTCCTTACAGTTTTTGGCCATGCAATGCAGTGCCTTTGCATGCTGAGCTTGAGCTTCCCAAAACAGCAGCCATGAACTGAGTTGTCATCACATGTCCATGGGTGGTTGCACAGACCATGCATGAATGCAGCCATGCAACAGTTGACATGTGACAAGTGCAGTTCTGCAAGCAAATTCATGTGTGCAACTGTGATGCCGGCCAGCTTACTTGAATTGGACCAAGTTGCTCTCACACTGACTGCATGCAGGATTCCAACTATGCATGATGAGACATTTTTCATTTGACGATGTCAGCAGCAATCCAGGCAGAAGCAAAGTCATGTTTGACCTGCTATTTTACTCAGAGGCTTCCTCTGCAGGGCACTCAGCTTTACCCTTTTTGGTGTACTGCCTTTTGCAGCCTGCAAGATGCTCAAACTGTACACCCTTGCTTTGCAAGAAATCTGCAAACACGGTGATGTTTCTTTCATCAAGGAGGATTTGCAGATCATCAGTGGACTCCTTAGGCCATTTCACAGAGACAGTAACACCCTCTACTGTAATATCAAGCTTGGATGGGGTCTCAAGCAGTTTAGCTCGCTTCTTGGGAGGGCCTCGAACTGAATCAAACAGTTTCTTATCAGGTTTCCCTTGGTGCTTGATGTCATTCAATCTCACTCCTCTTCTCCAAGAGCAACTGAATGCCAGGACAACTCTTCATGTTTGGGTGAGCAGGCACATCTGATTGACATAGCAGCTTGCAAAGCCCATAGTTAGTACAAGAGATCTGCAGCCACACTTGGTCATCGCTGTCTTGATGGACCAAGCTCTCAGGTGCAGTCCAGCTTTGAGAACCTAGCTTGATCACATGCAGCGTGCTCAGGGTAGCCATGGCTGTGTCCAGCACACAATGTCTAGCAACACAATGATATCATATGCATATGGCCGCAGCAAGGCAACTTTCACATTGTTCATGTCATGGTTCACAATGAGCTGGTACTTGCATGAGGTGATTGTAGAGTAACACACAAACGTGCAAGCTGGTGACAGCAAGACTTGATGTTTTTCCACTGCAATGTAGCCACGCCTTCTTCCTGTGTCTCTGTATAGAGCCTGCAGCACCCTGATGGCTCAAGTCAGCAAACAAGAAACAGAATTAATTGTTGAGCATGTCATACAGCCAAGCATTGCCTAACATATCTAGCCTTGGGCCATGCGTGGGTGACTCAAGAAGTCTTTTGCTTCTTTGCAGGCTGCCCCTTCTCTAACTTCAAGGCAATCATATCATGTTTCAAAATTGGATCAGTGTTGGTGAAGCACTCCACCTCATGGTCCTTGAACTTGATCATTTTCTTCTCCATTTGACCAAATTTGCCAGTGGGGTCTTCTTTGAGCTAGTACACCACTGTAGGAATCATCCTTGCATTTCACTCCTTTGGGTGGCAAAATAAACCAAATGGAACCATCTTTTGCTTTCAGCTGGGCACACTCTTTGGACGAAGGGCGTTCTTTGACAATGTTCCCCACTTTGTCTGTAGCTGGCAGCAAGGTCAGGCCACCTTTCTTGATGTTCTGGGCATGTCTTGGAATAGCACCATGGTCTCATCAGTGTCATGCTCATTGTAATTGTCATGGAGCCAGAGCCACATTGCTGCTTTGGCAGCTTCATCCTCGCATGTAGATGATGGAATGGAAACAACGTAGCAGCAATCTGAGGGTCCAAAATGTGAGGGGATGATGTCTTTGTGATTTTCAACTTCTCATGAATCTCCTCAGGACGAACGTTCAGGGCGCACACCTGGCCGGACAAGTGGTGTGTGAATTTGAGTTCCATGCCTTGGTCACTGCTTGCCACACATACCCAAATCTCGTCAGGGAAATCCTTGTGAATATAGTGCTTTCCTGTAGCAAGCTCCATGGTTTTTGATGCAAGGAAGTACGGGTTCTTGGCATCCTTCAGGGCCACTGCATGAGAATCATCTGGTTTTGAGCTACTTCACAGTGCTGCCACTGCAGCTTCGGCTTGGCCTTGCAAGTCCTGCTTGAACATGCTCTTGATCTCATCCAAAGTGTAGACAGCCTTCTCCCTTCCCGACTTCTCTTTTTGAAGCAACAACAGTGATGACCTGATCATCATTCTTCCAAATGCCTTGAAGTTCTCATTTTTGGACTTGCTGGATTCATGCCATGCAGCTTCAAGGGCTTCCTCAACCTGGTTGATCTTGTCACTCATTTTCTTGCTTTTGAGTTTCTCAATGTCAGATTTGGTTACCAGCCTTGCATGCCCATCAATGACCCTGCAGGTGGCGCTGTCAAATTTGTTGCAACCATGCCAATTCTCACCATTGAGAACAAGTTGACTTTGCTGATGTGGGTCTCTTTCACAGAGACCATGAATTCCTGGCCCAATGCCAATGACTCCCCGAACTCCTTGGTGAAGCTTGACAGCCAGTGAATAAGCGGCGCTCCATCACCTCCTGCAGGGACACAAGGGACAAGCATGTGTAAAGACCAACCCCATTTGCATATTGCAGTGCCATGCTGAATGATTTTCATGTGGCGCAAATCAAGACGCAAGCCCAGCCTGAATACAATTTGACAAATCTCCCAATGTGCTTGGCATATGATTTGATTTGGCCTCCCTTGCAAGTGGCAACAGCCACATCCTCCCAGTTGAAAGGAACAGAGTTCTGAATCTTGAAGGTGGCAGCCTCCGCAAGAGAGCAAGCAAGTTCAAGCTCACTTTGACACTCGAACACCTCATTGGCAAGGTTCAAAGAGCTTTGGATAAGTGCTGCAAGCATAGTGTCTTCCAAATAAGATGGTAGCACAACCCACTCCCAACCTTGTTGGGCCATGGTTTGCAGCTGGCTGTCATGCCTCCACATATGAAGTGACAAATGGCCTGTGGAATCCCCCACCTCCTTTTGGCTTGTCTTGCAACCAGCAATGAGGCTCTTGATGAATTGGCATGTGTGAGAAGAACTCAAAGTCATGAATCTCTCTGTGCCGCTCACAGGACTCATGAGCCCATTTGCACTTGACACCAACTTCTCGTTGAATGACATTTGCTCAGCCCGTTTTGCAGCATGTGAAGACACCTCCATTGCAAACGAATTTGTGAGTAATGACATATCGGCCCCAGCTCTCAAAATTGCAGCGCCTTTGCGATGCATATTGTATGGCTGCACACCTGTGGTGCCCCGGTTTTGAGGGTGCACAATGAAATGGGTACAGGGGCATGTTGTAGTGTATGCAACACCTGCATCAAGAAGAGTAGCCCTGAGCTTTTGGACCTTTGCAAGAGGCCCAATCTCATCATCAGCCAGCAAGGCATCCACCTTGTCTTTCACATTTCTTGTTAACATCCTGCGCACACTCGACGATGACAATTCGCTTGGGCAAAGCAGCTGCGACACGAGCAACGTGGAGCACTCAAGAAAGCACATCCTGGTGACATTGACAACATAGTGGATTGGATTTGAGAGCACAAGTGGCTTGCCATCATTGCAATGTCAAAGCATGCAAGCGATGTTCTTGATTGTGTTGGAGCAAGCATGCAAGGTCTACAAGTTGATTGCATGTGCAGTCAGTCATGGTGGCATGCTGATGTGAGACAAGCAAGCATGAAAAAACTGGTGGTGCGTGAGCAATATTTCATGCAATCCAAAGAATTATAAGTGTTTAGCAAGTGTGCTAAGTGGTTAGCTAACCACATGCTAAACCAGGCTTCAAATTTAGCTAAACGGGTAACATTCAAGTGCAACTACTGCTAACTTCTATAGAACTTGCTAGCACATATCTTTTTTTTGCTAAGTCCTACTATGTTCTACACTGGCTAGTAGAAGTTGCTAGCACTTCGTAGGATTTGCAACTAGGTTGCAACTAGGTTACAAAAAGATAGCAACGTGTTACTAAAACAGATAACCAGTATTATCTTCTAGCAATTTCGCGGCTCATCCAAGTAGTCGTGAAAATAAGCCGATTGTACGACAGGGCAAGCGAAAACAACATTCGAGGACACGCTTGCGCGCGCATTCCAAGCAAAACGCCTCAAAACGACGACCCCTGAAACGCAAATCACAATGGATTTGCAACGCAAATGTGACCCTTCACAAAACACTGCGCCTGCGCAGTAAAACAACATCTGACACGCTAAGAGCTACGATTCCCGCACAGGGGCACGAAAAATGACACGCTTCAAGTCATCTAAATGGCTCTTTTTTTGTCTTTCTCACTGGAGCTGCGAGCGCGACACTCGCGAACACATACGAACGCTTGCGTCCGGACGCTTGGAGCCGTAACTTCAACGACTTCTGGTCACGTCCTACCCAACCTCGGAACCCTTCTGCTGCGCATTTGGGAAAAAAGAGAGACAAAGAGAAAAGGAGAGAAAGAGTCTCTTAGTCACGTCTTTGGTCACGTCCTTTGTCGCGTCTCACGTACCAACGTTTCTTGTCACATCTATCGTCACGTAGCTAGTCACGCTTTTGGTCACGTCCCTTGACAGACAACTCTGGCGACGTCTCCCGTCATGACTTTCATCACATCTTTCATCATGACATCTTTCATCACGTGTCTCGACGCGCCTCTCGTCGCGACTGCGTGGCATCTCCCGTCATGTCTTTCTTGGAGACGTCTCCTGTCACGTGCGTCGTCGCCCCTCGCTTCACGTCTCTGGTCACGTCTCTTGTCATATTTGCCGTCCTGTCTCTGGCAACCTCTCGCATCACGATCCTCGTCACGTCTCTTGTCGCGTCTCTCGTCACGTCTCTGGTCACGCCTTATCCCGCGTCTCCTCGCGACTCTCCTCGCACGTCTCTTCTCACATCCAATACATCCATCGTCACGCCTCCGGTCACGTCCTTTGTCACGTCTGTCGTAACAACTCTTGCCACGTCTCTCGTCATGACTTTCATCGCATCTTTCATCACGTGCTTCGACGCGCCTCTCGTCGCGACTATGTAGTATCTCCCGTCACGTCTTTCTTAGAGATCCTGTCGCGTGCGTCGTCACCCCTCGCGTCACTCTTGTCACGACCCTCGCCACGTCTCTTCTCACACGTCTCTTGTCATACCTGGATTTTTGCATGGAGGCAATTTTCTCTGCTTTGTTTTTTGGATGTATGCAACAAACTGGCGGAGGCTTTTTGCCCGACACAAACAAAGGCGTTTTTTGCCGAACCCTGTTCTAGGCAGGTGTCCCAAGGGCGCTTTTTGAAGGAAAATGCGTTTTTTGTTGGAAACGATTATGTAGTTGCGGCAAGAAGCAAAAATTCTCAACTCCGGGTCTTCTAGGTATTTGCCGTCCCGTCTCTGGTGACCTCTCGCGTCACGATCCTCGTCACGTCTCTCATCCATCGTCACGCCTCTGGTCACGTCTCTTGTCACGTCTTTGGTCACGTTCTTTGTCACGTCTGTCGTAACAACTCTAGATCTGGTCCCGTCTCTCGTCATAACTTTTATCTCACATCTCTCATCATGTGTCTCAACGCGCCTCACGTCACCACTCCGTCACATCTCCCGTCCTGTCTTTCGTTGTCTTTCTCATGTCTCTAGCCACGACCCTACTCGCATTTCTCTCGTCACGTGTTTCGTCACGACTTCGCCATCTTAAAATGTTCTCCGCACCACCGCGAAAGCGATTCAACCCACCCAAAGTTTCACTGTGCCCTTGTCATATTTGCCGTCCCGTCTCTGGCAACCTCTCGCGTCCACGGTCCTTGTCAAGTCTCTTGTCACGGGTTGTCACATCCATGGCCACGCCTCTCGTCACGTCTCTTGTCACGTCTTTGGTCACGTCCTTTGTCACGTCTCCCGTCTCTCGTCATAACTTTCATCATGTGTCTCAACGCGCCTCACGTCACCACTCCGTCACATCTCCCGTCCTGTCTTTTGTGGTCTTTCTCATGTCCCCAGCCACGACCCTACTTGCACTTCTCTCGTCGCGCGCTTCGTCACGACGTAATATGTGCTCCGCACCACGGCGAAAGCAATTCAACCCATCCAAAGTTTCACTGTGCGATCTCAAAATGTGCGTCTCTTGTCACGACCCTCGCCACGTCTCTTCTCACACGTCTCTTGTCATATTTGCCGTCCCGTCTCTGGTAACCTCTCGCGCCACGATCCTCGTCACGTCTCTCGTCAAGGGTCTCCATGGCTCTCCTCTTGTCACATCCATCGCCACGGTCAACTCTGGTCCCGTCTCTCTTCATAACTTTCATCACATCGATCTCTCATCATGTGTCTCAACGCGCCTCACGTCACCACTCCGTCACATCTCCCGTCCTGTCTTTTGTGGTCTTTCTCATGTCTACAGTCTAGCCACGACCCTACTCGCGTTTTCTCTCGCCACGTGTTTCGCCACGACTTCGCGATCTCAAAAAGTGCTCCGCGCCACGCCGAAAGCGATTCAACCCATTTAGAGTTTCACTGTGCGCAGAGGGTTCACTTTGCGATCTCAAAATGCGCACCGCGCCACAGCGAGAGCGACCCGACCCGCTCAAAGTGCGCAGAGGGTTCACTTTGCAATCTCCAAATGCGCACCACGCCACAGCGAGAGTGACTCGACCCATCAAAGTGCTGCGCCTGCCACGAAATCTGCACGCAAGCTAGAAAGTACTGCGCCTGCGTGCAAAATCTGCACGAAAAGCTGTAAAGTGCTGCGCCTGCAACGAAATCTGCACGAAAAGCTCGAAAATCCTGCGCCTGTCATGAAGATGTGTAGCCCTCTCAGCTTCAAGAACCAAAAGAACATTTCTTCGCCCCTGTGGCTTGCGCTTTTGAACCTCACATTCTTGAACTTAGGAGCGGCAGTGACCTCTTCATAGGTTGGCGGGATTGGAATATTCTGTTCATCGACATCTTTGAAAATCCAATCGTCCCTCCCGTTGATCGAGATGTAGGGACAGTATAGTCCGCCTTCTTTGCCAGGCTCCTTGACCACATCTGCCTCGCTGTTGGCGAATACCTTCCATACTTTGAAAAAAACGACGCCAATGAATCCAGAGAGGTATGATGCCTCGCCGGCTTCGTCAACGCAGATGGCCTTGACTTGCAGGAGATGAATTGCGTCCGCATCCTCCTCTGGATTGTCCGGACAAACTCCCGCATCTTCATCGTCGATGTCCGTCCCGATATCTGACGGGATGTACGATCTGCCTGCAGACCGTTCCTCACTCATCTCATGGGTGTCGGGTCGTTCTTCTTCGGCGACGAATCGCTCAGCATCTTCCTTTGCTTCTCGCTGAGCTTGTTTCACTTCCTCCGTCACATTGGTGGTGTCGGATGGTTTGGGCTCGTCGTCATCCACGTGGATCACGAACTTGCCGGTGCAATAGCAAAATCCCCTTGGAATAATGATAGCGCAAGCTGGGCATACTCTGTTGGAAATGCTTGGTGGATCGTCCTCGCGGTAGACAATGAATCTGCTGCTGAGCAACTCCCTGATCTCTACCAACGATCTGTCCAAGGCCTCGGGCACTCCGATGTTGATGCAAGCATCGACGCCCATCTTCTTCAGGATGTTAGCATCCGCAGA
The DNA here is from genome assembly GCA_963377175.1 of Effrenium voratum. Lineage (NCBI taxonomy): Eukaryota > Dinophyceae > Suessiales > Symbiodiniaceae > Effrenium > Effrenium voratum. The sequence goes on from CAUJNA010003205.1 coordinate 631,249, forward strand.
GTCTTCATCGTCCAGGAAACGGTTGAGGTTTCCAAGAAAGTCCGCCGGGGTCACGCCCGCAGCGTCCTTGAATCCTGGACAGATCTTGCTCTCGACGGCGAGGGAGTAGATCCGCTTGACCTCTTTCACAGCTCCTTTCTTCGTGGACTTGAATCTCCAGATTGCCCTTATCTCTTTGAAGGGAATGGTCTCAAAGGCAACGATCGTTCCTCCCGATGTGACCCCTGACTGGTACACGGACAACTTCCTTGTCGGCACGTAGATGGCGATGAGGTCATCTCCCTCTTTGACATCGTGCATTGCAGTCTTGGTCGAGATGTTTTCGCTGTCCCAAGGTGCAAATACTCCGAAGTGTACTGCCAACCTTCGCGCGCTGTCATTGCCGCCAGGAACGATACCTCTCAACATGATACCTTCCAGGGCTGATGGCTTTGTCACGTGAAATGCTCTGCCCAAGCGATCGGACATGTTCGGGAACAAGATGTTGCAAAGTTCAGCAGGACGAGCGAATCCGAAATCCGAATGCCCTGATGACGCTCGAATGCACCATGGTTGCCACCATCCGCCATGCTCGCGACGAATCCAGTCAATGTCGTTCTTCGCCCATCCAGCCGCCATGAGACCCGCCATCGTCTCCATGTCGATCTCCTGATCGAACTTCGCAGCAAAGATCTGCAGTCTCGGCTTTCGTGCTTTCCGATCCTCCGATCTGATGCACTCGGGGATCATTTGGAATTTGTCGCTCTTCTTGTACCGATCCTGCGGGAACGCGCTCTCGCGACTCAGGATGTGGTCGATGTTCACCCATCCTCCGCCACTGCACTCTGTTCTGCATGTTCATTTTGAAGTGCAATCCCTTCGGCAGCGTGCTGGTCATAATATCCTTGTATCCCTTCGCAAACTGCCTCATCACCGGGTTGAGGAATCATAGAGGGGCTTGCCCCACCAAACGAATCGAGCATGTGGTTGTACTCCTTCATGGTTCCGTTCGGATTCGTGTGTAGGTCAAGTCATGGAGTTCTCCTCCTTCTGCCAAATCAGCCATCTCGGAGATCGGAGAGGTTCACGCTTGTGGAACTCCTTCCTCGGATAGAAGATCGGCTCCTCCGTTTCCGGTTGATGCGGTTTATCATGCGGTTCGCTGGACATCGGAGCCATTTCTTCATCATCATCATCATCAGGAACCTCCATTTCGATGTCTTCATCGGATGAGGGATGTCCTTCTGGAAGAAACAGCATTGTGATTTTGCCACGTGCCGGGTCAGACTCAGTTGCCCTTGCGGTGTCTTTGCATGCCCCTTCATGGGATTCTTTCCCGCGCTTCATGCAAATCTGTAGTTCGCCAGCGCGATCGCAAAGATCCTCAAACATCCGCAACAATTCTGCTCGTCTTGAGGCGATGTCCTCGACTCTCGATTGTTTGGCTTCAGGATCCTCGGCATCATCGGGTTCACGACCACGATCAGCCTCGTCCTCATCGGACTTGCCTGCTTTGCTTTTGGCCTGATGAACCGGCTTCCTCGATATCGATGAACGGGTTCGAGTACTCCAGTCTGTCCATGATGTCCCTGACGGTCTTGCTGGGAACTTCCATGTACTTGACTGTGCCGCTTCTCTTCCTGTTGAGGCCCGTCATGTGTGCTGTCATGGAACGTGGCTTCCAGCATTGGTCGGTATTGGCAAACGTTCCACTTTGGCAATTCCTTCCCGAAGTAGGATATGACGTCGAAAAAAACCCGAGAACGGTCTCCAGTCCATCTCCCAACTTCTCTTCATTGTCGGTGGAGAAAACACGGTATGCCTGTTCTTGACCCATGAACCAACGCATCCACGAGGCGTATACAGCGTTTCCATAGTCGCGCCATACACGGAATTTGGTCCTCTTCTCCTTCGTTCCATCGGAATGGGTGACGATGTACGACAGCTTGTCAACCCACAGTTGCTTCCCATTGCTACTGCGGAAGTAGTCTGCAAAAGAGTCCTTATCGAGCGTGATGCCACCGATTTGCGACAGCTCTTTCGCGAACTTCTTGTTGAACAGACTCACGAAGAGGTGTTGCACGAATGTTTCCATATCCCCATCGAAAACGCTTTCAAGCTCGTTGATGTCACCGAGCACCAGGCTGCATTCAGCAAATAATATTTTCATGATGTTGGGGCGGTCAGCTTCCTTCTGCATGGTATTCTGCTCGATCAGCCCGTTCGCGTGGCAGTTGATACATGTGTCCGCATTGTACTGATGGTCGGCCGTGGATTGAGCTCCTTCTGCGTGACATTGTGCGCAAAGGAAATCCGCAACATCTTCGAAGTAGTACCACTTCGATCGCATGTCGTCGCCGTCCCCCTTGCCGAACGCTTTGCCTTCTCTTCGTTGCTCTTCATGATACTTCTTCTGCTTGTTGAAGTGAGCAGTGAAGTCCGGCTTGTAGTGATAGCGGACGTTACCGCCTGTTGCGCCCTGAGGTACATTGAATTGCAGCGGGGACACGCTCACACATGCATCTTCCAGGTCGGACACCGTTTGTGCGTCCAGCGTGAGCACATCCATGATCATCTCGACGATCAGCTTCTTTTGCAACACGTAGAAGAGCTTGGAATCTCCGGTGCAGCTATAGTTGCAATCCGTCAATCCAGATACTTGCTTCCAAACGAGATCGTTGTCGGTGATCACGACGCCCGCGTTCGCGCACACTTCCATCACTTTCGTTGCGGTCAGCATCAGGTTGCCAGTGCTCGGATGGAATTCTGGGTGGTTGTTGATACTCACGAATACTCCACCGCCGCATATTCTTGAAAGTTCACTCAGAACTTCGAGCAGGCCGTTGTACTCGTAGTTGGTGTTGATCTTCCACTCGAAACCTTGCTTTTGGATGCAGTCAGACAATGACATCCAAATGTACCGAGCAGTTTGCAACGGATTGCTTCCATCTGCCGCCGCCCTTGATCGTGTTGATCAGTCCTCTGATGCGAGCAACAAGTGGTGTGTTTGTACCACGTCTCATATCGTCGGATGCGTAGTAGGACATCTCGATGACATTGTTCCATCCATTGTCGTGCATGTGGGATTGGAACGTCCTGATGTGTTTCCCAGTTTTCTGCCTCAATGGCCAATCAAGGATCACGTAGGACTTGGTCGCTGTCGCGACATTGCACAATTGCTGGCATGTGAGTTCGACCTTCATCGGCATTGTGCCTTTTGATGATCATCGAAATTCCAGCATTGGCCGTGTCGGGATTGACATGACCGTCAATGAGAGCCTTCAACGCAGTTGCTCCAGGTAGCTTTGCAGAATAGAGACATCCCGTCTTTGCGCAAATGTATGCGTAGAGTTGAGCCAGGCGAGGTTGGGCTTGTTGAGGTAGGCAGCGATGATGCGGTCAGCTTTTCTCCTCTCGTCGAAGATGAGCAATGTTGACACCAAAGGCCGCAAATACCGTTCCCAGTAAGATGCGTTCTTCCCCGCTTTGACTTCTGGTCCAAACTTTGTGATGGGCATGACGACTCCAGATTTTCTGTGGACCCCAATGTTGAGGTTGCCGAAAGCGGTGCGCTGCTCGATGATGGTTACTGATTCGTTCACATCATGCTTCTCCGGCATGATCCATCGGGCGTCTTCCCCTTTTGCGGAAATCTCCAGGATCGCTTGGATGGTCGCGTTGACAACCGTTCCGTCATCCTGCTCTTTTCCCGGCGGCCGCCATGTGGACCACCACGGTGCACGACCAGTGGGGTCATCGCTGGAGCTCGCGCCAGGCTGCTCGCTTCCGGCGCTGGGTTTCGGCATTGCCTTGGGCTCTGGCGCAGGTTGGGCTTCCCCTGATCCTAGACATGCGTATGAACGTGTTTTAGGGGGTCGTGTGTTTCGGGGGAAAATGGCCGTGAAACCGCCCAATGGCCGTGAAAGCGGTGTCCGGCCAGACATGGCCGTGAAAAACCGTGAAATTTCGTGAAATGGCCGTGAAATCCCCGCAAAAGGCCGTGAAATCCCGTGAAAATCCGTGAAATTTCGTGAAATTTTGTGAAGCACGCAAATGGCCGTGAAAACCCCGAATGGCCGTGAAATCCTTTTTTCAGGGTCGAGAGACAAATGACCGCCTAAAACGTGATCAAATGCATGTCCAGGATATCCTCCACCATGCCGGTACTCCTTCTTCGAAGTCTTCGTCGAAGATGTCGATGAACTTCTTGGTGCTATCTCTGGAGTACAGCAAATTGTTGATGAAGGCCCGCTGTTGCTGTTCATCTGCAGTCTGGTTGTCCTGCAGCACGATGAACGATTCCCACGTTAAGCGATTCGCTTCTTCCTTGGTACGATCTTCGCCACGCGGTGCAACGGAAAGGACGTACATGTTGATGGCAGGCAGCTTCATTTCCCAGGCTTTGGCCATGACAGGGAACACCTTATTGGGATTGTTGAGCTGGTCTTGTCGCCGCCAACGTACCCCATTCTCTCACGATCATTGCCCCCAAAGATCTCTCAGTCTTGCATGTAGGAATAAGACGCATCCCATAGCAATAGACGCAGCGAACAAGGCATCGGGGATAGTGGGGATCATCTTGATCTTCCCGGTGTCGGTGTCGATAATGAAGCTGATGACGATCTCTTCTTTTCTCCGTCCTTGGACCACACGGCATGACCCAACTTCTTTCCAGGATGAATGTGATAGGTCATGGCTGATACCAGAACTTGCACTTTGTTGGGTGTCCGGAGAGTCTGCAATCGCCGGCACTGCAAGCATACCTGTGGAACCGCTGGAACTATCATTTCCGAATGTTGCAGTTCCCGGGCTTCCGGAAGAATCCATTGTACGGCTGTAAATATATTTCAAAAGGTTGTATTGCACCGCAGTTGCAATCCACCGCAGGGACCAATTTTGAACTTACGGCTGATAACCTGCCAGGAGGCGGAGTCAAATGACAGGGCAGTTGTCCCGTGGGTGGTAAAAGCGGGTTGTAAGGTACATGATCTGCGTCGTCTCACGACTCGATGCGACCGCGGAATACGAACCCTTTTGCTTTGCTTCACAGCTGTGTTTGGATGTTTGCCTCGATTCTGTTATCAAGGTCTTGAGCCAGATGCATTCGCATGTACATGTCGGCTGCACACAAAACACAATTCCCTCAAAGGTTTAGGACCTTAAACAAGGGGAAGTAACAGGGTGACCCTCAGAACCTGCCCTTAGGATGTTTTAGCCTGCGGCTCGGAGATTCTTAGCACAAATAAACATGAATCAGTCAATGAACTTCGATTCTGTAAAATTCTTGTTTAGCAGAATGATTTTTACACAAATGAACTAAACCACAAAAAAGAGAAAGAAGAGGGAAAGAGAAGGAGAAACAGAAACATGTAACATGAACGAACCAGCGAAAGAGCAAGAAGAAACATAATGACAAAAAAAGAGCAAAGAGGAAAGACAGAAGAAAAAAGAAAGAGCGAGAAAAGAAGTTGAAGGAAATAGAGAGAGGGAGAGAGTGAAGGGACAAGACGAAGAACAAGTTGGCTGTGGAAACGTTCGCTTTGTAGAACCCTTCATATGCTTCCGGGAAAAACAACACATAGCCGTACCAAACCCAATGCCCCCAGTCACATGGGCATAGCTGGAGCAGGTGAGAGAAGTTCAGGCGGTGCAGGGTTTGTCTCAGCTGGCTGAGCTGCCAAAAGGGAGGGACAGGCCTCAGGGCCAGCGGCGTTCTTTCAAGATCAAGTGCGAACCAACAAATTGTTCACCGTACCCCTGGGCCATACCACTTAAACCTCAATTCACGAATAGATAAGCAGAGGTCAGCATAAATCGAAGGCTGGATTGCCACGTTTCTGCTTAGGGTTCTGGTCTGGAGTCTGTGAGGAAAAGTTGGAGCTAATCCGTGGTGGCATGCCACACGCGAAACCACAACCATGTGGCAAAAGGCTCTTGACCTGAACAACCCAGCCTTGTGTGAGCGCGGTGCGACAAGGTAACCCAAAAAGCGAACCTTGAGAAAACCGTCTACACATGGGTGTCCCGTAGCACCAGGTGCCTGGCTTGCGTTTCAGGTTCTTACACCCCATTCCAGGCGCTCTCAAAAGAGCCGACTCACCCCTTTGAGCATCGCCCCAAATTAACACTTCGATCTGAGCGGTGCAACGCACAGCTAAAAACAATGAGTGCCCCGTAGTGGACGGCAAACCATGAACACTTACCAACTGGCATAAGGGTCTTGTGGGTCCCAGCAATGATGTTGGGGTGTAACTGTGGCTCTTTAAACATATTGTTTAGTAGCCTTGGCCTGGTTCTTTCCAAAAGCCATGTCTCGTTGCTCAAGCGACAACCTTGTTTCGACTGCCGCCTGTGGGACATTGGCAGCGATGCCAGCAATTGCTCCAAGTGGGTCAGGAGCCGGTCAGCCTCGCGCATCTGAAGCCGTTGCCCGCGCTCTCGGAGATGTGGAAGTACCTGGGTGACATACCATACATACGGAAAACAACAAAATCATTTTTCCTGGTTGGTGGGGAAAGCTGTCATACTTTAAAGTACTGCAATGAAATCCAAATGCTGGGCGGGGTCAAACAGCAGGTCCTCAAAAATGCCTTGCCGGCTAGTGGGAACACAGCCATACACATCCATATACGCAGTCATCTTCCCAAATCAACAAGACACGACTCTTGCTATTCATTGCTGCTTTTTGCATTGCCGGTTAGTGGGAGAACAACAAATAGGGAAACACGTAGTTTTGCAAGCCAACATAATTCGAATGGCTATTGTGGAAACAGTCCAAAACACGAAAAACCCGCTAAGAGGAGAGAGCCACGCATATGGGCACGCATACATATGCATATGTATGTTAGGTTGCGCTATGTTACGCTATGTGTTGTTGTGTTAGGCCACGTGCTGTCGGTCTGCCAGTGCGATGTAAGGTTCCGTACTGTAGTCATAGCGCAAGCTAGCGTGGCGCAGTGTAGTGTAATGTAGTGCATTGTGCTGTGTGTTTGTATGTGTGTGTGAATGTATGCATGTGTGTATGAATCAATGTATGTAGGCATATGTTCGCGTCCGTGCGTGTATGAGTGTGTATGTGTGTATGTATGTATGTGCCAGGAGGCGAGCCAACCACGAAGTCAGTGACAAGGCAGTCGATTGATCTTCTCGATGTAGCGCGAGGGCAGATGTATATTGCGGTGATAGCACCATTGAATAAGAGGATTGTCAACCTCTTTGGCGCCTTGTACGCAAATTCGATCTTCAAGAACTTGCGTCCGATAAGCACATCTGTTTGGTAGAAGGTCATGTACCACTATACTGGAAATTGCTTGCGGGGCTTACAAAGTAGGTTATAACTTAGGTCATAAGTTCTGTAATATAGGTTATAAGTTCGATAACGTATGAGTCCATACCGTATGAGTTAGTCGGGGTCTACTTGTGGGACTTATGTCTTGTGCGTCAAATAAGTTACAAGAACTTAGGAACTACTTAGGGTGAACTTACGTTCGCCAAAAAATGAGTACCTGTGCAGGGTCTATATAGTGTGATAGGGGCACTAAAAATATATAGTCACCCCACATAGGCTTTTCTGTGTCCCCAATGTAGAAAACTTGTCTTTGCCTCTTGCTCGCTTTTCTTTCCGCCTCTGCTTCTGGCTCTCTTTTTTGTCCCGCAGCTGCTGGCTCAAGCTTTGGCTTTGCGCAGCACAATGGCCTTGGCTTGTCTGCATGCCGTGTCACGGTGCCTCCCCGCGGCCGCGGCCGACCCGGGTGGCAGAGAGAGGCTTCTGGCATCTGCGCAGACTTCTCTGCGTGCAGAGCCGCGGGAGCGCGCAGATCTGCTGGCCGCTGAGGCATTCCTGGAAACCCCGGAAGGCGCCTTCTCTCCGGGTGAAACATGCCAGCTACAAGAGCTGCTGCGAGCGAAGCAGGCCGGGGAAAAGGATCGGCGAAGACAGAGCCAGGACTACACCAGACTGCACTTTTATTTGACAGCCGAGCATTGGGCTCGCTTGTCTGGCAGGCTTTTTTGAGAGAGAAAGCGGAGTACATCCTGGAAACTGCCACGACGGTTCTGCAGCTCTGTCTTCCGACAGAGCAGACGTTGGCAGGAGTCACCGCATATGCTCGCTTCTGGAGGGCGGGCCGTCCAGTTCTTGGCAGCTCGCCACAAGCTATGAGGTAGTCAAGTGGTGCAGAAGATGGGGAGAGCGAAGACAGGGCAGCTGCTGGCGGTCTTGCTGGTCGACTTCAAGGATCTTGCGCAGCACAAATACGCAGGCCGCGCCGCCGGCAATGTCGGGCCCAGTCATGGCTGACGTCATGGGCGCTGTCATGCGCCAGGCAGTGGGGAGTCTGTGCTCATGGGAGCGTCCGCCGGGCATCCGTGACCCCATCTATCTTGAACTTGCAAATCCTCAAGCCGCAAGGCGCGGACAACCTGGGCTTGTCGCAAGCGTCCCCCCTCAGAGCTCGTGCGCAGCGATGTGCCTGAGCCCATCGCGCGGCACCAGCAAGAGCTGGCTCTGGACACGGCGGTAGCCGCAGATAACGGCAGAGACGGCGAGCGCGGCAACGACGAGCCATCGACGAGCCCTCCCGCAGAACTGTCGGCGTCCGCCGCCGCAGACCTACTCGGTCAGGACCGGAAAGGCATGAAGCGTCCAACGGTGCGGCAGCTTGGCACTGCGTCGAAGCCGTCGAAGATCCTCAAGCGCCCCGCGGCAGCAACAAGCCGCGCAGAGTCTGCGGACACGCGCCAGAGCGAGTCGGTGTCCGGACACGTACCAGAGCGAGTCGGCGCAAGCTCAGTACTGGGGCCACACGCATAACGGGTACTACTCGCAGAAGTCGTGCATTCGATAAACTGGTGCCAAGCAGACAAGAAGTACCGCGCTTCTGGTCCGAACCACAAAGCCATCTGCAAGCAGTTGTGGCCTGCAGTGAAGAAAGGCAAGCAGCTTGACGCTTTGCAGAAGATGCTGGCCCGTCTTCTCAAGGCTCCCGCCTAGGGTTTGGCGGCGCTCTCGCCTGTCCATATCGCGCCTTTCGAACGGGGGTCGGCGCAAAACAAAAACGCACATGTGTTGTTTTGTGTCCTTTTCTTTTTTCTCGCGTCAGTCGTCGTCTGTCGGGCTCTTGCATGCACACCGCTGCATATCATGGGTGGCGCAGCCGCTGAGGCTCGAATGGCAGCCATGGCGCCCATGGAGGCGCCGGAGCAGGCGGGGTATCGGGCCGGCGTCTCGCTCTCGTATACAGACATAATGTATCTATGCAAACACAGACTATATAATACACATATATATATATATATATATCTATGTGCATGCGCACCGTCATCCGACGCGCGCGGTTTGTTTTGCCGTCACGTGACGTCGCCACGGCTGCGGCCTGGCGTCCCTCCTGCGGCTGCGGGCCAGGAGGGACTTCCATGGCTGCGGCCTGGCGCCCTTCCTGCGGCTGCGGAGGGGCTGCGCCCGCCATGGCTGCGGCCTGGAGGGCCGTGTCTGCCATGGCTGCGGCCTGGCACCCTTCCTGCGGCTGCGGCCCAGGAGGGGCTGTGCCCGCCACGGCTGTGGCCTGGCAAGACTGCGGCTTGTGCGCCATGTGCATATCTGTATATATATATATATAAATATAGACACAGTACATGCTAGCATAGACGCGGCCACATGTTAGGTAGATATTATGCATACATACCAACACAGGCACAACTTGTCTGTTGCGGCTTTTGCTTTTTCTGTCATATGTATATATATATATATATCTCTCTCTCTCTCTCTCTCTCTCTCTCTCTCTTGTTTACGTGCGCGTATCGTCTCGCTCTGCGCAGGTGCCACCTCCTGCGGGAGGAGCAGGTGCGCCTGCACAGGCAAAGAATGAGGATCAGGAAATCCCCGATCCCTAGAGGGACAAGGCCAAGGACGGAGCCAAGGAGCCGGAGCCGGCCAAGCCGCCCAAGGCGGAGGAGCCCTCCTCGTCCGAGGACACGCCGTCGCCGGCCTTGGTCAAGAACCGGGGAGCAGCTCCGAGCGGCGAGACCGCTCAACGCCGGCCTCCGCGGAGAAGGCGGCCGAGCTGCGAGACCGCTTGCTGAGGCAGCGGTCGGGCTCGGAGCGGCTGCCTGAGCCGAAGTTCCCGCCCAAGCTGCCGAAGCCGCCGGCCAAGCCGCCGCCCCCGGCGAAGGCGCACCGCCAGCGGTCCAGCGCGCCGGGCCGGCGCCCCTGCTCGCACTGCGGGCGGCAGTGGCGGACGATGCATCTGCCGGAGGGCAGCATGAGCGAAGCCAGCACTGCATCGCTTATCGGATGTGGCGGTCGGGCGCTACCGCTCATGGGCAGACACGCTGGCCGCGGCGCAGGAAGAGAGCGACCGGGCGTGGCAGGCCGCATACCTAAGAACTTCCTGCGGCGGAAATTTCTGCCGCAACGCATTGCGGCGGAAATTCCCGCGGCATTCCAGAAAATCAGCCGCAAACCAAAAAAAGCCGCAACCAAAACAACAACGACGCAACACCGTTTGCTTTCCGGGAATTTCCGCCGCATTCCCGCTGATTTCCGCCGCATTCCCGCTGATTTCCGCCGCAAATCGGGGGGTCGAAAAAACTGAAAACAAGTTCTGCCGCAATTCTAAGAAAACGCCGCAAATCAGGAAGAAATGCCGCAAATCCAAAAAGGCGCCTTTTTTGATTTGCGGCAGAAATTTCTGCCGCAACGAATCTCTAGGTATGGCCCGGACAAGTCCGAGGACCCGGGTGGGGCGCTCGCGGGAGCCGAGCCGCAAGGTGAAGCTGCTCTCGCGCGTCAAGTCGCCATCCCGAGCCTTCACGGCCACGGAGAAGCGCAGGCGGCAGAAGGAGAGAAAGCATGCGCGAGCCAGCTCCCAAAGACGAAAGAAGAAAGCCCGTGCCAGCCCAACCCCCAAGGCCCGCGGGCCGAAGAAGGGCCCAGGCGGGGGCGAGCCTCCGGACGGCTCGGGCGGACCAGGTGGCGCCAAAGGGCAGGTCCTGACCGCCCTTTTCAAGCAGGCCACGCGCACCTCGCAAAGTGAGGCTGGCAAGCCGCCACAAGCTGCGGGGCATATATATCGGCGGCGGCACGACGCCTTCCGGATGGAGAGTGAGAGGAAAAATAGGCGCGCGCAAGGGTTCGGGCAGGAGGGGGGGGGGGGAGGGGGTTTCTTTTACGGTTCTGTTTTTTTTGTTTTTTTCCGGCTCTTTGTGTTTCGGGTTATAACTCAAATTGTCCAATGTCAGCATTTGTCGGCGAGGTTTTCTTGGCACCCTAGATTCGTAACGCCCCCCAATGTCGGCGTCACGTGCCGTAGTAGTACTAGATCGTGTGGTGGTTATGCTAAAGTCTAGTAGACCTTATAACTTATAGAGGTTGTGCTAAGTTCTACCGTAAGTTAACTTGAGAGACTTACTGTAACTAACTTATAAGGTGTTTAGGTTAAGTTCCCTAAGTTCCCTAAGTTCAAATAAGTTCAAGTTCGCGGTCAAGGAGGAGAGCCCACAAAAACCTGATTTTGGCATGGATGACGACGAAGCGAAAACGCAAATTGCGCATACTCATGAGCTCGCAGTGTTGAAATTAAGGGGGTGCATGTGCAGACGCGTGTCTCGCTGATGCTTGCTTTGCGCCGCAGCCGTTGTCGTTTTTTATTTTTGTGCGTGCTCTGCGCGGCCTTTGTCGCAGCGGCGTATAGCCCCATGGCGACTACAGCACGATGCCCGCGTACTTCCCGCGCTGCTTCGTCGTGGAGGAGCTCGTGCAGCAGCCACGCGCCGCGCGCCTCGAGGACATGACGCGGTTCCTGGAGAGGCCCGGTCTTCCATCCCAAAGCGAGCAAACGTTCGGGGTCATGGCGGCGGCGCTTCTTGCAGTGTAGGGAGACGATGCGCCCTTCGAGAGCTGCCGCGCCTACGATCTCTTCTTGTACGTGAAGTGCTTCTGGCGGAAGGGTGCCCGGCACGCTCAAAGCCGACGCAATGGGTTCAGAGGTTGCCGGAAGATCCTTTCAGCGGGATTACGGGGCGACTTTTACGGACGTCTTTGACAAGATGCAGGCCGCCGACGTCACAGATGCCGACTTTGCGGCGGAAGTGCACAGCATAACAACACGCGTGCTGATGAGGCGCACGAATAGAGCCCTTTTTCTGGGCGGCGGCCAGGCAGACGGCGGGAATCTGTCCGCGTGGCCCCCAGCGGGCCGCCAGCAGCAGCTGCGGGAGGCTGCGGCGGCCATGCTGCAGCAAGCGCTGCTTGGGCTGCAGGCTGGGATGCAGCCGGCGCAGCCGGTGGTCGAAATCCTGCCGCGGAGAAAGCCCGCCACTTTGAGCGGGCTCACGGGTCAAGTGCGTGATGTCATGGGGCGCTGCCCAGCGCTGGCCGACGCTTCGGAGGCGGAGATGGACGCGCGGCCAGTGGCGCGGCCACTCGCGGCCGCGCTAGCGGAGAAGCCGAGCCGGACACTAAGAAGCCTCGTGGCAAGATAATGCAGATGTAAGAGAAAGTAAGTAGATAGTCTAGATACCGGACACTTAGTCTGATCTTAGTATCTATTGTTTCTTCTAATAGGAAGATACTAAAGATTAAAAAATAAAATAAAACAGATACAAAAGATTAAAAAAGGATAAAAAAGAAAAACAAGTTAAAAAGAAAAAAGAAAAATGAGAACAAATAAAAAAAACATGTAAAACAGATTAAACAACGATTACAAAATATATAAAAAGATAAACTCATGTGCAGAGTTGCAAAGAGCTTCCCCTTAAGCAGAAGAACAGTTGCAACATGCAGTTAGCAAGGGGCCGGATGAACCAATAGTTGCGACTTTCGTGCTGGAACTGCGGAGGTGTCAAGCACTTTTCTCTCATGACAGACTAACAAGAGCCCCTGTTACATACCTCCTTGCCAAGATTCGCGCTGCGTCGGACGTCACATACCTTTAAAAAGTCATAGACATATATAATCGTTTCCGAAGAACGGCATCATCCTGGCGCAGTAAAATATGTACTTGTTACAGTAATCCCCAAACGTAAAAAACAAAGAGGGAAAGCCTGGCTTTGGAAACAAGAGGTTTGGAGCGGGCCGCTTTTTCCACTTAGTTTGGGTTTGTGGTTCTAGTTTCATTTATGGTTTGGGGGGGGCCGCTTGTTCATTTAGTTCGGGTAGGCAGTTTGCAGGGGGCCGGTTTTCCGTTAGTTTCGGTTGCTGGTTTGGAGGGGCCATTTGATTCATTTAGTTTTGGTTGGTAGTTTGGAGGGGCCCACTGTTTCCATTTGGTTTGGGTTGCTGGTTTGGAGGGGCCGCTTGTTTCATTTAGTTTGGGTTGGTTGTGGAGGGGCCGTTTTTCCCTTTAGTTTGATGGTACTAATTTCACGTAAGCTTGTTTCATTTAGTTGGCGTTGGTTGTGTGGAGGATGTTTCCCTTTAGTTTAGGTTGATGGTTCTAGTTCCAGGTGGTTTGGAGGGGGCCGCTCTTCCATTTGCTGTAGTTTGCGTTTGTGGTTTGGAGGGGGCCGTTGTTTCATTAGTTTTGGTTGTTGGTTTGGAGGGGCCGCTTGTTTCATTTAGTTAGGGTTTGTTGTTTTGAGGGGCCGCTTGTTTCATTTAGTTTGGGTTGGTGGCAGTTACCCAAGTTGGGTCGCTCAAGTCATGCTTCTTTACTTGGGAATTTTGGAAAAACATATTAAGTGTACATCCAGGGTCCCTCGAATCCTAGTTCCTGATTTGGGGAGACCAACAAAGTTCAAAACACCGGGCCCCAAAGTGATGTTTCTTTACTTGGGGAGTTCAAAAAGTTCAAAACACCGGGCCCCCACAGTGATGTTTCTTTACTTGGAGAGTTCAAAAAGTTCAAAAAGCTCAAAATCCCAAGTCCCAACAGCGATGTTTCTTTACCTGGGGAGATCAAAAAAAACAAAAAATACCAAATGCAGTTGTTTTTTTCGCGGTTGTTTTTTTCAAGGCCTGTCACTGGCCTGCTTGGTCGGCCTGCTGCTTTTCATGGAGTGGGATTTCTTCAGTAGAGCTTCCCATTTGCTTGTTGTCTCTAGCTGCCATGTTTTTTGGTGAAGGTGGATTTTTTCAGGGCCTGTCATTGGCCTGCTTGGTGGGCCTGCTGTTTTCTTGAAGTTGGAATTTTCCGTTGGGCTTCTAGTTTGCTTGTTGTCTCTAGCTGCCATGTTTTTTGTGAAGGTGGATTTTGTTCAGGGCCTGTCGCTGGCCTGCTTGGTCGGCCTGCTGCTTTTCTTGAAGTGGGACTTGTTTTTGATTGGGCTTCTAGTTTGCTTGTTGTGTGTGGCTGCCAGTTTTGTTGTGCAGTTGTTTTTTTCAGGGCCTGTCACTGGCCTGCTTGGTCGGCCTGCTGCTTTTCTTGAAGTCGGATTTTTCCCATTGGGCTTCTAGTGTGCTTGTTGTCTCTAGCTGCCATGTTTCTTTGTGAAGGTGGATTTTGTTCAGGGCCTGTCGCTGGCCTGCTTAGTGGGCCTGCTGCTTTTCTTGAAGTGGGATTTTTTCCATTGGGCTTCTAGTTTGCTTGTTGTCTCTAGCTGCCATGTTTTTTGGTGAAGGTGGATTTTTTCAGGGCCTGTCACTGGCCTGCTTGGTGGGCCTGCTGCTTTTCTTGAAGTGGGATGTTTTTGATTGGGCTTCTAGTTTGCTTGTTGTGTGTGGCTGCCAGTTTTTTTGTGCAGTTGTTTTTTTTCAGCGCCTGTCACTGGCCTGCTTGGTCGGCCTGCTGCTTTTCATGGAGTGGGATTTCTTCTGTAGAGCTTCCCATTTGCTTGTTGTTTCTAGCTGCCATATTTAGTGGTGAAGGTGGATTTTTTTCAGGGCCTGTCACTGGCCTGCTTGGTCGGGTTGCTGCTTTCGTGAAGTGGGATTTTTCCACTAGGCTTCCAGTTTTGTTGTTGTGTGCGCCTGTTTTTTCTTCTCCTCTGCGCAGCAGAGCTTTTTACTGGCCAGAGCTTGAAAATTTGTTTGGTCAGTTGCTTGGTCGGCCTGCTGTTTTTGGTGAAGTGGGACTTTTTTGGAGGGTTTCATCAATTATGCTATGAAATCTTTGAAGTTTATAAACCATTGAAATATTTTGGTATTACAAAAATATTTCGGCTGTGAAAGGAAGCCGCATATTTGCAATCAGAACATAGTTGAAAACCTGAAATTGTCCTGAAACAATATGTATGTTTCAGATTCTATTGGTGAGACAGCTGAAGATAGACAGATTCAGACACATTCAGGTTTTCAGACTGTTTTCAGACATATGTGTGCATGATTCAGAATCTGAAAAATCTGAATTTTTTCAGATGTTCATCATTTCCTTTACTAAATTTTCAGATTCAGAGTTTTTCAGATTTTTTCAGATTCTTAATTGTTTTTCTAATTTCTCAAATGTTGAGGAAGTTTGATCAGATTTGATTGCAATTCTGAGTACACGGGGCCTCATTTGTGGGCAAGTGTTGATTTGTGAATATACATATATATATATATTGACCTACCCATATGCATTTGTGAATGGTTGTGATCAGTGATATTCTCATTTACGTAGTTTCATACTTGCCTGATTGTCAACTGAGATTACTTCTTAACATATCAAAACACGATATTGTTTGCTTGTGGGTTGTTGCTTGCGAGTACAATGGAAATGATTGATGAACTATGTTTTGAGTGCTTAATATTTTGTTTGACACTCATATCAAGAATATACATAAATGAATTGTCAACATGTTTGTTATGGATTTGCTCATACTGTGAAATTCAACTCACACATTCAATGCAGCGACCTTGAGTATGACCGCAGCTCTCAGCTCCTTCATTTTGAGATGTTTAATGTGAATGATTCTCATCAAACGACTCATTATTGATTTGATCCCAGTTTGCTAAACAAATTTCTTTGCGTTTCGCAGCGCTTCATTTCGCGCTGATACATGCAGTAATGAAATAAGACTGGTAGATTCTTGTGCTGGCCATGCAGCGTGTTTCGACCGCGGTGGTGAGATGTCGCATATTGCGCTGGGCTCGTTGCCACTTGGAACGCGAAGCAGATGCGCCGTTGATGCAACTTTCATCTGAGATGTGGACAGTGAGTCTGGGTGAAATATGTGCGTGCTTGCGGCCATATTTGCGACACATCTCTGGCGGCTCTTGCTGCAGTGGACAGCGCTTGCGCCAGCTCATCTGATAGCCGCGTGATGGCTGCGAGCGGGCCTACAACCTGCATGGACGTCGTCGCTGCTTCCGTTCTTTTTGGACAAGATTGCAGAGTTCCTTGGTCGTGGATGCCCGGTCTCTCACACGCCTGTCACATGGCAACGCGCGATTAATGCATCTCGATTGGGTTGGCATGACATGTCTCAGTTGCACCCATGCCAGCACCTGCAGTTTGGCTTACTAGCTGCCTCACTGGACATGGCGCCCAAAACGTCTGGACGCGGCAAAGGCCAAGGAGGAGCCGCAGGCTCAAGTGCGGAAGGTTGAAGGTGCATGGCAAAGGCAAAGGCAAAGGCCGCGGCAAATCTGCTAAGTCACGTGAGGAACCTTCCGACTGCGTCGAGGTGTCAAAGGACTTCTACAAGCGTGCTACGGAGGAGCTGTCCTTCCAGATCCAGCAAGGCTGTTTCACTGGCGCCTCCGAGGCGATGGACGCGCGGTGTGCGCCGGGTCGCCGCGAAGCAGATCTGAACGCCTTCGCGGAAAGCCGCCGCCCGAGCGCGCTGGAATGGCTCCACATTTTTGGCAAGCAGACAAGGCACGAGGTGGTCGTGGCTGGGGAGCGGCGTGGCCAATGGCTTAGCCGTTGGCAAGTTGCGGCCCAGTTGGGGAGCCCAGAACATCTCGATTGAGTCTCGCCCGGCGAAGAATGAGGTCCTGAAGCGCCCCAAGGAACTCGAGTGCTGGTTTCGCGCCGACTGCTTGTTGGAAGCCCACGCAGAGGGAGCAGCAAAGCGCTAGCGCGCGCGCGGGACAAATCCCGCTGCCGGCAAGCGACGCGACGGTGCATATGCAACGCCTAGGGCGCGGCGTCCGCCGCCCCAACAAGATGAGTGCCTTGGCCCTTCGCATGCGCGCGCTTGCCAGAAGACCACTCACACTGGTCGAGCGCCTGAGCAACATCAAGTCGAAGATTTGGCGCCTCATTGTTGACCAGGAGCGCTGCTTGAGTCGCGGCGAGCAAGAGCTGCACGATTCCGGGCTCACGCAGTGGCTGCTGGATAAGGCGATCGAGCTCCACGACCAGGAGAAATGCTTGGCGGTGGCGCTCAAGGAAGCTGAAGGCTGAGTCCCCTCGCCGCATGGTGCAGCGGCCCCAGTTAGCCCAGCGGCAGTTACCCACAAGAGTGACAGTGCCTGAGCGATAGCGCTGCGGACTGTGTCCGCATGCTGCGCAAAGTGAGCTATGTTGCGCGCTGCTGGAGTTGCGGCGCTTGCAGCACTCATCCCTGCAGCTATACTCGTTGTGTGAGCACACGCGTTGCGCAAGCAGATGCAGTTTTGACCGTTGCGATGTGCAAAAAGTGCCAGCTGCGTGACGCATGTCTTCTGCATGATCGCCAGCTTTAGCTTTGAAGCACTTCACGGCTTGCGCTTTGAAAAAAACAGAAGCATATCGCGTCGCTTCGATTTTGCTCTGCACTGTTTCCGCCCGTTTTCACCGATGGCGCCGAAGAAGTCAGCGGCTACAAAGGCCAAGACACAGCCTGCGGACGTGAAAAAACAACAAACAACAAAAGCGAGGCGCGCGGCGAAGTCAAAGGCAGCAGCGCTGGATGTCCCCGAGGTGAGTGAGGAGCTGTACAAGCGCCACAACGCTTTGTCATACCAGATCTGGAAAGGCGGGGATTCCTCCGACAGGCCTCGGAGACGCAGCGGGCACTGCGTGAGCCAGGGCGTCGCGACGCCATCCTGAAGTCCTTTGCGGAGCACTCAAACGGCACTACGCTGCAATGGCTGCACACCTTCACGCAGCACACGATCTTCGAGACGTTGCAAAGTGCGGAGAAGAGAGGGCAGTGGTTCAGTCGTGGCAAGTAGCTGCAGCAATGGGGACGCCCGTGATGAGACCCTGAAAGCCATGGGCGAGCCAGAGTACTGGTGGACGATGGACAGCTTGGTGGAGGCGGCGGCGGAGAAGGAGGCGCAGAGCGCTGTCGCGCATGCCAATCACGTGGCTCAGCCGCCCAGTCACCAAGAATCGATGCAAACTCGCACGATGAAGCGCCTCGAGGGCGGCATTCGCCGCCTCAACAAGCTGAGCGTATCGTCCCTGCGCTTGCGTGGTCGTGCGCCGGAAGACGGCGCTCTCGCGAAAAGCCTGCTTGACACTGAGACCACGATCAGCCGCTTGGTGTTCGACCACCAGAAGTCACTCCATCGCGGCGAGCAGGACAAAGACTGCACGCAGTGGCTGGCCCAGCAGCTGGCGGATCTATCAGCGGCTGAGAAAGACATCGGAGACGTGTTGAAGCACGGCGAGGAGACCTTGCGCCCTGCGCCGGACGCGGCGTCGAGGCCTCAGGCTTGTTGACGGGGCCGTAGGCCGCTTTGCCGCGCGGCTCCTGCAGTTCGCGTGTGCGGAGATCTAGATATCAGCGTAGACTCGTCCGTGCTGTCGCAGCAGAGGCGCGCTCAAGAGCGGATTAGCTTTATAGATCTGTTTATATATCGCTTCTATAGCCCTGCGCGGCGCACGCGGCGGAACGCATCTATATAGCGCTGGCTTTCGCGCGTGAAAAAAGCTGTGCTTGGTGACCATGCTTCATTCTGTTGCGCCGTGCATGTATGCGCACGCAGGCGTTTGGCTCACAGCACTGAAGCCCTCCGCATCGTGTTTCCCCAGTCGGGCTGAACACCGCCGCGCGGTTCCACTCTTCGCGAAGCGGGAGCCATGGAGGCTTAAATTTGCCCGAGGCAGCCGAGCTCCTGGCAGCGTATCCCATCGTCGCGCTGTTCGCGGAGAAGGTGACACAGGACATCCTGCTGCGAGAGACCACTTCCCTTTTGAGAATGCGGGACATCTTGGGCATGTACCAGCGTTTGAAGCTTGGCGAGTTGCCGGTGAACGCCGAGAGCACTGCGACCTTCACCGCGGCCGTGCGTGCCCACCATGCAGCGCTGCGGGCCCGAGATCATGGCGCCGAAGCACAACTTTCTTCATCATCTCGGGCCGCAGATCTTGCGCGATGGCATGGTGCTGGACTGCTTCCCAGTTGAGCGCAAGCGCAGGCTACTCAAAGCTTACGCCTCGCACTTGCACTCGGGCCCGGGGTTCGAGCGCGGCATCTTTGCCCGCAACATTCTCGCATCCGCGCACATCGCGGTAGCTGCGCGGGAGGATGCTCTGTGTTGCGCGGCGAGGTTTTGTGCGAAGACAATGCGAACATGCTGGTGTCTCATCAGTTTTATTGGAAACAAGACCTCTACACGGCGGACGACGTTGTCCTGGCGCAGGGCGTCCCCGTGTCCCTGGTGTGCGGGCTACGCGTAAATAATTAGCGACCGCATGGCAGCTGTGGTGGTGCCGCTCGAGCTCCTGTCCAAGTCCGCGACTTTCTCAACGTGGCGTCAGCGGAGAGACTGCGCCTCGCTCTTGGGTGGCAGCGGCGCGGCGACGTCGTCGAGATCATCGCTTGGTGACACTGGCAAAGACTCAGTGCAGCAAAGCGCGGCTGTGTGGAAAAAGCCCCGTTCGCTTTTTCAGCGCGTGCCTAAATTTCTAAAAATTATGCAAAAAAGCTAAGTTCACCTAAGTTCCCTAAGTTCCTTAAGTAACTTAGGCTAGAACTTACTAGAACTTAGCGATAAGTCCTTATAAGTTCTACAGAACTTACACTAACATCTATCGTATCTTCCTTAAGTTGCTATAGAACTTGCGCTAAGTTCTATAGAGACTTGCGAAACTTACTTTGGATTATAAGTTAGGATGTAGAAGTAATAAGTTGGGTTATAAGTCTCTATAAAACATAGCCTAACCCCCACACATGGCAGTAGGGCCCCGGAACCCCTGACGTCGGCCAGTGTCGGCATTTGTCGGCATTTGTCGGCGCATGTCGCGTGTTTTTTTTTGTGGTTTTTGCCTGCGCTTGATATCGACCGCGGTTCTCTCAGCTCGAGACTCCTTTGTTTTCCCTTTTTTTCTTCTCCGAGCTGCCTGCACGCTATGTAGCGGAGGCTGCGGCCCCGAAGGCTTGCTGCTCCCTGTGTGGGAAGTCGTCCGTGGACGACACCAGGGGAAGATCATCCGGTGTCTCCCCTGAGCATCAGCTATTGATTCTGATCAATGAAAAACAACGTTTTTTTATTGATACTGATTTGGATTGTTTTAATTGACTTTTTCAATTAGAAGCTGGACTGCCAAGACTTTTACCTTCTATTGATGTTTTTGGCTGATTTCGATGTATTTCCTATTGATTCACACTTTGCGTTTTCTATTGATTCCAACTTCCAGCTTGCAGGTCGTGAGCTAGCGCAATATCACATATATATATATATATTCACATTCATTCCGCGGCTGTGAGACTTTGGCTCCAGCTATGAAAGGGTGCCTCTTCCACAGACGCTGGTCCATTGCAGTCAGCCCTGCAGTCAGCCCTTGACAAAAGGGCGCCTCTTCCACAGACTCTGGTCCGTTGCCGTCAGCCCTTGACAAAAGGGCGCCATGGCCTTAGTAGCAGGCAAAGGCGGGGCCAGGCATTTCTCAAAGCCAAGGGTGGACGCTGACATCTTGTTCAAGATCTTGTCCAACCACAGCGATCTGCTGTCTGACCTTGGCCCGTACGAAAACGTGAGCAGGACTCAAGCCTGCAACCCAAATGGCTTGGTGCAAGGGCTCTGGTGCAAGCTGAAAAGAGCTGCGAGATACATCAGAGCAACCTGAGAGCAGCGCTGACCGCATGCATGACCGCAGCTGTTTTCTTGCTCAAGCCCGACCGCTAGCTAAGCCCCTCGTCAAAAGAGGGCCCAATTCGCAACACCTTGCCAAAAGGTGAGAATACCTTGGCAATCTCTTGCCAAAAGGGCGAAGCCGGCTGACTGGCCAAAGTGGGATGGAAAATATGAGGAAAAGAATAAGAACCGGCCCGCAGGGGTCGGGACGGTCAGCCAGTCAAGCTCCTTCGGGCAGTCTCCGCTTGATTGCAGCTGCAACAAAATCCCTTGCTAAACGGGGAGGTGCCCCCGCCCCTTGCTAAAAGGGGTACTCCTTGCGAAAAGGAGTGCCAGGCCACACACCAACTCCTTGCCAAAAGGAGTCCCTTAGCCGGCCAAACTCCTTGCCAAAAGGATTTGGTGGCCAAGCACCAAGCCAGCCCCAACTCCTTGCCAAAAGGAGTTTGCCAGGCCCAACTCCTTGCCAAAAGGAGTTTGCCAAGCCATTCCAACTCCTTGCCAAAAGGAGTTTGCAGGTCAGCAGAACTCCTTGCCAAAAGGAGTTTGTAGCATGCTCTGCTAGCCTTACTCCTTGACCAAAGGAGCTGTTTCACCTACCCAACTCCTTGTCAAAAGGAGGTGGCACAAACAAGAGCCGCTTGGAGTTAAAACCAGTCAGGTGAGGGTTGGGGAAGGGTTGGGAAAGGGATGGGAAATTCAAGGGGGTGAGTTGGACATTTGCATGAAAAAGGTCTCCCCTTGTGTTAGATAGCACACAGGTCAAACAACAAATCCTTGGCAAAAGGATTCACCCTCAAAAGCTCATAGCTCAACTCCTTGAAAGTCTTGGGCCCCTCACTCAAACAGTTTGAGGTACAGTGTAGCCCCTTGAAAGCTACTCACCAATAGAGTTTTTTTCACCTTGAAAAAACTTTTAAAGGACTAATGTTGTCAGTCTGTGGGAATAGTTTCAAGCAAATGTTTGAGCATCCCTTGCCAAAAGGGTGGTGGGCTTGCAGATTCACCCTTGGGACAATGGGGATTGCCCCTTTGCAAAGGGTGACCTAAAGGGTTGTGCCAGGGTCAAAAGGGACTTGAATAGATTGCAAAAGGTGTGGATGAAGTATAAAGAGGGAACATGTTGGAGTCTAATCAAATGAATATATGAGTAGTCAACCTACAAATGTGGATTTTGCAAATCTGATGAAATCTGATGAAATCTGATGAAATCTGATGAAATCTGATGAAATCTGATGAAATTATGGTTTTGATCAGATTTGATCAGGTTTGATCAGATTTGATCAGGTTTGATCAGGTTTGACAACTCCATGTCAAACAATATTTCCATTGGGCAAGTGCTTGAAATCCCATATTCTAGATGTGAAATGGGGATACCAGAACTGGTCAAAGTTGTTCAATCCTTTTGGCAAGGACCATTCAACTGTTCATAGTTGTTCAATCCTTTTGGTAGGGACCATTCAACTGCTACTCAAAGTTGTTCAATCCTTTTGGCAAGGACCATTCCAAGCGCTACTCAAAGATGCAACCTTTTTTGGCAAGGGCTTTTCAACTGCTTCTCAAAGTTGTGCATTCCTTCTGGCAAGGATTATGCATTAGCTACAGATTGGCTTCAAATACTTGTTTTGCAGGCAACTTTGGCTCAATAGTCAAGTGTTAATCGTGGTGAAAGCTCTGAAGAAAAAACCCTTGACAAAAGGGACATCCACAGGCACAGGGAGCTCAAAGGACAAGAAACCCTTGAAAAAAGGGAACCCCGACAAGAAGCCCTCGACAAAAGGGATGCCTGGCAAGAAACCCTTGAAAAAAGGGCAGGGGATTCTGAAGGCTTCAGCTCTGAGGAAGCTAGGCAAAATGTCACTGGCCCAAAAGATGCAAAAGATTGCAGAAGATGCTAGCACACCCGAAGAAGGGGCCCTGATGCTGAAGGACTCAGTTTCCAAGCTGGAGAACTCCAAGATTTGGTGCAAACACCAGACTTACCTGAAGAACAACCCCGACGAGAAAGAGAAGTTCGACCAGCTCTCTAAGAAAGAGAAGGGTCACCAGGCAGCCCTTTGGTGCCTCCAACAAAACGTGCCAAAGTTCATGCGCATGAGTGAAAGCTTGGAACTCTTGACAAAAGGGAGCGCTGGGAAACTGAGATGGAAATGTTGACCCGGTTCAGCAGCCAAGAACTAGAGTGCCACTTAGAAAGTGGTCGAGTAGTGTGGCGATATGACCCATGGACCCCTTCATGTGTGCAGTACCAAGACATGCAAGATGTCACAAAGACCACTAGCGTGAAGAGATCTCGGAACATGACTGAAGGACAAGAGTTGGAGCAGAACGAAGAGACAGAAGACCAGTGGCAGGCCTACAAGTCCAAGGACTTCAACGCCCACATGCTGGAGATTCATGGGTGGGGGGCCAAAGGAAAATCCTTGACAAAAGGAGTTGGGAAGGGTAAATCCTTGTCAAAAGGAAAGGGCAAAGGTGTCAAAAAGGGGGTCCCTTGCCAATTGAGGATGGTAACCCCGAGCCAGAGGAAGAGAAAACCCCTGAACAAGAGTGGCAGACTTGCTTAAGCAAAGTGAAGAGGGCAAGGGGTGCCAGCAACAGCGCTTTGAGTGACCTAGAACCAGCCATGCAGAAGTGCAGCCAAGCCAAAAGGCTAACCAAGACAACGAAGCAGGACGCCGAAAAGATCAGCAAACAGCTGCAGCAACAAATTGCACAGCTCAAAAGCGTTTTGTTGAAAAAGGAGCACTCCATGAGCCTGGACAAGGTCAAAGCTTTGCTGCTAAGCTCAGCCAAAAAGATTAAGGAGGTAAAGGAAGAGGCCAAAGACTTCCTCCAGTTGGCCAACAAGGCTACATCACGGGCAAGCAAATCCTGACAAGTCCTTGTCAAAAGGATAGTTGAAGACTTTGCCACAAGCCCTTGCCAAAAGGGTTGCATGTTGATGCGATTATTCCTTGACAAAAGGAATTCCTCTTTCAGGAGACATCCCTTGCTAAAAGGGCGAAACACATCACTTGACAAAAGCGTAGTGCTTGGCTGTATAAAAGGGTTGGGTAGTCACTTGCCCCTTTTGGCAAGGGGTGTGCTGCTGACCATTGGCGTAGAAAAGGCGTGCAAAAAGGGCTGGCTTGGGTTTCAAAGGGTTTTGCTTGGGCTTGGGAGGGTCTGCGGGGCTCTTTTTGAGGGTTTCTTTTGAAAGGGTTAGGTGAAGGCAAGGCAAGCTTAACCAAGTTGTCCATCCATTTGCATTTGGGCTCAAGCCCCGCCAAACCCTTGACAAAAGGGTCATGGAAGAAGAAGCGGAAATGGGCCTTGTCAAAAGGCAAGAAGTTGTTCAATATCACCCACAAGTTCCATACCATGATGCACTTGATTAAAAATAGCCAGTTCCTGAATTACAGGATCCACTACAATTACAGGGCAGAAGATTATGTGGGCAAGCTGAGCACCTTGGCTCACTCAGTCAGCTTTGGAGTCAAGGCAGTCAGGCTAAGTGCGAAAGTGGCCGCTAAGTATAGGACCCTTCTACATCTCCAGCTGACCAGGCCAGGCTTTGGCTTTGTTGACGAAGCGCCAGACAACTTGTGCTAGCCCTTGGCAAAAGGGCGCTTGTAGCTCCTTGAGAAAAGGAGAATTGATACAGCTGCAAGCTCTTGGTCAAAGGTGGCCAGTCTCACCCCGTCTGATAAAGTTATATTAGCTTTGCGCTGGGAAAAAACAAGAGCTTCAGCTTTCAGTGCATCATGGTTTTCTATTGATTCCCCTATCGATTTGTCCTTCGAAAAGGTGCTGTTTTGCTATTCATCAGACTATTGAATCTCTTATTGAATGGACGTCTGTTAAAATCAACTAGAAATTATTGAAAAAAGTCTCCTGCAATAACACCAGAAAAAATTGATTAGAATGAATAGCCGATGCTCAGGGTCCTGAAAGTTGTCAGTCCCTGAAGACCATGGTGAGCCGGAACGCCGGAGACGCGATCGCAGAATTCACCGTCGAGGACAAGAAGGCCTTCTTCAAGAAGGTTCGCGAGAACGGCGAGGGCTCTCGGTACAATTGGGCCACGGTCAGAGCCGCCCTGCAACCAGACCATCAAGAAAACGATTCGGGCCCAGGAGCACTCCACCATCACGGACTCCAAGCCGAGAGCGGTTTGGCTAGGGCTTGGGTTCTCTGCCGAGCCATTGGACAAATGCCCCACATGGACCTGCCCAATCGCCTCTGCATCGCGAAGTCTTTCGGGACATCGTCGAAGACGTGGAGCGGCAAAATCATGGAGAAAGAGCAGCTCCGAGAGCGGAAATCCGGCGGCAAGCGCAAAGCCAATCTTACGGAGGACCGCCCGCGATCCCGAATTCGACGTGCCGGAGGCGCCGAAGCCCGCGGGCCCAGGGCCTCCGGCCAAGAAGGGGCGCGCTGTCTCCCCATCGGCCAAGAAGAAGGCCAAGCAGGAAACCAGGGATGCTGCTGCTGCCAGCCGCTTCGCTAAGCAGAAGCAGTGGGCGGCCTTGCTGACCCCGGCAACCGCTGGCGCACTGGCTGTCCTGGACAGCGTCCATGAAGCTGGAAGTTGACCAGCCTGAGCTTCTCAAGGGTCTGTCCGAGTGTAAGACCCAGTTCGCAGCGTGGGTAAAGCGAGCACGTGCTGGACACGGGCACTCTGCCGGCCGGGGCCCTGGTGGCGGCCTTGCCTTTCAGCCTTCAGGACTTGAAAGATCATCTCAAGTCTTGCAACGCATGCTCAAGCAAGGCCGAACCCTTGTCAAGGCAGTAAAGGCCACATGAGCCGCGACCAAGGCGGAGGCGCTCCCGGCGAGTAGTTGGCAGTATGATGTACATGAAATATTAGGCATATAGGCTTCATGCGTGGGCTTTTATGGCTGCGCTTGTGATATACGCCGATTTTCTTCATGGGCGCTCTCGTCCATCCCTCCCAGGCCATGGCCGGCCGCAAGCGACGCCTCAGTCATGAGCATGAGGAGGAAAACTTCGGTCGCTGTCTGTCAGCGCCTGCTCGGACGCAGCGCGGAAGATCTGGAATATCGCTGGAAAGCTCAGGGAGGATGGAGCTGCGGCGTCGCGCTCGAGTGCGTTCACGGCTCGGGAGGATTGTAGGTTCGGCGTGCAGCTGAATATCATGTACCACGTCCTTCGCATCATCAGGTGCGCTTCTGAGCATCATCTGGAGCGATAGGGCCAGCTTAATATCCATCATTGCAAATCGTTCGCCTCCAGAAAGTCAAGGGCAGGATTTACCACGAAAGCACATGCCAGCCATGACATCCACACCTCTATACCAGGATCTGCTGAAGCGCTGGTGACGTTCATTGCGAGCGCCATCTTCCAGCTGTCCAGCTTCGTGATCTTCGGCCATGGAGGTACGTTGACTTTCTCAGCCTCCTTCCGTGATATCCTTGGTCGATCATTGTTGTGACTTCGGCGATCTCTCGACCCCCTTCTTCGTGATGATCTCCTGTTGTGACGACGGTCATCATCTTCATCATCGGATGGTTCTTCTTCGTCGTCCTCGTCTCCATCATCATCATCACCAGGTGGGTCAGGTGGATTTCCGAGACCAGGTGGACCGCCATCTCCGTGACCTCCACCACCTCCATTATTGCCGGCTGCACCAAGTGGCCTTTGGTATGGATCCTACTGCTTCATGGAGTTGGTCGATATGAGCCTGTATCATTGGAAAACAGCCCGGTCCAAGGCTGTAATTCATTGGTTTTGGAACATTGGGTGCCTGTACGCTAGAACTATAGATGTTGCCACATTAGCCTGAAAGAGCATTACCTGACCTTGTTGTTGAGGTCCATGCGTGCTATTACTCTTACGGGTCTTCGAATTATGGCGTTTACTGGTCCTATCAGAATCACCCCTCAGTAGAGCTCGTCCACGGTCATTGGAGTCCGCCCCAACGATGCCTTGCATGGTGTTCTCACTCTCAAGCTCCCTGTTCGTCTCTGCCAGCTGATATACAAATCCCGCCTGGATCCTGAGCTCGCGCCGTGTCTCCTCGATTTCCTCAGCCATTGCAGCGATTTGATTGAGGTAATCAGATTGTGCATCATTGGCCTTCTGCCTCGACGCAGTTTGCAAGTCACCGTCGAACTCCCGATCCCTCTGTGTGGCGCGTTCATGTAGTGCATTTCCTTTATGAGCTCGATCTCTTGCAATCTTGATCTCCTCATTCACCTTTGCGTCACGTTCCTGCACTGCGCGCAGGCCAATCAGATACATCTCATCCGTTCGCTCACGGCAACCCGTGCGCAGTGGGCTTCTTGTTCGGCGTACCTGATGGCGTCGTTCGCTTTGCTCACCAATGTACCTTGCGTCTCGTCGTCAATCGCCATTGTTGGTTGTGGCATCGATGCTGTTTCCAGTCTCTCGCGCAAACCACGAATGGTGTTCTCCTCGTTCTGCCAGTCCGTATTGATCTTCACTTGGTAGGAGTTGATCATTGATTGATACTGTGCAATCTCAGAAGAAGCGCTTCTCCTCTCTTGCTCAGCATTGTTCTTGCTAACCAACGTGCTTTCCTCCTCACATCTGATTCGATGTTCAAGAAGATCAACGGTTGTGACCATCTCATGGTTATGTCGGGCTTCCTCTTGATACTCTCCGTAGATCTTCACAAGATGTTGCGCTTGATCTTCGGATAGTTTTGTCTTCCCACGTTGAATGTCAATGTGTTGAACAGCTTCTCGAAGTTGTTCGTCGGATCTTTTGGAGGATATGAGCTACTTGCTGTTCCGAAATACCAGCTCTCCGTTCCAGTTCCTGAATGCGCGTAACATTGCCATGGTCGTCACGTTCATATGACTCCTGTAGCGTAGCCAAATTGCGCGTAGCCTCTTCCACTTCCTGCCTGAGGTTCTTGTTCTCCTGGGCGATCTTTGACGGACTTGAGCCTGTAGGCGACTTCGATCGCCCTTTCTCCTTTCTCACAGGACTCATGACGCCCTTCACGCTCCTTCTCGGTGTCGATAGTGAAGCTGATGAGGATCTCTTCTTTTCTCCGTCCCTAGACCACATAGTGTGACCAACTTCTTTCCAGGAGGAATGTGATTGGTCGTGGCTAATACCAGAACTTGCACTTTGTTGTGTTTGTTGTGTATCTGGAGAGTCCGCGATTGCCGGCGCAGCAAACCTAGCTGTGGAACCCCTGAAACTGTCATTTCCAAAGGTTGCAGTTCATGGTCTTCCGGAAGAATCCATTGCGCGGCTGTAAATAGGTTGTATTGTACCGCAGTTGCAGTCCTCCGCTGGGACCAATTGTAAGCTTACGGCTGATAACCTGCCAGGAGGCGAGCCAACCACGAAGTCAGTGACAAGGCAGTTGGGTGAAACAAGAAGCCCAAACAAGATGACCCAGGCCGCTTTGACCCTAACACACAGATCTCGGTCAATCTTTTTTGAGGTTAAAGGAAACCCAAAGTAAAACCCATTTTGGGGGCCCGACAAAACGTATTGCGCTACAACGCGCTCTTGGGACACTTCTATCGAACAAGCGCCCTGTTAAATACCTATTTGAACAAACCCCCGTACAATACCTATTGAACAGAACGCTGTCCCCAGTCCCCAGGGTGACGTTCAATAGCGGGTTTAGACCACCCCACATACAAACACGCCTACACACATGCATACATGCATGCATACATACATACAGACATACATACATACATACACACATACATACACACATACATACACACACACACCTACCTACTACCTACCTACCTACCCTACATGCCTACATGCCTACACACATACATACATAAACACAGTGTTACAGACATACATACATACATACATATATACATACACACACACATACCTACCTACATACGTACGTACATACATACATACATACTGCTCAGAATCTCCGGGCCGGCCAAAATCCCAAGGGCAGGTTCTGAGGGTCACCCTGTTCTCTTCCCCTCCTTTAAGGTCCCTCGAACCTTTGTGGGGATGTTGTTGTGTGAACAGCCGACGCGTGCATATGGATGCTTTGGCTCAAGACGAATATCCAACGGAACGCTGTAAAGAAGCTAAAGGGCCGTGCTCCGCTGTTGCAGGCGGTTGTGAGACAACGCAGACCATATTATATTATCCTTACACCCCTATTTACAACGACCCCTACCACACGGCTTTACAACCGAGGCTAGTGGTCACCCCACGTGAATCGAGAGAGATCGAGCAAAAAGATCGAGCCACTTCTCCGGGAACAAGCAAAGGCAAGGCTTTCGGCGTGGCAGGCGCGGATTGATCAAAACGTGTCGACTGGATGCGGATAGACGTCCTACCCGGCAGCATCCTTTTTCAGGCGCCTGACACTGTGCCGGCTGAGAACAAACCTGAAAACATGAAGCCCTCAGCTTATTGCAAATAGATTTTGTTCGAGATGTTTGTTCCCAAAAGGGGCCTTCATGCTAAATGCCGTAGCCCCGGCCAAAAGGGGCAACACCCGTGCTTCAACGGCTGCAGTCGGAAAATTCGCCGGCTCTGCCAGCGTCTCTTGTGGATTCTTGTAAGCTGTGTTGTTTGCGATTTTGAGCGAATTGTCCCACGCGGAACAACTACAAGAGACGCACGTGATTGCTTTCTGCACAAGCACGTGCCTACGAAGCGGCCAGCGAGCAGTGAGGCCCGTGGCAAAGCCCGCGCCACGGAACAATACTTGCAGCACCGCTCCGACACCGGTGCTGCACAGTGCCAATGACATCGGCACACCAGATGGTTTTAGAATCGCTTCGCGTGATGGGGTTGCGTGATGGATCACGACGTAGCCCATCGTAGCCCCATCCCCGAGCGCTCCTCACAGGTACCTTTTCAACCGCTCCTGTTTAACCAAGTCTTCAGTTTGAGTTGCTGCTTTCTGTGCATTCGCAGGCGAAATCACGCTCTCAACCTGTGATCATGGTTTGTGATAGTTTGGTTTTTGAATCTGTTAGTTTGGATTTGGGGAGTGGATTTCTTGCCAAGTTGCAATGGGATCGATCACATTATACAAGTATATGTGTAATAGTACATGTTCGCTGTCTGCATGTGATTTGTGCCTGGTGATGCCTTGTGATCATTTCATGCATCATGCTTATTCTTTGAGGGCATCACCAGGACCACAAATCACATGACCTGTCGAGCCTGGTCCAAGCATGTGAACCCTGTGACAGGGAAAGGAAGCTTGTAGCCTAAATATTTGGGATGGGGGTGATACAATTTCAAGTCATTGCAACAAAGCCCTTGTCACATGTTGAGCCTGTCAGTACTTGGCTATTTACAAGTTTACAGAATCCCAATATGTGACAGGGCTGCGTTTCAACCTGATGTTGTATTCAGCAGGCAGTCTGAAAGGGTGATATGTAGAACTAGTTCTTTCATTCACAGAATTGTTTCCTGTCAGGTTGGAAGCTTTCTGGGTTCATGCACTCATGCAATAAGAAACATGTTACGAGGAAACAATTGGGACCTGCAAATGACCCTTCAGATGTACCGCTGAATTTTGAACTTGTAACGTCGTTTAAAACTAGCTCGCCGCCCTTTTTCCACTCCAGCTCACTGTACTGTAGCAAGCTCACCTCAGCAAAAGCCATATCAGGCTGGTTCATAGGGTGGGAGAGAAGGGTGGGAAGGACCTGGGGCTGGATTTTGGTCAAGATGAAAAATCAAGGTCTTGCCTAGTCTCTCGTTTTGCAGTTGGCCCCAGAATGTGTCGCAAATAATTTCCATGACATCCAACAGCCAAGTGTGTTTGCTTTGGCCCTTCATGTCCTTCGAGTTGTTTGGGCCTTCGAGTTGTCATATATGGGCTGACTTCAAATCACAATCTCTGAGCAGGTCTAGAAGCTATGAACATGTCCCCTACATGGGTACCACCAGGAACAAAAGGGAAATACTATTTTGAAGGATGGTGCGCATGTACCTAGCATTTTGCAGGCACCTCTTGAACACTCCTCACCAATCTGGCCAAACACAACTCATCAAGCTCATGCCAAAGTTTTTGTAATTCTAGAAATTGAAAAAAAAGTGCACCTGCCAAACACCTGCTAGATGTGGGGACCCACTTCAAAGCATTTAGTTGTGATGGTGTTCCAGTTGCCGGCATCGCAGGAACCAATCAGATCAACTTCAGCTGTTGGGGCCTGTTCTTGCAGCGCGCCTTGTGAGCGGAGCCTGGGTCGGCCGGCAGGCAGCGCACCTCGCAAGGAAGTGGCAATCAAAGCAGCAAATGGCAACCAATGGCAATTTGACTTGCAGCTTGCAGTGCTTGGAGCTCCATGCCACTTCCGTTGCTTTGCACACTAAATGCAGCCGAGGCAATAGGAACCCATACTTTGAATCATGCGCGTTTCCACGTGCAAACATGTGAAGGAGTGCAACCAAACAAGCTGTGTGATGTCAATATTGATCAATGGGCCAGTCAAGGTTGTGTCAGACACGATTGGAAAGTGTGGATGCTGCTCACCAAACAGGCTTCAGTTGCATTGGCTGGCACTCACTTCTGGCAGCATCGCATCTTGAGGTAGTTGTAGTGACATTGAGTCAGAAGCGGCGGCACAATCTGGATAAAACACATCGCATGCATGATCTACAGCCATACTGAATGTGATGCCATCAACCTGCATCTTTGAACACTGCCTGCTCGGCCCAGGTCTTCCTACATCTACAATGAGCAGCAATGCCAATCAAGGCAGGGGTGAGCTTCAACCAGTACCATAGTCAGCCAACCCAAGACTAGAGATGCCCACAACTCGGAACTCTCAAAAGGGTATTGTATCTGTCAACTAAGTGTGCCAATGTGGCGGGCAGACTTGATTCACAGCATGCGTCCTTGCTGCTACTTCTTTGCATGCAATGTGTAATTCTTGTCGTTATATTGAAACATACATATGTTGGCTTCAACCAATGCGCAAGGACCATCAGGCCTGCGCTTTGAATGGGCTTTCAAGGTGCTATCAGCAACTGCCGCAATAGCTTGCTTGCTCCGAATGCCATGTCAGGCCAGGACACAGTTCCCTTGATAGTGTGTAGGTTTGCAGGCATGTGAGATGCAAGCCGACCTACTAGCCCTGTGTAAAGTTGCGTTGGGCATCAGCAGCATGTGCAAGCTTGAAGATGCAGCATGCTGCTCTGGTGTGTGTGTCTTGTCCGGTGGTCGTTTGCCACTGCAACAACTTCAAGCAGGCAATACGAAGTGGCTGAAACTGAGACTTGATGCAGTCTATCATCAAGCAGCTCTAGTTTAAAAAGACAACTGTGCTGGTACATCATGTAATGTCCCACCCCCAGGGTCAAAATGGTCAAACATCAGTTTCAGCTGCAAGTAAGATCTTGGACAGCAGCCGTGGTTGGCAATATCATGGAGCTATGCTTGACTTGCAATGATGGCAGCTACACTGTCTGCCCTGGCATGCATGAGATTCAAAATTACAGTTCTTAGAACCACCAAACAAGCATGCCCAAACTAGTTCCTCTCAGCGCATGCGTTGATGCCAACTTACTCATTTATCGCAGCCCTAATTGTTAGCACGTCAACTGGCGCGACTTGCCAAGCCCGGAAACCATGACCTGGCGCGGGAGAAGTGGGATTTTTTGCCTTTGTATTTTGGGTGATACACCTAAGACACTGGTGAGAAGGGTGTCAGTTGTTGAAAATATGGCATTTGTTGTGGAAGCAATGCTGCGAAATGCTACAGATTGGCAAGGCTGCTGTGTGTCAAAGATGGTTCAATATCCAACCAGTGCTCCATCACCCCCCCAGGTAGCATGGAAACACTTTTGACTGGCAAAACGCGCATTCAATTGGACAAATAACTTGGGCGCCACTTTAATTCAACTTGGTGACTGGCTGGACAAATCCGTGTAAAGAAAGGAAATGAAGGGGTGCAATTGTTGCATTGGTGAAGGTGAAGGTACACTGGTCGGTTGCATTTTGCAATGCCTCTCTCCCTATCTTTCTCTCTCCAGTGCAAAAGGCTCCATGCATGGTGAAACGAATTGCTGGACAGGGCCTGTCCCATTGAAATGACCTCTTCGCAAGTGCTGCGGGAGAGCCTAGGCAAACCCGACCTGCATGATTAATCTCGGAAATTCAGCGCAAGGCAAGATGTGGGCGGTTTCACGTGGTATTGCAAAAAACGGCACACAGAGATATTCTTTGATGGAATTGTGTGTTATGTGTTGTGTAACTAGGAAAACCAAATGGAACTGGGACGCACGCAGCTCCTCACCCGCCTTGATGCGCCAGGCTGAACAGTGTGGCGGTGAAGGGCTTGCAGAGAAAGGATGGGCTTTGTCCCGTCACTGTGGAGGAAAGTGTGTGACAAGAAAAAAATGGCGTTCATTAGGGGCAAGGAATACTTCAAAGAACAGGCTGCTCTCACATGCCTGACGGCTGCACGCCCTCCCCCCAGCCTTGTGCTGACGGGTGAGGCTCTTGGTGTGCAAGAGGTGTGACGTTCAAACAGCCAGGAACAGTGAAACGAACCAATGGCTGACAATGAGGACAATTGGATGTGGTGATTGAGTGAGCCAAATTCCCAGATATGTTGCATGATCAGGCAATGAGAGGTTCACTTGGCGTGTCATATAATTGAATCAAACACGTCACTGGCAGTACCGCCATCATATTTGGAGCGACTTGCACGAAAGCAGCAGGCTTGATGAACTACTATGTCATGGTCAAGTACTATGTCATGGTCATGAAATAGGCTCGCAAACAAATTAAGGGCACCTGTCCAAATGGCCAGGGCATGGAGTTGTCAAATTAAAGATATTGTTTGACGCAATGAGAAACAAGCTTGAGGTGGAAACTAAGTAAAAGAGCCACACCTTCCCCGTGACCGTGACCCAGCCTCACATAGGCATTGACCGCCAGAAGATGCAGGCACTGGCCTTGGGCGTTGCAAGCTTTTCCAAAGTGTTTCTCGACAATGGGGCAATAGGGCCAATTGGTCCAAACAATGAGACATGACTGCTGATTCTGTGCGAATCTGGGACTCTGCAAGTCACCGTGCGCATGGCGCATTGCTGTCAGCCCATAGCTACTCAACATAATGAATTCAGGAAACGACTGCCTGTGACTGCGCCAGTGAGAGTTGGAGAACACGCATGATGTGATATCCTTGCTGAGATTGGGTGGTCTACAAAGGCCACAGTCACAGCCAATCTAATGACTTGTTGACACTGGAAGATGTTTCTGCTAATCTGTTCAGTATCCATCGCCCTTTGCCAACGAAGAGGCCGAGTTTCCAACAGTGCAACAGCTGAGCAGGAGATGCGGGACAAGTCAGACAAAGAATCCTTATTGCAACAATGGTATTATTCTGCTCGTTCACTGTTTGGTCCACATGCACCGTCTTGTCTGCTCAAATTGCAAAACTTGTGTGCAAAGCCGGGCCTTTTGCGCATTGTCGCCAAAGCCCCTGAGAGCTTTTGAGGGGGGGGGGTGAAGAAGTTGTTGGGGGCAGGGGTGACTCATAAAGTACTTGCAGGAGCTGGCCACTATCAGACTCTGAACCTTGCTGGCGGCTCAGTATGGCGCATGTCCATCAATTTGTCTCAAGGCTCACGCAATGCAAAGTGTTTTGAACCCTCAGCAGCAAGATGTATCACTGTCAGAAACAACAAGGAACATGTCAGCGAGATGACACACAGTCAAGCCATGCTCACTCAGACCTTGTTCTCCTGCAGGGTGATGGGTGGGGCGCTCAGTGAGGCATTGCCTTTTGGGCGTTCTTCATTTCGATCGGCTTGCATGCGTGAAACAGCACACTGCATCACGAATCTTACACATGCAGGGGCGCCACGCAAAGAAGGATTTGGGGGCAATAAGGAGTCACCAAGGTCGCATCTCAAACAGGTACTATTTTAGTTCCCGTTTGCTGCCCGGCCAGGCCCCTTACAAGTAGCAATGACCAGTACATTGTGCAAGCTGATGGCAATCCCGTGGTGAGTTAATTTGGGAAAGCAAGCTTGTGCATTAGTACTCATCGGATGTTCTTGTCATGGCGTTCTCCAACATTCAGTCAGAAGAGTTGCGAACCGCTTCAACACTCAACCTGTCAACGTGCAGCAGAGTAGCAAAACATGTCCTGTCAATTGCCATTGCAGCTCGTTGAAATTTTGCTACTTTGCTGCGTAGCTTACAGGCATTGTTCTTACCTGACTCGACTCTCCTGGCTGCTTTTGAAGAACGAACTTCAGGTCAATGTGTTTAATACCAACTGTCAGTGTTTCCAACACACCAGAATCCTCCAGGTCAAAACATTGTTCTAGAGCGGTTGCCCATGCTTGAATCTGCCATGACTGAGGAGAAGTATCTGACATATTGCCATCGCTGTTTATCTCTGAAGCACGTTTGACAGGGCGGCGCCGAACACAAGTTTGATGACTGCTCCTTCAGCTAACTGCATCCAGCTCAGTTTGCCATCTCGTTGCCCTTGTCTTTGAGGTTTGGGATGTGCCTTGTGGCGTGTGGGTTGTTGCCCTTTCTGCATCATACGCTGCAGGTGGACAGGATTTTTCAGCCGACAGCCCCTCCATGATCGCATGGCCTCCAACTCAGAGCAGCCAGCGTACTGTGAAGCTGGAATTCCCCGTGCAGCTGCCATCGTGCTGTATGCTCAGCTCTTTGTGTGGCTGCAAGGGAAGCATGCATTCACTCACCTTGACAAAGCTGCTTGGCCTGCGCTTGCCACGTCTTCTCTCACCAGCTACGCTAGCGCCGAAAGCCTTGCGCGCAAGGCTCCTGGCAGTCTTTTCATCATCTACCAGAAGCTGGCACCAGCTAGAAGCCCCGCTGCATGTGTGGCACACATCGTATGGCTTCCCCTGCATCTGACAGACTGTGAATGTCTTTTATGTTGGCTCTAAGAATCCAGTGTGCGGAAATTATGTCGGGGTTCCAAACAGTCAGCATCAATCTAAGATAGCACATAGCATGAATCTAAGATATCACAGAGCATCAATCTAAGATAGCACATAGCATCAATCAATCTAAGATAGCACTGAACACTCAGCCATGTAAGATAGCACCGAGCAGTGAGCAATCTATGATAGTGCGAACAAAGACAGGTAAACAAGCGCTGTCAGCACTGTTGGTGCCTGGGAGGCATTTGGCTGCCATTGCGCAGGCTTTTCCGAAGCCCTTTGCCGTTGGGCCTCTGCGCCCGATGGAGGTCCCAGAGGCACTGGTGGGCAACAAATACAGGTTGGGCTAGCCTTCTTCAAAGTGTACTCAAAAACATGACACTGTTCATTTGCTCTACATTGCTCTTTGACAATCACAGTTAGAAGAATTAGAATAATTATGATAATTAGAGTAATTAGCAACACGAATCTTGAATTCCTCAAAAGGCACCCGCCCTTTTGGGAATAATCAGGATGATTAGAGAGTTAGAACAATTGGAACAAACATGAATCTGGAATCATGCGTCCCTTTGGAAATAGGTAGAAGAATGAAAATAGACAGGAGAACTGGAGCAAACATTAAACCGGAATTCTCAAAAAAGGGGCTTGTCCCGCTGGTAATACCTAGAACAAGTATAATATTTAGAACAATTAGCAAAACATAGCCCCGTTTCTTCTCCAATTAATTTAGTTATTCGAATCAGCTAGAACAAGTAGGTGATTAGAAATCAATGAATCGGGAATTCCTTCAACAGGCACCCGTCCCTTTGGGAATACGTGCTTAGAACAAATTGAAACATGAATCTGCAATTCTCCAAAGGGCATCCCTCCCCTGGGGAATACAATTGGAACCACTTTCATAATTTCAGGAACTCGGAAACAACATGATGTGGACCCCTCTTCCTTTTTTCCACCTGGGCTGATTGACTGCCTTGTTGTTTGATTAACTGATTGATGAGCCAACTGACAACATCCTGCGCTTTGCATATTCATGGCCTAGCTCACTTCACATGCTTGGCAGGCTTATGCGCTTTTTTCCACATTGTTTCCACACGTGATTGCCCAAGCATTGCGCCGGTCAAGTTGACTTGGCAAGCTTTATCGCAAGTCGCACGGGATTTGTAATGCCTTCTTTCGCTGATAGCTTTCAAACAAGGGCCTTTACAAAGCATCAACAAAAAAAGTGGCATCTCTTGTCCCGAAAACTGCAAAAATTGAGCCAACTGTCGCGTTTGTTTCCTCCCCAAACTGCGAGCTTTGAGCCAACTGTTGCTTTTTCCTCTCCGCGGTTTGAGCGCCTCACGGCGCTAGGATTTTTTCACCGCCATGTGTCGTTTTTTCACGTTTTCGCGGTTTTCACGAGCACCCCCCTTTGCAGAGGTCACTGTCGCCACTCCGGGCACAGTGCGCCCAAAGCTCGATCGCAAACTGCGGAGGGAAACAAAAAAAGAAAGTTGGCTCCAAGCTTGCAGTTTGGCTCAAGCCGCGGAGGGAGAAAAAACGCGACAGTTGGCTCAAAGCTTGCAGCATGTTTGGGGGGGGCCAAATGGCCATTCAGGAAAGATAGAATGTAGCCAACTGAGAGCACTTGTGGCTCCACGATGTGTCGGATGCACGTTGGATTGCTCTCTGAGTTGGTCTGTCGTGCGAGTGAGAAAAAACAAAGGTCAATCTTCAGCTCGCACCGAGTGCCAAAGACAGATGTATATATATACACACACGGTGTGCGGTGTTCAGGTACCAAGCCGTGTGAATATGCACTGAACATAGAGATAGAATGGGTCAGTTGACTTCATGCCTGACGGCTCTTCAGCCCAAATCGTCGGTTCGCGCTAGGAGTCGACCCGATGATGGTTGAGCCAGGCAGCCCCCCTCATGCAGCAAACAGGAGTTTGCATTATGTTCTGGCAATGATGCCAGTCAGACGTGCCCCTCGCATCTTATGGCCCTTGGCATGTGACATAAAGATATGGTCAATTGAGAGTATATGAGCCAGCGTCTATATTTGCTGTGTGGGGTGTATTCATTCTACTTTTAGTGAGTCCCCTATCGTTCTCCACGTTTCGCGTGTTCGCGCTGTGCCCGATGAACCCTCTGCAGGGATCGCGCGCCTCGAAGCGCTCCCACTGTGGCGCCGTGCGAATTTGTAAAGCGCCCGATGAACCCTCTGCGAGGATTGCGCGTGCCACAGCGCCCTCGCTGTGACGCCGTGCGAATTTTAAAACTGCCCGATGAACCCTCTGCAGTGATCCTGCGCGCCCAAGCGCTCTCGCTGTGGCGCCGTGCAAATTCGTAAAGTGCCCAATGAACCCTCTGCGAGGATTGCGCGTGTCAAAGCGCCCTCGCTGCGACTCCGTGCGAATTTGGAAAGTGCCCGGTGAACCCTCTTCGCGGTGACCACGCGTGCCCAACAAACTTTCTACGCAAACCCCTATAGCACCGCGCGAACTCGTAAGCAAATGCACTAGGCCTCACACTTGCAACTCGGGCCAATGCTCGGGGTATCGACGGGGTATCGACCGGGGTATCGTTCTGGGCGTGTGTCGCGTGACGAAAATTTTCACAATTTTCCATAAGCTGTTAGAGCCAAGCAAACACACAATAGCCTTCTCTGCCTTGCGGTAATCATATATCAGTCTTGGCGGCTTGCTTGCTGGCAGCAACCTCAAGGTCGCAAGTCGCAACTTTCACCACAAGCGCAGCGCGCAAGTTACACTTTGGCAGCTCCAGCTCGAAGGTCGCAGCTTGCGGCGGTCACGTGTCCGTCTAAGCGGCTTTTGCTTGCTGGCAGCAACCTCCAGGTCGCAAGTCGCAGCTTTCAGTACAGGCACGGTACACAAGTTAGACTTCGGCAGCTCCAGCTCGAAGGTCCAGCACAAACCATGTTCAGGGGTATCGTTTTTTGTGAGTCCCCTATCGTTCTCCAAGGAAAATGCAAAAAACCAGTATTGAATGAAACGCCGTTGATAAAGTGGTCTTTGATAATTCTGAGGTTGACTCATATATGCACGTAAGCTTTTCAGGATTTGCCGGATGCACAGTGCTTTCTCAGTTTGTTGTATGACTGGACATCGGTGAATCTTCAGCTCACACCAAACTGCTAAAACATGCCGGGATGACATGTGGGGAACATTCGCCACATTCTATCTTTAGGACTCATGCAACTCACACATTTTTTTGTGCATAATTTGGTGGATAAGAACATATTGATTCTCATGGATGCGCGGGGAACTATGACTTCGGATTTTGGGAGCTTCGTTCCGCACTCTAACTTCCGGAACCTGAGTATATTTCCCTTCCTGCGCTGTGCTGCCCGCACCGTCCTCATGACACTTCTCGCACATCTGGTCATGGAGCGAGCACGAATGCATGATGCCTCAAACGCTTTATGATGTTTCTGATGCCATGGGCGCAATACCTGGCGCTCCCCCCTGCTCTTCCCGAAAGCAAGATCCTAAATAAACGGATTTCCGTCCCCAAACGGGCCACCAGACCCAACCACAATTGCGTCCAAACCAAAACTTGGCACAAAGGGATATCCAAGTATTTATTAGGATTTCAAAAGGCGGCCGCTGGAACTACAGGTGGGCTTGCCCCCTACATACTTCCTATATTTTCCGGGCGTTGGCAAAAAGCAGTATGCAACAAACCTCAACCGCCGTAACTCTTTCAAACATCAGGCCAGCGCAGAGCTTCCTCACAAGCACTTCTAGCTACAAGAGCGCAACTCTTCCGAACTATTGCCGAAGGCGAGATTTCCAGCTTGAGCTCTGGGGCAGCGAGGTACAGCTGTGTCTGCGATAATCTGGCCACCTGTGCCTGCGTATACTTTGGCTTTGCCATGGCAACCTTGCACAATGCCCGCAGCTGATCTGGTAGTGTTGCGACCGTAGAGCTCACAACGGGCAACCCCCTTAGACCAACCCCCCAAACGATTTGATGGATTATTGGACCAGCCGGTTCAATACTTATTGAACGGGGTATTCAACAGCAGGGGAACCCCTTCACAGGCCACTACATCGAGGTTTTTACTCACACCCACGCATGCCTGTTTGTATGTTATACATGTATGCATGTATGTATGTATGTATGATTGCGTGTGTGTATGTATGCATGCATGTTTGTGTGTATGTATGCATGTGTATATATATATATATTATGTATTCATGTATGACTGTATGTATGTATGCATGTATGTATGTATATATTTGTATATGTATATATTTACGTATCTATGTATGTAGGTAGGTAGGTAGGTAGGTAGGCGGTATGTATATATTTACGTATATATGTATGTAGGTAGGTAGGTAGGCGGTAGGTAGGTAGCTAGGTTGGTATGTATGTGTGCTGATAAATGCATGCATGCATGGATGCATGAATGCATGGATGGATGGATGGATGGATGGATGGACGGACGGACGGATGGATGGTGTGTGTTTGTGCGCGTGTGCGCGCGGGTGTGTGTGTGTGTGTGTGCCTGCGTGCGTGCGTGCGTGCGTGCGTGCGTGCGTGCGTGCGTGCGTGCGTGCGTGCGTGCGTGCGTGCGTGCGTGCGTGCGTGCGTGCGTGCGTGCGTGCGTGCGTGCGTGCGTGCGTGCGTGCGTGCGTGCGTGCGTGCGTGCGTGCGTGCGTGCGTGCGTGCGTGCGTGCGTGCGTGCGTGCGTGCGTGCGTGCGTGCGTGCGTGCGTGCGTGCGTGCGTGCGTGCGTGCGTGCGTGCGTGCGTGCGTGCGTGCGTGCGTGCGTGCGTGCGTGCGTGCGTGCGTGCGTGCGTGCAGTGCGTGCGTGCGTGCGTGCGTGCGTGCGTGCGTGCGTGCGTGCGTGCGTGCGTGCGTGCGTGCGTGCGTGCGTGCGTGCGTGCGTGCGTGCGTGCGTGCGTGCGTGCGTGCGTGCGTGCGTGCGTGCGTGCGTGCGTGCGTGCGTGCGTGCGTGCGTGCGTGCGTGCGTGCGTGCGTGCGTGCGTGCGTGCGTGCGTGCGTGCGTGCGTGCGTGCGTGCGTGCGTGCGTGCGTGCGTGCGTGCGTGCGTGCGTGCGTGCGTGCGTGCGTGCGTGCGTGCGTGCGTGCGTGCGTGCGTGCGTGCGTGCGTGCGTGCGTGCGTGCGTGCGTGCGTGCGTGCGTGCGTGCGTGAGTGTGTGTGTGTGTGTGTGTGTGTGTGTCTGTGTGTGCGCGCGCACGCGTGCTTCTGTGTGTGTGCGTGTAGTATGGCTTCATGCTTGCACGCATGCATGCATGCGCGCATGCAATGCGTGCATGTATAAATACAACTATATATATATATAGATATATAGACCTCACACTGCGTGTGTAGCAGCTCTCACAAAGCAAAATTCAAGTTCCACCAGCAAACCCCAAATGGCAAGGACTGCGTCTGGGGATTACGGCTGGCAACCGTGAACGCTAATATAAGCAGCAAACACAAAGGGACAAACTGGAAAGCAAATCTTTCTGCTCCACTCACACTCTGCACTGCAGCGCCCTGCGCAACAGCACCCTGAACAAAAAAACTGCTTTATGCGACCTGCAAACCTGCGCATCACGCTACCAAAATGATTTGTCACACGCTCCCAAAGCAACGGAACCCTGCAAACCTGTGGCAGGAAACATTTTCTAGGGTTGATTTGTCTGGGCTCAACATTACGGGGGCAACTGTCATCATTCCCAAGAAGTTGAAGGTCGCACAAAGTAACCAAGGTACTATTGCCAACTGCTGGGCCTCGTCCAAGTCATGCAGCAATTGGCGCATCCTCCTGTCCACCTTCGCGCGTTCATGGGGTTCATGGCAGAAATTGCACTCGGCGCCTAAGGGGCACCCTCCGACTTTGAAGAGGAAGAGACAAGGCTTGTGGCACAACTCAGGATGCCCCACGCTGCCCGCAGAGAGCCTTGCCGCTTCATGGCGCACAAAGTCCAGGTTCTCGAG
This sequence comes from Effrenium voratum, assembly GCA_963377175.1. Classification (NCBI taxonomy): domain Eukaryota; class Dinophyceae; order Suessiales; family Symbiodiniaceae; genus Effrenium; species Effrenium voratum. Next base: position 672,928 of record CAUJNA010003205.1, read on the forward strand.
GTCCTTCACGTGGTCGTTCTCGAGGTTCTCCACGTGGTCGGCTTCCTTCTCTGGGTGAGAGATCAAGCTGCCCGCGGAGGGCCCTGCCGCTTCATGGCGCACAAAGTCCAGGTTCTCGAGGTCCTTCACGTGGTCGTTCTCGAGGTTCTCCACGTGGTCGGCCTCCTTCTCTGGGTGAGAGATCAAGCTGCCCGCAGAGAGCCCTGCCGCTTGATGGCGCAGAAAGTCCAGGTTGGAGGTGCGCCTCACCAGGTCCTCCACGTACTTGGCGGCGTCGCTGTCCTTCTCTGGGCGATAAATCTCCTCGCTTTTGGACCGAGCCAGCGAATGTGGCTCCTTCTTGACAACGATGAAAGTGAACTGGTAGCGGCACGCCATTAGAGGCGAATTGCTAAACAGCTGAAGCAAAAACCATTGGCTGCAAACAGCACGAGTTTCAGCACTGTCATGCCGTGCAACCTGATTCGGCTTAAGTACCTCGGCAAATTTCAAGGGCCTTACACGCTTTGCTACAAAAAGCCACGGGGTTCCGGTCCTTTCTAAACTCACTGAAGTCGGCCCTGGAAGATTCTATGCGCACCAGCTGCACCAAGGCGGCCGAGATGCGGTCTCTTGATTCTTGGGCTGCAACCAATGGCTCGCTTGCCCAAAGAATCTGATCCCTAAGGGCCATGACTCAAACTCGTGCCCTGCACCCTCTGGCTCGGATTGCTCTTTCCTCGTCATGTGATGCATGTGTGTGTGGCAGTGGCAAGATCAAACATATATGTTGTTATTTTATTATATATATTAAACACAAACAACAACTAAGGGTCTGACAAATTGACATAGACGAGAAATAGCTTGCAATGGGAATCCACAATGTCCAAATCGGTGTGTCAATGGCAACATGTTTGCAACTCAAAACCCTTGGCACCACAATGTTCATACTGACATCGAGAACCGCAACTCACTTTGCATAACATCAATGGACACCTTTGGAGAACCTCCTGTGTCCCGAAACATGTGGAAACCAACTGACACTAGCTGACATCAGCTACGAGCAATTGCGATGAAATCATCTGGAGGACAGCAAGTCAGGCCTCGTGACTACTTGGATGTTTGATTCGCCAAGTTAGCAAGTGGTTCGCCACTTGGGTTACACCCGCCTTGATTCATGAGTGTGTTACAACATAGGCTATGCACAACTTAATTACTAATCTGGCGAATCGAACACCCGAGTAGGTGCATGAATGCAGCCAAGTCATCTGCCATACGCATCCAGAGAAAGAGCTGAGCTCCGGGGAAAGGGATGCAAAGCATTTACGTAGATTCATGATAGGGTCTGATATGGTTTAAATTACGCATCACTGTCTTCACACATACATAACATATTGCATTGCATTGCATTGCATTGCATTGCATTGCATTGCACTGCGTGGCAAGCTCATACCATACCACCACCACACGACCCACCACCACACCACATCACAACATAACATCTCTGTTTAACAATCATGAAACTGGATAGGGATTTGGAAGACTTTGTTGAGAAGGCCTGTTGATCCTTTCAATATATACCCTGAGCAAAGGGGCCGTGATGCTACGATCTTGGAGACAGGGAACACCCTAGAGTCTGGGTAGAGCTACGGATACCCTAAACATGGTGAAATAAAGAAAACCCTTGGCTTTTGAAGGGGTGTAGTCTCACTGTAGTGGATGGGACAACAAAAAACACTTTTTCTTTAGCACTCAGATGCTCACAAGTTCCAAACCAATAAGTAACTAAAGTCCAGGAACTCAGGAAGTGAGTAGTTGGTTTCCTTCCGTGACTCATCCACCCCAGTCCGAGCCTCGTCCAGCCCCAGCCCCGCGCCCGCCCGCGGCACGTGAGCAGCTTGCTTCCGGCGTCGGAGCGGCGCGGGCGGCGGCCGCCCGGGACGCAGTGGGACCCAAGCGTCCTCCTCCTCTTCCTCCTCCTCCTAGCGACTTTCATCTGAGGGACCCTTGAGAAGCGTGCCCGGACTCCTGCCGGATATTTGCGGGGGGTGGATTTGGGGGGACCCATTTAAGACAGTATGATCTTTCTACTACGTACCTGATGTTTAACCAAGTCCTCCAGGAGAGGTGAAGAAAAGGGTGCCAACTTTTTGCTGTGCTTTGTTTGAGTAGGACCCTCCCCCAAAAATGGGTCAAAGGGCACTACTGGGGGACCTAGCAGACATACCAGGTCAACTTTTTAGGCGAATAATGGTGGCCGACAAGGGCAACTCGGAAAGAGAGTTCAAGCTTAAATAATCAGAATGGATTGGTGACCAAACCACCCCTGCAAAAAACACCATGACTAGCCATCACAAAGTTCGACAAGTATTGCGAATGGAAAGAGTTCACGGTACTGTGAGAAAACAAAATCCCTTTCGCCCCAGCTCGGATTATTGAACCCCAACCAGCCCCAACCGGTGCGAGCCTCGGACATGCATCCAGCAAAGAAAGCAAATCTCATGTTGACAACCATACGTTGCGCTCATTTGCACAGGGTCGGAAATGTTACACCTCCTTTAGCACTAGTACCCTGTATTATAGTACTTTGTCTTCGCAATTCAGGATCCTGTGACTGCTCTGGGGTCCTCAATTGTGACAATTGTTCCTCGAAGAAAAAAAAACAGGGCTTGTTTTTGCTCTCCTGATCTTGTCTGGCTCAGGCTAGACTAAGCCTCCACAAAAGGCTGGGCCAAAAAACTTGGCAAACAGGACCCCCAAAACGGGTAAAGATTCGGAAATCCTTTCTTGAAGTGGTCCCCAAACCATCAAATTTAAGATAACTTCTTCGCACAAAATTAAGAACAAACATTCGCACATAAGGGGCTGCCCACAAGAGGCCCTGATCCTCTTTAATGTGACTGTGTTGGTGTCCTCTGTAGCGTTTAACCTTTTTGAGGGTTGCTAAAAACTGCCCAAGCCAATACTAAAGTAGAATTGGCCATGCTAAAGTAAGTACTGGGAAGCTGAGAGTCAGCCTGAACAATACTAAAGTAGAATTGGCAACACTAAAGTAAGTACTGTCCCTCCCAAACCCCCAGGACCATCCCTAAAGAGGGTCCAGCTGACTACATAGCTACTAACGTGTCTCTCTGAATTCATCCGGGGGTCCTGACCATCCCCACCGAACACAAAATTGCTCTCAGGACCGGAAGTAGACATTTGCCATCGGGGACATCCGAGATAAATAAAGCCAAGTTTCTAGCCTTGGGGCTTGGTCATCTTGCCCTCGAAGAAACCCTGATAGTGTTTTGATGTGCTAGTTTCCTGTCATGTGTTATGCGGTGCCTTTAGGGTTGCTCTAGGGCTGCGGTTACGGGAGTTGTGGGCTACTTTTGGTGGCTTGGGGCAACGGTCCGCAACCAATCTAAAGCAACCCTAATGCCGCTGCTAAAGGCACACCCAACACAAATCAGCTCGCCTAAGCCAAGCCCAAACCACCCCAAGACCTGCCCTCATGAAGATCTATATAAGCCTAAAGCCCCTAAATTAAACCAGCCCCGAGCAACTCCGAAAAGCCACTCAATCAGAGCCAATAGGCAATTCCCGGACCGAGCGACCAGGGATGCGGCCAGTCAACCACCCAACCAACCCGCCCTAATATATATATATATGTATAAACAACAAAAAGAGCCATAAGCAAAAGCACTCACCCCCCAATGTGCCCCCAACGAAAAATGTGGTCACGAGAAATTGTTGACATTATAGTAAAAAGTTTGGCTTCCATGAGTGTGAGGTTGTGTTTCAATTTTGCAGTCCTCCTCTAGCTCCATTTCCGCCTCCCCCAGCGTGCTCTCCGAGACGTCAGGCTCCGCCATCGCAAGGCACGAGGATTTCAACCGCGGAAATCCGAGATGCCGATGCTATCCGATGCTCAAAGGCATGGGTCCTATTTATTGTTTTCGCCCAGAGGAAAACATGAGAACATATTTCCAGTAGTGATGGATTCCCTTTAAAACCAACCAAAGGGCCAAACAAAAATGCTCTGAAACGCAGATGGAAGTCGCGCGGTGGTGTTCCCGACGAGTGATGCCTATGTTGGTATGGCATGTGTTTCGCCTTGGTCCTAGCACGGTTGTTGTTGCTGCTTGTGCGACTCGTGGACGTTGCTAGGTATCCGGATGCTATCTTCTCACTTCTAATCGACCATGGCAGCGACAGCAATCCCAGCTCTATCTGTCTCGAAATTGGGAGTGTCTTTCGACTACAAAATATACGTCGAATACGGTGGACTTTTGTTTTTGCTTTCGTGCCATCTACTTAAAAATATACGTCGGAATCGTGCCATCTATTTGCCGCGTAGTGTAGATGGTCCTTTTTAAGAAACGCGCAGACCTCCAAACTCCAAAGTCGTGGTTCCCAAGCCCCGGTCCAAGTCGGTGTGTTGAACCGGATGCCTCAAAAAAAACAGCTAGACACAATGCCGAGAAGTGCAACCGTGCCTTCCTCGAGGGCTTCAGGATGACACAAAAATAGCTTCCACATTGTGCTCGAGAAGGAAAACTCCATGAGTGAGCACTCTGAAGGGAAATGAGGTTGATGGATGAAATCCGTTTCACACCAGATTGAAACCAAGGAAAAACTTTGATTGTTTGAATCATGATTCCGGCGGTTCTTGGGTGGTGCTGGATTTTGCCATCCATTGTATGAGTTTGCTTGAAAATTGCTCGAGGCACCGCGCTCCAAACGGGCGATGTTCAAACGAGACCGTTATTCAGGAAAACTTTGGTTCTGAAACCTGGCTTCCAAGCTGGCTGAGAACCGAAATCCCAGGGACGGCGATGTGAATGGTGGTCACGCACCTCTAAATTTGCCCACTGACTTGGGGAACTATCTCACAACTTACTGCAAAACGTCGGAACTTCCAGGCATGCTTCAGTCGGGGGGGGGGGTAAGACGGGTAAGATGTTACGAAAAGCTATGGCAAAATGATTATGCACATGGTCTTGCAGACAGACATTTTGTCCTGAAACAGAATGTCCAAATTCAAAAAGTCTTTAGCAAAATGGCGCTTTGCCCCTTCTTGTGCTACCTACCAAGGTGGTCAATTCCATCGCCACCTTGGATCACTGTAAAGCGGATCCTCTTTGGTATGACAAGGAGTGGCCCTAAACATAAATCTTGCACAACCAACTCAGCCCATGTTGAAGGAGTCACGGACCAAAAGGACGAATCCTGCTGTTTTCATTCTTTGTATGATCTATGTTTTCTACCCCCAGAGAGGTCCAAACAGATTGAGCTTTGCAAAGCCTGTTCGGATAGCAAACAAACAAGAATCAACTGGACCTGGAAACTGGGAAGCCAAATGACCCCAGCGGAATCAGAAGTGGCCCAATCCTCCTTTTGCTCACTATAAGTCTCCCGAAAAGAAACAAAAAAAACAAGAAAGGAAAACCACATTTTCAGCAGTGATACATTCTCTTTAAAATCAAGGGGGAAACACAAACAACATGGTCTTCACAGGTAAGTTGGACTGGACCCTGAACGAGCCCATCGATTTCTGGGCCTATCGACCCCAAAACGCTTTCAGCTGTTGGGGGAAGAAAGCTTTCGCAGTAGCACCATTATTTTCCGCAACAGGTCCTGCTGTGGATAGACAAACAACCCTGCAACGCTTGGAAACCATGGTTGAAACTGTACCGTTTGCAGGTATTTGCAGGGGAATCATCACGCACCAGGGTTCTTGGCTGGTGCGAAATGGATTTATCCATCCACAGCGGGTCAGTGGGTTGCTGGTTTGTCCCAAGATTAAACCTTTCTCAGGTGGAAAAAACGCTTTCCCCATGTCAAAGATCGATTCGCGAACCGAGCCCCGAACATCAAAAGGCGAATGTGCCCTGGGAAAATCCACTGACCTGAAAGCTGATAGGCCCCACTTATCCCTGAAGTATCCCGTGACTAACCTAAAAGGACCAAGTGGAAGTTGAAGAACCTGGTCTAAACTTCGGTCTAAACCATCCGTTCCCAAGAAACAGCTTCTAACTACACTTCCGTTCGGCTCTAAGCCTAAAATATACGCAAACAAGAAAACCCACCGCTGGGGCTGTGGAGGCCTGTTTGCTGCCACTCTGCGGCGCGGCTCTGCAACCCGAGCTCCCTTGGTTGACGTTGGAAGGGGAGCCAGAAAAAAAAACCAACAACCACAGTTTTATTTTTCGGCCCAACAACCATGGTTTCCCAACAACAACCATGGCTTGTTGCAGTTTAAGTGATGCATTTCAACCAAACCATAAGCAAAAAAATGCGTCCCATGCTTCCCATCCGGGGCTCGCCGAGACCCGAGGACCTGGCTTCGTGACTAAGTTCTGGTTCCTCACCGAGGAGAAGTGGCTCACCTCAAAGAAGACCACCAGATAGGTCGCGCAGATGGAGCAGTAGGAGACCAGCACCTCCTGAGTAACTGACTTTCGAGAAAAAACCGGGCTCACCCCCCAAAACAAGGGCCAACCTGAAAGCATCAACACTTATAAGAAAATAAGCTCATGTCTTTGAAAGGCATCGCTTGATTCCCTTGTGTGACCAGCTTTCTCTTCTACTACTTACCTGTTGTTTAACTAGGTCCTCCAGTAGAGAGGTTAGAATAAGAATACCAACTTTTTTCCTGTAGTCTACTTAGGGGAACCCTCCCCCAAGAAACTGGTGAGAACGGGCACTGGGGGACCTAGTTAAGCTTGTCAGTTACAACCAGCACGAGCCAAGCTAACCCCAAAAGTCCCCGGTACCGTCCCCAGAATTCTCTGAACTAAAATCACTATTTGTCGCACCTTTCAGTGGATCCGACATATCCTTGTGGTAGGCAACTGGTTTTTTTCTGTTGGTTGTTGAAGGCTGTCCTTGGTTGCCTACAAAACCTAGTTAGCACATATCCACTGGCCCCTGCATACCATTTCCAGAGATTTCGGCCAGAAGCGTGGGTCAAGCACGATTTGGTCGCCTGAAATGATGAAGAAACACACCTACAAACAAAAAGCGTGTTCAGTTTGAAACACAACAGTCAGTAAGCCCATGTGTTGGTGGCAAAATAGTTTTCGGATGAGGTGGAAGCATTGTTTGCTTTGCAAGTAGCGGCCACCGATAATTGGGTGTCTTGGAAGGTGCAAGGGTGGAAAGGGAAGCCAACATGTTCATGCTTAGGAAACGAAGGAACCTCGGTTTAAGGAAACACTCATGGCAAGCCACGTCTGCAAGGTGTAAAGGGAAACCACAGGAAACCGAAGCACACCAAAGGACACCAGAGGAAACCGAAGGAACGCAGTGCTTCCAGTTTCCACTAGGTCACCAGGCATATGTTTACGTCTACCTACATGATGGTTTCCCCTGGTTGCCTACTAGAAGTTGGAAGCACCGGGAATAGATGTATACATATATGTATACACATTTAGGTGTATATATATATATATATGAAACTCCTTCCGGGCGTTGACCAAGTCATTGCACACACACCATCCATGATAATGGTAGCTGGGAGCAAACACAGAACTCGAATTTCGTTGGTTACCTACAAAAACGTTGGGAAGTGGATCCACTGAGTATGGGAAACTCACCCCAAAGCAATGGGCACAAAAAGCCTCGAGGCTTGAAACCACCGTAGGTTGCCATGGGCTTGCAGAAAACAACTGACGGCTATTTGCAGCCGCCTACTAAAAATGAACAGAACAACCAAAACAAAAACCATCCCTGGTCTCCAGTGACAAGCCCCATGATGGATTCATGGGGTGTCGCTTTCATGAGGGCATCCGGATCACGTCTTGGCTGACGAGAGTTCGAATGACCCCAAACTGAGCCATTCCAGGTGGCTCCGTGGGGGATCTCATTCATGAAACCCTTGTGAGTCCCTGAGGACCAGCAAGCGGCGCAGGGTGTTTCCTTGACGCGATGTGAGGTGTTGGTTTTGCTTGCGGGGGTGCGGGGGGAAGGAGGAGCCCCACAAACAAACAAGCACTCTGCACATACACGAATGCACTGTCTGTATAATCAGTTTCCGCCAGAACAACTGGAGAAAGCCGGAAAAAAAGGGAAAACGTCCCTCCCTGATAACATGGAAGCGGGGTCCTGGAAGGCCTTTTCCTTTGTGGACCCTCTGGGTTCCACGTGGTGACAAGCAGCCCCAGCTTGAGGCATCCGCAGTGTACTGAACCGAATAGAACTGGTTTCTCATGCAACCCCCGCCAGCAGCTTCCCGGGATCAGCAAGCCCGACGTTGAAACATCACGCAAGACCGCGAAATGGTTTGCGGTTCTGCGGGCCTACCTTCTTAGGTGGCTTGTCCCGTTTTGCATAGCGCTTCATCCCTCCCAACTGGCGTACAAATTCATCCATTAACCACAGTATTGACCCCTAGGGGACCGAAGCATTGCACCATGGAAGTAGGCTCCACCAACAACGCGCGACTCAAAGTGGCGCTCGCACCTTTGGATGGGGTTGGGTAGTTGCCTTCTTTACGAGCTCGGAAAAAGCCAACCCAAGATCGGCAAGTTTGCTCGTCGTATGTGTGGCAAAATCGATCCATGAAATACTCATCCCTGTTTGGGGACCAAAAGGAAACCAAATCTCCTTTTGGTTTTATGCACAAGAAGCCACCCATTCCCGAATCGAACTTAGAAAACATGTGAGAACCCCTGAGTAGCAGATGCAGCTCCAGTCTCCCATCGCCATCGACCCGGCTGTAAGGCCGAAATCACCATAAACCTAGCGGTTGCAAGCCAAAGACGTCAGCTGGTGCATACCAAAATCTTACGAAAACCCTCAGCTGGGACTAGAAAAACCCAATATGGGTGTGTATTGTTTTTGAGGGTTTCCTTTTTTGGTTTGGTAGGCTTTAAAGGGAAACCACTAGGAACATTGTTATTTTGGGGATCCCCTCAAAATGGAACCACACCCATAGAATGCGAGTGAATTTGAGATAATTGTACATACAACATGTGATTTGACACAACATGTTGTCTGGATGCAAAGTACAATATAGACATATACCTGGAACTTCTTCAAGAACAACTTCCCAGCATTTTCCTGAAATAGCAAAAATAACGCAAAAAAGCATGGTCCTTTTTGAGGGTCCAGGCATGCCAGAAATTACATACACTTGGTTTTCTTCAAGGCCCCGGGAGATTTGACCAGCTGCCTGTCAGCCAAGGAAAAGCTTTTCGAGGCTTGAGGGGGTGTCCTCGCCTTTTCGGGCAGACCAAAGCAGCCATACTCCACCACCAAACCACGGGAACCCTAAAAAAATGGGCACACCCAAATCGAGCGAAGATCTTGTGAGTCAGGAGCTTCCAGGGCGAGGGGCCTGAGTCAAGCAAACCAAGTGGATCCTTAGGTGACAACCCCCCCCTTTCTCTCGGGTATCAATGTCAGGCCTCTACCAAATCAGGAGGTATTTACTATGGGAAAAGTTAGAAGTACCATAAAAAGAGAGGGAACTTGGAGTAGGGGGTATGCGTGATGGGTAAATAAACAGATTTTACAGTGGGATATTAGGTACGGGTGTGATCAAAAAACTGTTTAGGCATCAACAAAAACATATTTCTAAAGATCAAAAAAAGCTTATTAGGGATCAACAAAAAAACTTATTCTCACTGATATACTATTACTAGAGGACGATTGGCCCGAAAGCATTTTTCCACAGGTGCTCACCCAGCTGCGGAGACACCTTTTTACATCGCTGCAGCGAGCGTGTCTGCGCGCGGCGATGCTCAGTGTGTATGGTCACATGAGAGCTCCATCTCATGATCCTACTTTCCTCTCGAACTGCGCCGCGCGACTTCTCACGAAAGTGGTCTGCGCAAGCTGCATTGTTCCAGGCTGCTGCGCGCAAGTTGCTCTCTGCAAGCTGCTGCGCGCAAGTGCTCTGTGCAAGTTGCTCTGCGCAAGTGCTCTGAGCAAGTTGCTCTGCGCAAGTGCTCTGCGCCAGTTGCTCCGCGCAAGCGCTTTGCGCATGTGCTCTGCGCAAGTTGGTCTGTGCAAGTTGCTCTGCGCCTGCTCTGTGCAAGTTGCTCTGCGCAAGTGCTCTGAGCAAGTTGCTCTGCGCAAGGGCTCTGCGCCAGTTGCTCCGTGCAAGCGCTTTGCGCATGTGCTCTGTGCAAGTTGGTCTGTGCAAGTTGCTCTGCGCAAGTGCTTTGTGCAATTGCTCTGTGCAAGTTGCTCTGCGCAAGTTGCTCTGCGCAAGTGACTCTGCGCAAGTTGCTCTGCGCAAGTGCTGCCGGAGCTGCGGGGGTGTGCTCCGCGTACTACGTTTGTACTTAAAAGTTGCGATTCTCCAGCCGGAGCTGCGGGGGTGTGCTCCGCGTACTACGTTTGTACTTAAAAGTTGCGATTTTCCAGCCTGAGCTGCGGGAGCACGCTCCGCATACTATGTCTGTACTTAAAAGTTGCGATTTTCAAGCCGGCGCTGCGGGGGTGTGCTCCGCGTACTACGTTTGCACTTAAAAGTTGCGATTTTCCAGCCTGAGCTGCGGGAGCACGCTCCGCACACTACGTCTGTACTTAAAAGTTACGATTTTCCAGCCGGAGCTGCAGGAGCACGCTCCGCGTACTACGTTTGTACTTAAAAGCTGCGATTTTCAAGCCGGAGCTGCCGCGGACCAGGGGGGAATCGAACCCGCGACCGCGGGATTGCGAAAGCAGGCGCGCAAACCACGAGACAACTTCCAAAGGCCGTTTCGCGAGCAAGAATATTGCACGGCGCCACAGCGAGAGCGCTTCGACACGCACAATCTCCGCAGAGGGTTCGCCGAGACTAAGACAAATTCGCACGGCGCCACAGCGAGAGCGCTTCGACGCGCACGATCTCCGCAGAGGGTCGCGCGCGGCCAGCAGAAATCGTAAAAAGTCCCCAGTTTTTGAACCTCGACCACGCGAATCTCCAGAGGGTCAGAAGGTCGCCTCGACCACGCGAATCTCCGCCAGCAGAAATCGTAAAAAGTCCCCAGTTTTTGAACCTCGACCACGCGAATCTCCGCAGAGGGTCGCGCGCGCATGCTAGAAATCGTAAAAAGTCCTCAATTTTTGAACCTCGACCACGCGAATCTCCGCAGAGGGTCGCGCGCGCGAATCTCCGCAGCGCGCGCGGCCAGCAGAAATCGTAAAAAGTCCCCAGTTTTTGAACCTCGACCACGCGAATCTCCGCAGAGGGTCGCGCGCGCACAGCAGAAATCGTAAAAAGTCCCCAGTTTTTGAACCTCGACCACGCGAATCTCCGCAGAGGGTCGCGCGCGCATGCTAAAAATCGTAAAAAGTCCTCAGTTTTGAACCTCGACCACGCGAATCTCCGCAGAGGGTCGCAATCCCGAGCGACGATCAAACTCCCGCCCCGGCGCCTTAGAAACCTAAACTAACTTACATAGCTGCTAACGCCGAAGCTCTAAGCTCTACCTAACCTTGGCTCTATGTAACTTGGCTCTATGTAACTTGGCTCTATGTAACTTGGCTCTATGTGGCTCTAACTTGGCTCTCTATGTGGATGTAACTTGGCTCTATGTAACTTGGCTCTATGTGTAACTTGGCTCTATGTGTAACTTGGCTCTATGTGGCTCTAACTTGGCTCTATGTAACTTGGCTCTATGTAACTTGGCTCTATGTAACTTGCTCTTGGCTCTATGTAACTTGGCCTCTTGGCTAACTTGGCTCTATGTAACTTGGCTCTATTGGCTATGTAACTTATATGTAACTTTATGCTTGTCGGTTCTGTAACTGCTTATGTAACGGGGTAAAAAAAAAAAGAGGATCGAAAAAAACTTTTATAGGGATCAAAAAAACTTATTCGTTTCGTGGCAGGCAAAGCACTTTCGCAAGGTCAGGTACAGCTTTCGTGGCACGCGCGACACTTTCGGTAGGCGGAATGCTTTCGCAGGTCAGGTGCAGATTTCGAGGCAGGCGCAGCGCTTTCGCAAGGTGCGGTCCAGGTTTCGTGGCAGGCGCAATACTTTCGGAAGGTCAGGTACAGATTTCGCAGCAGGCGCAGCACTTTAGCAAGGTCAGGTACAGATTCGCGGCAGGTGCAATACTTTCGCAAGGTGCGGTCCAGATTTCGCGGCAGGCGCAGCACTTTCACAAGAGGTACCAATTTCGCGGCAGGCGCAGCACTTTCGCAAGGCACGGTGCAGAGTTTGACGCAGGCGCAGCATTAAATCAGCGGGGGGGTTGGGGCGGGCGGCAGCCCCCCCATGATGTTCGAGGAAGTGATGATTCAACAAGGGGTGCGTTAAGCTCTGCAAAGCATTCCACAAATCAGCAGGGGGGGTGGGAGGGGCGGCAGCCCCCCCCATGATGTTTGAGGAAGTGATGATTCAACAAGGGGTGCGCTAAGCTCTGTAAGCATTCTACAAATCAGCAGGGGTTTGCGGGGGCGGCAGCCCCCCCCCAATGATGTTCGAAGAAGTGATGATTCAACAAAGGGTGATGATGATCGAAGAAGTGATGATTCAGCAAAGGGTGCGCTAATCACTGTCAACCTTCTACAAATCAGCGGGGTGAGGTACAGATTTCGCAGCAGGCGCAGCACTTTAGCAAGGTCAGGTACAGATTCGCGGCAGGTGCAATACTTTCGCAAGGTGCGGTCCAGATTTCGCGGCAGGCGCAGCACTTTCACAAGAGGTACCAATTTCGCGGCAGGCGCAGCACTTTCGCAAGGCACGGTGCAGAGTTTGACGCAGGCGCAGCATTAAATCAGCGGGGGGGGTTGGGGGGGGCGGCAGCCCCCCCCATGATGTTCGAAGAAGTGATGATTCAACAAAGGGTGGTGATGATCGAAGAAGTGATGATTCAGCAAAGGGTGCGGTAATCTCTGCAAACATTCTGAAATTCAGGGGGGGGGGGGCGGCAGCCCCCCCCATGATGCTCGAAGAAGTGATGATTCAGCAAAGGGTGCGTTAATCACTGTGAACCTTCTACAAATCAGCGGGGTGGTTGGGGGGGGTGCTTCCTTCCTTCCTTCCTTCCTTCCTTCCTTCCTTCCTTCTTTCCTTCCTTCTTTCCTTCCTTCTGCCTAATAAGCCTTTTTGTTGATGCCTAATAAGTGTTTTGATGCCTATCCCGTACGATACCGGGGTACGTGTTTCGGCCCTCGTAGGTTGCAAAGCAAGTCCATGTTGATGACTTCAGCAACTTTGTCCAACAAGCAGTCAACTGCTGCACTTGGTGGATTTGTGGCAGCAGTATAGGGTTTAACATGTCAAAGGCGCCCAACAAAGGGTCCAACAAAGGATCAAAACTTGGTCAACCCTCTTCCTTGCCCCACCGGCATATGTGAGTCATAATCAAAACCGATATTAAAATGTTCGACCCAGAACCATGCTTCCAGATAGAAGAGGGCGGATGTCCGCAGCTATTTGTGGCAAGGGGATTGTCCCTACTAACCCTCACTTACCCGGGTTTTGATTGTGACTCATGTGTGCTTTGCGCCGAAATAGTTCATTCCCCAAATTGGTGAAGGCATCTTCATCCAGCTCGTTTCGCCCGCTTAGATCCGCTTAGATGCTCCGCATGTGCTTGGATGTTTTCTCCTGAACGGCCTGCCGGCTCCGATGTCTGCCCAAAAGAAGGGTACACTTTCAGGTATTGGTATGGGTTTTCGAGGTTTAAACCTTATGACACCAGATGCAAATATGTCCAACAACGTCCAAATTTGTGCAGCTGCCATGGGCATGGGACATACTGTGGATGGACGATTTCCACTTCGCCCCACCTAAGAAACCTTTTGATGATGCTGTAAATCTGTAAATACTACCAACGAATCGCTTCAACCCTCGATTCAAAGGTGGTTCAGGATTACGTCCATCCACTGTGATGTATGTCAAAGTAGGGTGAATTTCAAGAATGGTGTTTTTGTTTGGTTGGTTGCCTTGTCCCTTTTCCCTGGTTCGTGTTTGATGGCTTAGTTGAATTCGGGACTTCCCCGACCCGACCTCATTGACCATATCGACTCAAATTCATCGGGGTGGCATTGTATGTGTCCTCTAAACTTTCACCCTACGAGACAAGGATGTCCCATATACATGTGGCAGCAGAAAGACACGCCAAACCGCGCAAAAGAGAAATATGAGGACGATAACACCTCGCTTTGCTCACTTTCCCAGTGAATGCCCAAATAGGATACACCCAGTTTGTTTCCTACGGTGATCCTCCCAACACATGCGCTCTCAAGTGTCCCAATCGCGCAACTGCATCTTCAAACAGTTCCGTTCGCGTGAAAAAAATATGTCAGCTGCCTAGGCAATGTTTGATCCCTGTGTTCTGAAGGCCATCTAGACGTAGTCCGCAAAGCGACATGCCCAGATTCTGCTTCATATTTGGTCTGAGTAGTTTTGGGGAATCGACCCCGGCTTTGTGGGATTTAAGGGGCGATCACCTTTTGGAACGAACAATCGACCAAATGTTGGAAAACCCCAAGGTGTGATTTCATGTCGATTCGCAGAGCAACTCCATCGAACCCTGAGCTAAAGCTTTCCTGCCGAGAAACTCTCGGGTGAGGAAGCCGAACTGCATGGCCAGGTGGAACCAGTACCACCGCACCTCGGTTTCCAGGCCGCTTCCTTGACTTCATTGAGAAAAGGAAAGTTTGTTTGGTTCATCCACTTGAGTTGAGTTGCCCAAAGAAATCCAAAAAATGTTTGGAGTTGCCAAAAAGACAACCTTTTTGCTTGATGCCAGCGAAATGGTCCAAACCACGCGACGAAAGTCCGAAACGGAACTCAAGGGAGCGACAACCATACAAAGGGTCACTGAGTCTGTGCGCTTTCCAGCTAGAGGAAAACACGCACAGCAAGCCGCACTCCAAACCGTATTCAGCCAAACAACAGATATATCTCTCTTCGTGAGTGGATAGGCCAAAAAAGGTTCGAACTTGTTTCCCACTAAAAAATCAAACCCAGAACTTGAGCAAAGTCCAGGAACTCAGGGAGAGATACTCTGTGGATGGAGACAACTCAAGGGACGAGCTGAGATGAAGGAAACTCGCTTTGAATGGGACAAACCACCGAAATCCAACTGATGCAAGATGTTGCCCATTTAGAGTACATAGTGGGAAGCCCAGGTTCCTTGCAAAACACATCCAACACCATCCAACAAACAGCTGGCAAAGATGATTGTTGAACATGGTTCAGGTCTATCCCATATAACCCCCTGCAAACCCAAAAAAGAGGGAAATTGACACCAAAACCAAAGGCTGAATGAAAAGGAGGATACGCACATTGTCGAGCGTGGTTTAAGGTCGCCACTTGCCCACCAATTTAAGAGCGAGCCCAGGGATTGAGTGAGTTTGCCTGGGTTGCGCTGGGCAAGTTGCCTCACACACTCCCGAAATGTAGGCCATCATCCTGATTCCCATCGTAACCTTGCAGCCGTCCGCATTTCTTAAAGTTCCAAGGAACTTAAGGACATAGTGGGCAGTTCCTTCAGCGCACATGTCGGTAATTGAGTCCTTCGCGGTCGTAACCTTGATATGCAATTCATCACAACTTTCATGCCCGGAGGCCGTTAGGGCGTGAAGCCGTGAAAACCCCGTTTCATCACGTCATGCCCGCACACGCCGTGAACGAGCGTGCGAATCCGAGAAAGGACCATGAAAATATGGAACATGGTACATGGTGTGGACGTGGAAATCCGCAAAACCAACCCACCCACTCACCCACTCACCAACTCACCCACTCACCCACTCACCCACTCACCCACTCACCCACTCACCCACCCACCCACCCACACACACACACACACACGACACGACACGACACGACACGACACGACACGACACGACACGACACGACACGACACGACACGACACGACACGACACGACACGACACGACACGACACGACACGACACGACACGACACGACACGACACGACACGACACGACACGACACGACACGACACGACACGACACGACACGACACGACACGACACGACACGACACGACACGACACGACACGACACGACACGACACGACACGACACGACACGACACGACACGCACCCAGACACACACACACAATACCCACACCCACACACACACACACAGCCGCAGATCTTTACCCGAAGATCACAATACTCAATGACAGCGTGTTGACTCTCTTGTCCGGCCAAGGGCAAAACGGTCAGTTCCTTGATTTGAAAGGGAAACAAAGCAACAAAAGAAGCCAGAGATGACCCATTTATCCCATGAGTATCTCATTTGAGGGGCTTGGCTTGGTGTCAACCTACTTTCTCAGGTTCACCCGAGTCGACTCTGGCCTGAGAGAGATCCGATCTCTCCTCGTTCAATGGGTGTGTCACTTTTTCAGGGCGCCCCTTTTGTGGCTTTAAGGAAACACCCCGAAATATCACCAAAAGACCAACTGCTGTTGCCCTCGAAGGCATGGGGTCGTGAACTCCCGAAACGGGCTGCGTGTTCCGGATGCGAAGAGGCAGTCTACATGGACGGTCGTTCAAGCAAAACATGTGTGGTTGTCTTTTTCAGGGTACTCATCCGTTGATGCTTCAAAAGGAACACCAAAAGGACAACCGCATTTTTTTGGGGCCATATCAAACAAAAACACACCGACATGGGTACATCCACACAATCCGCCCCCCCCCCCCCTCGCCCTTTTTCATTTGGGGGGGGGGGACATTGATGGAGGCACGCCCTTGGCTAATTGTTTTCAGCTTCGCGGCTCTGCCTTCTGGCCATTGCCAGAGACTGCGGATGCTGCCAAGGTCCCCTGGCACCTTCAACTGACCACTCTGACCCTTTCAACCCGTGCGAGTGTTGAGCCCATATTGTCTGACCCCAACCTTGAAAACCCCGTCCTCAAAATGTACTTGGATCTTCTGTCCATGCAAACAAGCAAGAACATTTGACGGTCTTCGGAAAAGGGGACATGGCTCTTGGCGATCAGCAGTCTGCGTTGGCTGCTCAAGGATCACTGACTTGGCGAAACTGGCCAGGCGTGCTGAGGCCAACTCATTCTGGCTCATCCAGCAGAACTGTCACTGGGTAGGAGGATTGGCATGTCTGGCAGGACTCATAGCCATCATCAAAGTCGTAATGTAAGACTACTCCCTGCCTTCCCTCGTAGTCGTCATCTAACACCTCCACCCGGTCTCCGGGGTAAAAATCCTGCTTGGTTTCTACGTACTCCTCGTCGTAGACCTTCCTCCACCGCTCGCGCTCCGTTTCGTGAAAGGCCGCCACGTCCTCGTCCCGGCGCTTGACGACCATCAGGTCCCGGATCCCGAAGTACGCCTTCCTGCCGGCCTGCCTCCGGGAGAATTGCTGTCGGACATGAAGGGGTTCACTGTTCAAGGGAAACACAAACACATCGGCTATAAGTCAGCTTCCCTCTAGTTGGTTTGGTTTGGCTTTGGTTTGGTGGTTTGGACAATAGGACGTACCTTCTCAAATCAAACCACCAACCCCAACCAACTAAGGGCTACCTGAATAAGAGTTGCTGATTGCAAGTTTCGCAAGAGACATGCAAAGAGCCGAGCCCTTAGATTCAAATCCTGCCGTCCCACTAGAAAATCCTCGATGAAAAACCATCCTCACACCCTAACAATATTAAGGTCCTCCAATCATTCAAAATCCCATGTCCTCAATACTAAATTAGAATAGACCATTCCAAACCAATGCTAAAACACGATTTCTCCCACCAACCTCTGCTCTAGTGTTGGGGTACCCTCTGCACTTAGTCAGCAAGCACTATGGTTGAAAGAACAACAGGTTGTGGTGGCCATTCAATTCCCGGACCCCGAATGATAAAACAAGCTGCTTCCCCTGGGAGTTCTGGTGAGCACTCGGTTTCTAATGTTGGGGAGCGGCTCGAGTTATGTCAACTTCGGGTTGGCTTTAGCTATAGCGGTTGATTCTTTACTCCGCACATCTACGACTTGTATGGGCCTTGCTATCAATCTGAAACAGCATAGCAATGTTGACCCCAGATTGAGGAACCCGCCCTATTGGGGCGGTTGTTCCCTCCAAAAATGGTCTAAATCCTCACTAAAAGGGGACACCCACCCAACTATTGGATGCTGCAGACCCCCGTGCAAACAGATTCACTTTCTGCGGGTTCAACGGAAAACGCAGGTCCAAGTCTAAAGATGCAACCCAACAGTAATTAAATCATCAACCAGGGGTTCCTCACTTCCTGAGTGCATTGCCCGAAAACGTCTGAACTTTTCATTCCAAAACGGTCCAACCCCAAAAAGTTCAAAGTCCGAAACGGAACTCATCCACCGGGGGTTCTGCTTGGATCCGGTTCAGGGCACCCCCCACCTCCGCACTCGCGCCGTGCGCGGCTCGCCGAAGCCGCCGGACGCGAAGCCCACGCCGACTGCCGCCAGCAGCGCGAGGCTCGCGAGGCCGCGGATCGAAGCGCCGCGGGCGCGGATCGGCGCGGCCATGGCGACACTTTGGCGACTCAGTCGCTGAGGCCTGGTCTGAAAACCGCCTTCGTTTTGCGAAACTTGGGGCAGGGTACACACCTGAACCCTCAAACTAGCAAACAAAATGGAATTCACCCCATACTTGGAGGGCAATCAGTCATTTTGAAGTTGGCTGGTTTTAGTGTTTCTCAGTGGGTACCTTTAAAAAAAAGCCTGTGAATGCCGTAACACACGGATCCCCGTGGACTGTTTGCGGCTTGCTCGAATGAGGTGTTGATGCCACAAAGTCACGGCCGTTGTCGTGCCAGGTTTCTGCTATACACAAGCTTCATGATGCACATGTCAAGCGTCGTTCATGTCTGGACCTGTTGTACTACTGTGAACTGACGAAATCCGTTCGCACCACGAAATGAAACCTCAGATGCCCAGTGGCCACGGGGAAAAAGGGCATCCTCTTTTGAAAAAAGGGCGCCGCTGGGCAAGTGGAAAACCATGGCAAATCATGGTCTGCCGGTGATTACAGGGGAATCATCACAGGGTGTCTTAGGTGGCGCAGGATTTCGTCCATCCACAACAGCATCCCCCTAACGGAGGGGATAAAAGCCCTCCCCAATTCCATGTGTCTAGTCTTCCAAAGAGAAAATGGAACTACAAATTGAATTCCAAGGGTTACCACCCCAACATGTTGAGTGCGCTATCCAAATCTGCTTTTGAAGTTCTCAAAACAAACTCTTTCCGTGACATTAAATATCAAAGATCATAGCTGTATCACTAGGCAATAACATTATGTGTTCAAACAAACGCAGCATGGTTGACCAGTCGTATTACCTATAAGAGTGCACGATTATCCAATGTACTTGGACTGGACGCACTACGACCGTGGTTTACTGGTCCAATATTTTTACAACATGTGATATAGCAATCACACATGTATATCGCAACGTCAAAGGAAAACAAACAAACATATCAATTGACATATCATCCGATTAATGTACGTGTGTGCATTGAAGTCATTATGGAAGGACAGATATATCCTCTTCTCTCTTTTTTTTCGGCGGGCGGCTTGAGGTCTTCTCAAGGCCTCCGCTTCTCTCTCCGAGGCAAGCGCCGCAGCGTGGGTGGAGAGCCAGGTGCCGAGGCCTGCCGAGCTGAGGCGGCTGAGGCGGGTTTTAAAGGGAAACCAAAGGCAAACACCGAGTCCCTTTTGGGATCCAACTCCTATTTTGAGACAAACCCGGACACTAAAGCCCATTTAGTTGTGCTTACCTTTAAAAACAATAGGGGGTTCATTCGAAGGCTTCTGAGAACTATTCTGGGGGGAGCCTGCCTAAACAGCCCTGGCAATCGAGAAAGGCCAAAACCGAAAACTTGAGATCAGAATTTGGGAAAATGTGGCGAAGACTCTTCGAGTCAAACAAATCTGGAATCTGGGCAATTTGACTCGAGCCCCGACTGGGATTTGTTGCCAACGTTGCCAACCAACATTTCATGGGGATTGTTTTGTTTCGCGTTGAAAGTTGTGATTATTGTTTGTGCACCAGCCATAGGGAGCCAGGATTTGGAAACCCATCCATGGTTCCAAATAGTGGCTGCAACTGGAAGGCGCCGGTTTCGCTGGTTTCGCCAATTACCATCCAGCAGAAAGGTCCCTCCCCATGTCCAATCTTAGCACATCCCCATTTGGTGTCAAAACAGTTAGCAGTCCAGCAATATGAATAGAAACAAACAACTATGGAATTCCACCTGTGTGCTCGCCTGACGGGCTCCGCGAATAAACGGATCAACATGTGGGTGACGGAACTCACACCCCTACAAGGATTCCTGCAAGAAAGTCTAAATTTGGGTAAGTTACACGATTGTATCAAACACAGAAACAGTAACAGTCATACATCTGTGTGAGGTCGCTATGACTTGCCCAAAACAAATAAGGGGTCGGTCGCATATAACCTGACAGTAGTGTGCCAAAGGATCAGCAACACTTTGTCGTCTTAGACTCTTTGAACAGTCCCCATTCTTGCCAACCAGGTTTGCTAAGCAAGTCTGACATCAACACATACGTATATTATGAGTACATATATATATATATGTAGATACATAAATGGATGCTCCCCAAAATTGCAGGAAGAACGCTTTCGCCTTGGGTAAGCCCTGAAGCTACAAACGTTCCTGATGGATCAACTGGGGTAACCAGCGGTGTTGATCAGAAGCTTGGATAGTTTGGATCACCCACCTGGCTGCACCGTCTTTGACTAGGACGGCCTTTTCCGGTCTCTGTACCTTGCGCCCAGACTCAGTCAGCCTCCAAGTTCTCATCTGCCAAAGACTTTTGAACATGATTCTTCCACTTCATCGGAACCGCCCCACAGCAAAGACTTCACCTGCTGCACCAACCCTGAAACAAGAAGCAGAACTACCCATGCTCATTTTGATTGAGGTTGAAAAGCTAGTATGACTCTGCAACGTACAATGACATACGCACACACACTCTCCAAGGAAAACAAAAAACAGATCAACATCCCGACAATTGCAACTTAGAACCACAAACCTCGGCACAGCTGGCTGAGCGGGGCATTGCTTGCTTGGCAAAAGCAAGCGGGTGCCTTTATGCTGCAAGCAACAGATCTCGCAGTCACCGTGTTTGGCCGATGTATACTGCAGCTCAAAATCCAGGATGGCATTATGGACATGCTTATATACTGGCTAGGTTAAAACAAATACACAGGCAGCACAAGGCGTAGTCATTACAACTAAGATGACTCAGTTGTTTACGTACCGAAGACAAGCAAAGTTAAAACACATGTGGTGCAGCTTCACAGCAGGCTCAGCGGGCTGCTATTCATTGGCCAAAACTTAAGGCTGTGCTTCAAGCTCTGCCTGAACAGAGAGAAGCGAGACAGAGAGAGAGAGCTCATGCAAGCTCGCACATTAATTTGCGAAGGGCAACATGCTACTTCGGTGTTCAGCCAAGTTAGTAAGTCGTTGGTAAGCTAGGGTATAAGCCGCTTGTCCGCCGACCCCTTTCTCCAAAGGGAAGGCGCATGGGAAGGGTTTGTCTTTGTCCTTGTCTAAGTGATGAGTATCATCACTTCACATCATCCGGATCATCATCATTACCGTTGCGCTCTTCTTTTTCATACGTTTCAAGTGTGCCGTTAGACCCGACTAGAAATGCAAAGGATGTGTTGTCATGATTGTCATGATAATTGCTGCTGATGCTGGGGATGCGTAGTGATGACTGTTGACTGCTGGCGATGCTGAGGATGCGTAGTGATGATTATCATCAGGATGATGATGATGATGACGAACTTGATGAGGAACATGATGAAAATGATGAGTTCATGTTCATCATCATCATTTTCATCATCATCATCATCATCATTTGCATCATCACGTTCCTCACCATGTTCGTGGCCCTCTTCTTTTTCATATTTAAGGGCTGCCGCCCAGTGCCGCCGACCCCTTCAATTAAATGAACGAATTCTTGATTCTCCGGTGCGGCGTTCGCGAGCGAGAATCGGGAATGCGCCAATCCATTTTTTCCTGTGGGGGGGGGGGACCTTTTCTTCTGGATGGGCGCATTCTTGATTCTCCGGTGCGGCGTTCGCGAGCGAGAATCGGGAATGCGCCAATCTACTTTTGTTTTTTTCTCGGGGGGGGGGGAGACCCCCTCAGTTGGATGGGCGCATTCTTGATTCTCCGGTGCGGCGTTCGCGAGCGAGAATCGGGAATGCGCCAATCCACTTTTTTTTTCCTGTGGGGGGGGGGGGACCCTTTCAGCTGGATGGGCGCATTCTTGATTCTCCGGTGCGGCGTTCGCGAGCGAGAATCGGGAATGCGCCAATCCACTTCTTTGTGTTTTCGGGGGGGGGAGACCCCCTCAGTTGGATGGCGCCAATCCACTTTTTTTTTCTGTGGGGGGGGGGGGAGATTCTCTGGTGCGGCGTTCGCGAGCGAGAATCGGGAATGCGCCAATCCACTTCTTTTTTTTTCTTGGGGGGGGGGGAGACCCCCTCAGTTGGATGGGCGCATTCTTGATTCTCCGGTGCGGCGTTCGCGAGCGAGAATCGGGAATGCGCCAATCCACTTCTTTTTTTTTCTGTGGGGGGGGGGTGTGTTGTTTTCGCACAGATTGATCTCCCGCAACATTTGGCTCAAGGCCCCTTTTGCATAATCACGACCATTCGAGCGTGAGGACAAAAGAGCCATTGCAGGCCGCTTACAGGATTATCCATCAGACAATCCACCAGGGACAATCCATCCTCCAATCATCCATTGTAGGCATACTGGACTCTCTCCGGAATAGATTCAGGGACCAACAACGACCTCAACTACCACAGGGTTCCAGTTCCCTCCGGGGATAGGCACCTGGGGCAGTGGGCCTCAATTTGTGGTAGCGGAGCGGGTTTTCCGCAGAGATCCAAGGGAAGATGTCATCAGATGGAGAAGGCTTCATGGAAGCCTATTCAAGTATGGCCAAAACTCCAGGCTATACGGAGGAAACACTAATTTATCGATGACCGCCAAGCAGCCGCCATCGTACGACGGAAAAGTCAGCTGGTTCAGGTATGAAGAACTCGTGGACGACTGGGTGACCATCACAACGGTGGAAGCACCAAGAGAGGACCTCTCCTCAAGAGCAGACTTGACTGGAGATGCATATATGTACAAGGCAGTCCTCCAAAATGACCTTTTGCAAGATCCTGATGAAGGAGTCAACTATTTCAAGAACACGCTGAAGAAGTACTTTTTGAAAGGTGCGACCAACGTGTATCTGTACAGACTCCTCAGTTTCTTCAACCACAGAAGGCAGAACCAAGAGTTCCTCATTTTTACCTCAAAATTCGAGATCCTTCTCATGAGATTGAAGGCAGCATGGATGGACTTGATGCCAATCTTTACGGCACAGTCTCCATCATTCCGACAGTCCGTACAGGACGCAAACGCGAGAACAATTGCTCGACATCAGCAAGCAGCCGGTGCTCGAGCACCGCCTCCAGCCCTGCTAAATGAGGACGATCCTACAGTCCTCAGACAATATATCCAAGGAATGCAGGACAGACAGCGGGACGCATTTCCCTTCGGGGATAATCTCTTTGCACAGTTTTTCATTATACCAAGTGAGTTGTCAGATCAACAAAGAGAACGACTCACAAGTGCAATGTCATTTAGGAACATCTCACTCGAGAATTATTCCTATGAGATGCTGAAGACACGCTACCATGAACTCTTCATCACTACGAGGACATCGATCCAAGATCCATCCATCCGACCTCAAGGAGGCAGCCGAAGGAACACATTCTTCATCATCGAACAAGGTGAATACGAAGGAGAAGAAGGCTTCTGGGTTGAGGATGAAGAAGGACTTGAAGGATTCATGTCAAACAACGATGAAGAGACGTTCTGGGTCCTCGAGGAGAACGATGCACGTATCGCGGAAAACAACAACTCCAAAACCTGCAGTACCTCATCCAGCAGAGAACATGTTCGTCGAGGACCTCACATCTATTCCTGAACAAGCACATTGGAACTGTGTACGTAAGGGAAAGATCCACGTTCTCGAGATCTTTGCAGGAAGTGCCAGATTCAGTCAATGCTGTGCACTGTCAGGTCTTAAGGTTGGGACTCCCGTGGACATCCGCACAGGATTCGATGTAATGACATCCAAGGGACGACACATGGTCATGGAGATCATCAGGGAACAAGCACCTGATGTCATCCTTATGGCACCAGTCTGCGGAC
Organism: Effrenium voratum; assembly: GCA_963377175.1. Classification (NCBI taxonomy): domain Eukaryota; class Dinophyceae; order Suessiales; family Symbiodiniaceae; genus Effrenium; species Effrenium voratum. The sequence goes on from CAUJNA010003205.1 coordinate 697,036, forward strand.
CATGGTCAAATATGCAGAACATCCAGCAAGACCAGCAAAAGGTGGGGGAAAAGCGGAAACGCTACCTTCCCATGGTTGAATTTGTGGCATCCATTGCGCGTTACCAGTTGAAGCATGGTATCTGAAATGCATGCAGCAATTGTTTTCAGACCCATCCGTGACCTGGGGAGATTTCCATTTCTGTGCATACGGACTAAAAGATCCTGAATCCGGGCTCAGAAGTCTCAAGCCCACGAGCTTGATGCACTGCTTACCTTCCGAGGTTATGAGACCGATCTTCAGAAGGTGTAAAAACTTGTCCAGCTCAGTAAAGCATGAACACCAACCCCTAGAGGGAAACGCTGGTTCCTTCGGAAGCAGAACCAAACTGGCACAGGTGTATCCTTACCAGTTCTGTCAGGACCTTGCGCACATCATCTTACGACACTTGCAGGTGAAACCGCGTGACAACGAGGTGTACCTCTTGGAGGACCTTTTTGAACCATTCACCATCAAGCAGGTTGATATCCTGAGAAAGGAGATGGAAGCCATTGACAAGGAGTTCAACATGACCAGCAGCAGTCTTGCAGTCAGAATCCAAGACCTGCCGTTCAACAAGGACGTTCAACCATTAGTCATCCAGGATCCGCTAGTTCAGAAATTCCAGAAGACGATGAAGCAGTACCCACCTGGGACTGAAATCGATATCTTCAAGCAAGATCCTAATGACTGGCGATGTCAGAGCATGTGGAACGGCTGCAAGAAGTTGAGGCAACTGTGCATCTCATCCACGCAGTATGATGCATGCACTGCATACGTCCACACCATTGGCATCAATATGCCTATTACGTCACCTCCGGACGATGCAATCATATCCTTCTGGCAGCCTGATCAGCTGAATAGAATTTGGGTCTTGCCTGCATCAAAATGCAATTGGGAGAAGTATGATCCGAAGACGTGGCATGCTGTGATGTTTTCATCCGTTCATGAGTCGTTCACCGATGCGCCGGCCATCAGGCCGATGCCCATCGAGACGGATCCATGGGATCCCACGGATGCGCCTCAGCAACCTGACACACAGCCACCACCTGATCAACCGGACCATCCCATGCCTGATCCAAGACCTCCAACACCTCCGGACGAGAGCATGTCAGATCCTCCTCCGGATCCTCCACATCAGCCTGATCATCCCATGCCGCCAGCACCACGCAGTGTGTTGCCAGACAGTCCAGTGGATCCTCCACTACCGCCACACGACTTTGCCGTCACAGTCGCAATCATCTCAGCCAATTCTTCCGACTGTCGTGGTACCTTCACCACCTGCGATTCTTACAAATCCCGAAGCAGAGGAACAAGATGAAGATCTTGAACTGCCGACACTTGTGCAAGAAGAAACAACCGGCAGTCCGTCAAAGAAGCAGAAGACTGGGAAGAAGAAGAAGAAGCCAGATGACAATGATGAGTCACCTGAGCATTCTCCCAGACATGATCCTGCATCTTCATCCAATTATAATCCGAACAATCCAGCGAATTTGCCGGTTCAATATGAAAGTGAGGAAGAGCTGATTCCTCATGTTCCAACCTCATCCGGCACTGGAAGTTCAGAAAGAACCATGAGATACACTGACCAGGAAGATGGAGATGCAGAAGACTCTCAGAGGACCAGATCCTACGATGATCACCAAGCTGATCTCGTTCTAGATGAAGCGCATTGGTCACTCATGACAGCCGAAGAGAAGATCTGTGCGAACACTGGATCCTTTACGGTTCCGAGAGATATGGAAGGCAACCCTGTCCTTCTTGGACGTGTGAAAGGGACCTTCAGTCCATCGCCCCGATGCGGATTCTCTCATCAGAAATACACAGATCAGAATCATGTTGACCAGCTATGCAAGAACATGACCGACGATGACCGTGCACTCCTAGTTCTGTATTCATCCAAGCAAGAATCCTTGAAGGCTTCATCCACATCCGCACTCATTGGCAAGAAGCGGAAGGAAGCTACAGCCACGGAAATCAGAGCTTATCAGAAGCAATTCCTTGAAGCTAAGCAGCTTGAGTGCAAATCATGGCTTGACAATGAAGTGTTCGACTTAGTCGATACACGCAAGATTCAGGTCAGGAACTGGGTCACCGGTCGATGGGTCCTAACCCTGAAGCGAGACAAGGATGGTAACTTCTTGAAGACCAAGGCTCGCTGGGTCCTCCGAGGCTTCCAAGACAAGCAGAAGAATGATCAGCAGACAGACAGTCCTGCTGCATCCAGGAGTGGTTTCCGCCTTGCAATCCAAGCAGCCTCAAATAAAGGCTGGAATATATTCCACATGGATTTGAAGACAGCATTTCTCCAAGGCGAAGCAGATGACCAGTCTCGTGACATCATTTGTCAGATACCTCCTGAAACGGGATATCCACCCCACATTGGAGCGCGCATGAAGAAGCCTGCATACGGGCTGAGTGACGCACCACGTCGATGGTGGAACATCCTTGATTCGGCACTCCGGTCATACGGACTAGTGCCAACCCGGGCAGACCGTTGTACACACGTGTACTACGGCAAGCAGCTTCCGAAGCCCGCATTGGTGAGTGAGAAGAAATCATCCACAACTTTCGATCTAGAAGGAGCAGTTGATTACCTAATGGATCCTGTTTCTGGTAACAATGCTAAGAATCGACAAGTTCATGGAGCCCTATCTCTTCATGTAGATGATCTTCTTATGACGGGGGATGACGTGTTCGAGAAGGAAATCATGGGACGACTTCGGAAGGATTTTCAGGTTGGTTCCAAGGACAAAAATGATTGCTGCTTGGACTGAAGAAGCTAAGGTCACAAGATGACCCGAAAATCATCCGAGCCTATGCCGATATCCTGGGATCGCTGATGCAGCCGACTGATCGTCCTTCCGTGGACTATCTCAACATGCATGAGTTCACCTCATCCATAGGGATCAACATCCTTACCCTGAACCATGGAAACCTCACAAGGAATCCAAAGTTGGACAACAGGGAGGTGTACAACATGCCGATGAAGGACCGACCGATCGTCAAAATGATGATGCAGAATAGTGCACACATATTATGCCTGAATGAGGCAGACGCATTCTTCAGTCCGAATGATGAGACATCCAGGGAGCTCATCAAAACGGTCATCCGATACGGTTACAAGGGCATTGTGATCAAGCAATGGTCATCCAGACCGATCGCATGCTTTGTCCGCGGCAGACCCTCTGCAAGAGTGGAACTTCTGGCAAGACACATTTCCACCAGGAGCCAGAATTGGGGAACCACATTCGGAATGTTCAGATGTTTCTTCGGAACAAAATTTCAAAAGAAGATGGCACTGATCCCGAATACGAAATTCCGACCTCGGATTGCTTGGCAACCACAGGAACATCCATGTTTACCGAATCCAAGAAGCACATTGGATCGAGATTGCCAGCACGCACCATTGTCCAAGGACATGGCCGAGACAAGGAGATCGTCGTTCTCCACATCGAGCAGACTGATGAGTTTCGTGGCATGATCCCGAAATCATCCGACAAATCATACTACGAGTATGACGACCGCCATATCACGAGGGCAGACTTGCCATTCGCGACCATTGGAGTTTTCCACATCCATCCTTCACTTAGTCATGGAGCAGCAAAAGAAGATCTTCAGAACGAAATCATGCCGCTCGTGACCTTGTACCGATGCGATGCGATCCCCGGAGACGCCAACAAATCGGCGAACACCTACAGCAAACTCCAGCATGTCTACAATCCAACCAACGGTCTCGTGAACATCCTCATGAGAGCATATCAGAGATTGTGGAATGCGACGAAGAATTTGCCACTCGTGCCCAGAATGGAGTATACAGTGGAGACTTCGTGCACCCTGAAATCCATTGTCCGTCATCACCTGTACATGAAATGCGGATCAGGTTTTGATCGAACATTCCCAGATGTGATGATGACTATCGTATTTGGATGGGGCAAAACGAACATCCAGCAGGACTTCCGGAAGATCGAGATGAACAATATGGATGATGAACAACTGGAATTCATGCGGAACCATCCGAACAAGGCCATTTTCGATTACCAGGTCTCATCCGCAGAGCGCTACAAGCACGTGAACAATGAAATGTTCATGAACGGCTCGCAGGACTCCGACTCCCACAGTCCTCTCATGGTTTACATCCGCAGCAGATCTGCAACCAGCAAACGCAGCTCTGAGAGATACCAGGATTACGTCAAGAAGAGACAATCTTGGACCACGCAGGAGTACAAGGACTACAACAAGCAGTGGGGATATCAGAAGCAGTGGAAGGACTACAGCTGAACGTTTTTTTTCCCGGCATCCAAGAACCGGGTAGAAGCCTTCAACGGCCAGTGCAGCTCCAACGCTTATCTCACAATGTGTCCAAAACAGGGCATTTTCAGGTATGGGTTTTGGAGGTAGGGATGCGCAGATATACCACCACTACAAGCTTGTTAGGCAGTATATACCCCTTATATAAGTGGTAAATCTCACCTCCATACCTCTAAAACCCGTACCTGAAAAAACCCTTGAGACAATGTGTCCAAAACAGGGGTGCCCTCCAAGAAAGCTTCCGAGGAGAAGCTGAGAGTTGCGCTCGATTCAAGCCGAGGATTCCGCAGCAGGACACCACAACAAGGAAAACCGCGACCATCTGGCGCAAGAATGGACTGATTTGTCGAATCGTTATGAAGTTCGAGGTCCACTTCCTGCAAAAGAGAAAATGACAAAATAGGGAACCCAGGATTAACATGGAAAGACAAAACCTTGGATTGCAACACATTGATGGGGGGATGATCACCTTTTTGTGGGGGGCTGCCTTCTGTGGAGCCGTCGCTTTTGCTAGGCTGAGAAACCTGGGTATCGGCAATGAGCAATGCTCGCGACTCTACCAGCACCCGGGTCCCAACCACTGCGTTTTGGACAGAGTACTTGGGATTTGGACATGGTTTTAAAAAACAGTTGTTGTTGGTGGGGGGAATGCTCGTTTTTTTTGTCAGGCCGATACATACATACAAATCATAACAAAGCACAACAGAGAATAACATACATACAACGCATACATACGTACCTACATACATACATTATATTACGTAACGTTACTTTACTTGACTTATATACAAACATATACATGCATGACACTACATACATTACCTTGCTTTACCTTACCTTGTATTACATTACATTACGTACATTACTACTATTACATTGCATTAAGCTGCATTATATACATTGCATACAATACATACAGTACATGAATGCATACATACATACATACATTATATTACATTACATTACATTAGATTAGACTACATTACGGACATACATACATTACATACGTACGTACATGTACACAGTGATGTTTGGTTCAAGTCTTACGGACCCGTCGCGGCCTCGGATGAGCGTCGCCGGGTCCCCACGTCGATCACCGCCGTGTCGAAGGAGAAAGAGTCTCTTCGGCCCGACGTGGATTCATCATCGACTCAGGTCGCGGGCGTCCTATTTTCCTTGGCGAACGCTTAGGTCGCGTGACCTGGAATCGGAGTTGCGTCACGGGTTGCGTCAGCGGGTTTGGAAGGGTCAGGCGGCTCGACGGTGACGCATTGACGCTTAGAGTCTTGTGCGCGTCGGCGCGCGACTAGTTCTGCGCTCTTGTGTGGGCAAAACACACGCAGGGCGATGTGCCTGCAAGTGGTTGCGCGGCACAGGCTCAGAGCTTTGCATCGCCTTGCACGGTCCAACGAGGAAGCGTTGGCGCCCCAGAGTGTTGGAAGGCTTTGGGCTTTTGCTTTCTGCGCATTTGTGCGGGCGCGGTAATAGATTGGGTCATGCGCAGATGCGTGCACATATATGCCTCCAGGACCGTTGTTTGCCCATAAAGCAACCTGTCGGCAGCTTGCGCCAGCGTGCATGCCAGAGTTTGCCGGTGGCGGTGGAAGTGTCGGTGCTGTGAGGTCTTGGAAGCGTTGTGGCGTTCCATGTTGTATTCTTGTGTAGTTGGAATTTACACGTAGGGCCGCGTAAAAATATAGTGAGCGCGCGTGTGTCAACGCATATATGTTTGCCCTGCGTTTGTTTGGCTGTGGGTCGTAGTGCTTTCGGCGATGCTTTGGTGGCCGATAGCGCTTCATCGGCCGCGGAAGCGACAACTGCCAGTTAGGTGTTTTGTTACTAATGGTGAGGCAACCAATTTTTGGAGTCTTGGAAGTTTTGGGGCGGTGCTCGCTTATCTGCCGGTGTTGTGGGTTGCGCGGCACGGGATCAGAGCTTGGGATTGTCTGACACGACACAACGGGGATCTTTGGGCGCATCAGAGTCTTGGCAGGCTTTGGGTGTTTCATTCTGCACACTTTCGCGGGCGTGTCCATGCACGGGACTATGCGCGAACAGATACATGTTCGATTCGGAGGCTTTTGAAGTTTCGCGTTGCCTGTCTTGGCGGGCTTATTCCTTTTTGAACGAGCTTCGGCGCTAGATCAGCTGGCGTGACCAGGAATGGGATTTGTGTAACGGGCTGCGTCAGCGGGTTTGGAAGGGTCAGGCGGCTCGACGGTGATGCATTGACGCTTATAGAGTCTTGTGCGCGTTGGGGCGCTACTAGTTCTGCGCTCTGTAGGCACAACACACGCAGGGCGATGTGCGAAGATACAGCTTGCAGGCTGCGCGGCACAGGTTCAGAGCTTTGCCTCGCTTTGCACGGTCCAAAGAGGAAGCGTGGCGCCCCGTTGTTTGCCCACAAAGCAACCTGTCGGCAAACTGCTGCAAAACATTGGAGCGTAGGCGCAAGCGCGCTCGCCAGAGTTTGCCGGTGGCAGTTGAAGCGTGGGTGTTGCGCCAGAGTTTGCCGGTGGCAGTTGAAGCGTGGGTGTTGTAGAATGTTGGAAGCGCTGTGGCGTTCCATGTTGTATTTTTGTGTTGTTGGAGTATACGTGCAGGGCCACGCGGGACATACATACATAGAGACAGATAGAGAGACACAAAGAAACAAACTAACAAATAAACAAACAAACAAACAAAGAAACATACATACACACGTACATACATACATACATACATACATACATACATACATACATACATACATACATAGAGACATACATACATACATACAGATATACATACATACATATTAGGTGAACGACTCTTGGCATCTTTCCCCAGACCGAGAGTTTGTCACGAGTCATTAGATGACATGTTATTGGTATGTTTTTACCGTTGTGAGACAGCACGATGGACCTCAGATGCACTGGGAAGATGTGCTATCTCAAGCAGCGAACTGCGACCAGGTCATCACACATGAGAAGAATGCACACATACATACATACATACATACATTACATTACATCACATTGCATTACATTACATTACATTACAGACATACATACATTACATACATACATACATGCACACAGTGATGTTTGGTTCAAGTCTTACGGACCCGTCGCGGCCTCGGATGAGCGTGGTCGGGTCCCCACGTTGATCACCGCCGTGTCGAAGGAGAAAGAGTCTCTTCGGCCCGAGGTGGATTCATCATCGACTCAGGTCGCGGGCGTCCTATTTTCCTTGGCGAACGCTTAGGTCGCGTGACCAGGAATCGGATTTGCGTAACGGGTTGCGTCAGCGGGTTGGGAAGGGTCAGGCGGCTCGACGGGACGCATTGACGCATAGAGGTCTTAGTGCTCGCGGCCGCGAAACTAGTTTTTCTTCGCGCTCTTGTGTGGGCAAAACACACGCAGGGCGATGTGCGAAGATACCACGTGCAGGTTGCGCGGCACAGGTTCAGAGCTTTGCATCGCTGTGCACGGTCCAAAGAGGAAGCGTTGGCGCCCTAGAGTCTTGGAAGGCTTTGGGTTTTTGCTTTCTGCACATTTGTGCGGGCGCGGTAACACATTGGGTCATGCGCAGATGCGTGCAGCCTCCAGGACCGTTGTTTGCCCATAAAGCAACCTGTCGGCAAAGTGTGGTGCTGCAGAACACGGGATCGTAGCCGCCCGTGAGCTTGCGCCAGCGTGCATGCCAGAGTTTGCCGGTGGCGGTGCAAGTGTCGGTGCTGTGGGGTCTTGGAAGCGTTGTGGCGTTCCATGTTGTATTCTTGTGTAGTTGGAATTTACACGTAGGGCCGCGTAAAAATATAGTGCGCGCGCGTGTGTCAACGCATATATGTTTGCCCTGCGTTTGCTTGGCTGTGGGTCGTAGTGCTTTCGGCGATGCTTTGGTGGCCGATAGCGCTTCATCGGCCGCGGAAGCGACAACTGCCAGTTAGGTGTTTTGTTACTAATGGTGAGGCAACCAATTTTTGGAGTCTTGGAAGTTTTGGGGCGTGCAGCTTTTTTCGTTGGTTGCCTTTTCGTTGGAGGTCTGGTGCTCGCTTATCTGCCGAGGATCTTTGGGCGCGTCAGAGTCTTGGCAGGCTTTGGGTGTTTCATTCTGCACACTTTCGCGGGCGTGTCCATGCACGGGACTATGCGCGAACATATACATGTTCGACTCGGAGGCTTTTGGAGTTTAACTGTCTGGGCGGGCTTATTCCTTTTTGGCGCTAGATCAGCTGGCGTGACCAGGAATGGGATTTGTGTAACGGGCTGCGCCAGCGGGTTTGGAAGGGTCAGGCGGTTCGACGGTGATGCATTGACGCTTAGAGTCTTGTGCGCGTTGAGGCGCTACTAGTTCTGCGCTCTGTAGGCACAACACACGCAGGGCGATGTGCGAAGATACCGCTTGCAGGCTGCGCGGCACAGGTTCAGAGCTTTGCCTCGCTTTGCGCGGTCCAAAGAGGAAGCGTGGCGCCCCGTTGTTAGCCCATAAAGCAACCTGTCGGCAAACTGCGGTGCTGCAAAACATTGGAGCGTAGGCGCGAGCGCGCTCGCCAGAGTTTGCCGGTGGCAGTTGAAGCGTGGGTGTCGTAGAATGTTGGAAGCGCTGTGGCGTTCCATGTTGTATTTTTGTGTTGTTGGAGTATACGTGCAGGGCCACACGCGGGACATACATACATACATACATAGAGACAGAGAGAGAGAGACACAAACAAACAAACTAACAAATAAGCAAACAAACAAACAAACAAAGAAACATACATACACACGTACATACATACATACATACATACATACATACATACATACATACATACATACATACATACATACATACATACATACATACATACATACATACATACATACATACATACATACATACACACATACAGATATACATACACACATATTAGGTGAACGACTCTTGACATCTTTCCCCAGACCGAGAGTTTGTCACGAGTCATTAGATGACATGTTATTGGTATGTTTTTACCGTTGTGAGACAGCACGATGGACCTCAGATGCACTGGGAAGATGTGCTATCTCAAGCAACGAACTGCGACCAGGTCATCACACATGATGACATGTTTTTGGTATGTTTTTACCGTTGTGAGACAGCACGATGGACCTCAGATGCACTGGGAAGATGTGCTATCTCAAGCAACGAACTGCGACCAGGTCATCACACATGAGAAGAATGCACACATACATACATACATACATACATTACATTACATTACATTACATCACATTACATTACATTACATAACAGACATACATACACTACATACATACATACATACATGCACACAGTGATGTTTGGTTCAAGTCTTACGGACCCGTCGCGGCCTCGGATGAGCGTGGTCGGGTCCCCACGTCGATCACCGCCGTGTCGAAGGAGAAAGAGTCTCTTCGGCCCGAGGTGGATTCATCATCGACTCAGGTCGCGGGCGTCCTATTTTCCTTGGCGAACGCTTAGGTCGCGTGAGCAGGAATCGGATTTGCGTAACGGGTTGCGTCAGCGGGTTGGGAAGGGTCAGGCGGCTCGACGGTGACGCATTGACGCTTAGAGTCTTGTGCGCGTCGGCGCGCTACTAGTTCTGCGCTCTTGTGTGGGCAAAACACACGCAGGGCGATGTGCGAAGATACCACGTGCAGGTTGCGCGGCACAGGTTCAGAGCTTTGCATCGCTGTGCACGGTCCAAAGAGGAAGCGTTGGCGCCCTAGAGTCTTGGAAGGCTTTGGGTTTTTGCTTTCTGCACATTTGTGCGGGCGCGGTAATACATTGGGTCATGCGCAGATGCGTGCAGCCTCCAGGACCGTTGTTTGCCCATAAAGCAACCTGTCGGCAAAGTGTGGTGCTGCAGAACACGGGATAGTAGCCGCCCGTGAGCTTGCGCCAGCGTGCATGCCAGAGTTTGCCGGTGGCGGTGGAAGTGTCGGTGCTGTGGGGTCTTGGAAGCGTTGTGGCGTTCCATGTTGTATTCTTGTGCAGTTGGAATTTACACGTAGGGCCGCGTAAAAGTATAGTGCGCGCGCGTGTGTCAACGCATATATGTTTGCCCTGCGTTTGCTTGGCTGTGGGTCGTAATGCTTTCGGCGATGCTTTGGTGGCCGATAGCGCTTCATCGGCCGCGGAAGCGACAACTGCCAGTTAGGTGTTTTGTTACTAATGGCGAGGCAACCAATTTTTGGAGTCTTGGAAGTTTTGGGGCGTGCAGCTTTTTTCGCTGGTTGCCTTTTCGTTGGAGGTCTGGTGCTCGCTTATCTGCCGTTATTCTAGGGCTTGAATCTAGCTGCCCGTCATGCCCTTCAACATGTCACAATGTCAAAGCCTGGCCTAGATGAGGCGCCAACACCCCTTGACCCATCTATGTGATATCAGTGGTTTTGCTACAGCCTTGCGGCTCATATTCCGTGTGGCTTTGGCTTTCCCGAATGCCGCACCGGAGAATCAAGAATGCGCCCATCCAGCTGAACATCCTCTGCATCACTACTTGTTCCTTGATAACTATCATCATCGCATCCTTTGCATTGCCATCGATGTCTAACGTCCCTTTTGACTTCTATATATAGGCAGATATGAGATGATGCTAGGTGATGATCAGATGATGATAAAGATGATGACAAGGATGATAACTATCATCGTAGCATCCTTAGCATCACTAACGGCTATCATCGCCGCACCCTCTGCATCACCAATGCTGCCTGATAAGAGATGACGACGACCGTGATGATAATGGCACGGGCCTGATGATCGTTATCATCCGCATCATGGCAACTATCATCACAACATCCTCTGCATCACTACTTGTTCCTTGATAACCATCATCATCGCATCCTTTGCATTGCCAAGGATGTCTAACGTCCCTTTGAATTATATATATAGTAAGATATGAGATGATGCTAGGTGATGATCAGATGATGATAAAGATGATGACAAGGGTGATAACTATCATCGTAGCATCCTTAGCATCACTAACGGCTGTGATGCTAACGATCATCGCAGCATCCTCTGCATCACCAATGCTGCCTGAGATGACGACGACCATGATGAGAATGGGGGCGTGATGACCGTTATCATCCGCGTCATGAAAACTATCATCACAACATCCTCTGCATCACTACTTGTTCCTTGATAACTATCATCATCGCATCCCTTGCATTGCCAAGGATGTCTATCGTCCCTTTTGATTTCTATATAACGGGACACTTGAAACGTATATAAAAAATATAAGGACGATGACGAAGAAGATGATGATGATAAGCATCGTGATGATGCTGATGATGATGATGATGATGAACTTACATGGTAATCATCATGACGCATCCTCAGCATCACCAGCAGTCATCATGATAATCATGTCCACGCATCTTCTGCATCTCAAATCGGGTCTAACGGGACACTTGAAACGTATATACAAAAAGATAAGGACGATGACGAAGAAGATGATGATGCTGATTATGATGATGATGAACTGACATGATAATCATCATGACGCATCCTCAGCATCACCAGCAGTCATCATGATAATCATGTCCGCGCATCTTCTGCATCTCAAATCGGGTCTAACGGGACACTTGAAACGTATATAAAAAAGATAAGGACGATGATAGAAGAAGATGATGATGAGCACCGTGATGATGATGATGATGATGATGATGAACTGACATGATAATCATCATGACGCATCCTCAGCATCACCAGCAGTCATCATGATAATCATGTCCACGCATCTTCTGCATCTCAAATCGGGTCTAACGGGACACTTGAAACGTATATAAAAAAAGATAAGGACGATGACGAAGAAGATGATGATGAACACCAACTGACATGATAATCATCATGACGCTGATGATGATGATGATGAACTGACATGATAATCATCATGACGCATCCTCAGCATCACCAGCAGTCATCATGATAATCATGTCGACGCATCTTCTGCATCTCAAATCGGGTCTAACGGGACACTTGAAACGTATATAAAAAAAGAGAAGGACGATGACGAATGATAATCATCATGACGCATCCTCAGCATCACCAGCAGTCATCATGATAATCATGCCCGCGCATCTTCTGCATCTCAAATCGGGTCTAACGGGACACTTGAAACGTATATTAAAAAAAGATAAGGACAATGACGAAGAAGATGATGACGATAAGCGCCGTGATGATGATGATGAACTGACATGATAATCATCATGACGCATCCTGCGCATCACCAGCAGGCATCATGATAATCATGTCCACGCATCTTCTGCATCTCAAATCGGGTCTAACGGGACACTTGTATATACAAAAAGATAAGGACGATGACGAAGAACATGATGATTATGAGCACCGTGATGATGATGCTGATTATGATGATGATGAACTGACATGATAATCATCATGACGCATCCTCAGCATCACCAGCAGTCATCATGATAATCATGCCCGCGCATCTTCTGCATCTCAAATCGGGTCTAAAGGGACACTTGAAACGTATATAAAGAAAGATAAGGACGATGACAAAAAGATGATGATGATGAGCACCGTGATGATGATGATGATGATGATGAACTGACATGATAATCATCATGACGCATCCTCAGCATCACCAGCAGTCATCATGATAATCATGTCCACGCATCTTCTGCATCTCAAATCGGGTCTAACGGGACACTTGAAACGTATATAAAAAAGATAAGGACGATGACGAAGAAGATGATGATGATGATGATAATCATCATGACGCTGATGATGATGATGATGATGAACTGACATGATAATCATCATGACGCATCCTCAGCATCACCAGCAGTCATCATGATAATCATGTCCACGCATCTTCTGCATCTCAAATCGGACACTTGAAACGTATATTAAAAAAGATAAGGACGATGACGAAGAAGATGATGATGATGAACACCAACTGACATGATAATCATCATGACGCATCCTCAGCATCACCAGCAGTCATCATGATAATCATGTCCACGCATCTTCTGCATCTCAAATCGGGTCTAACGGGACACTGGAAACGTATATTAAAAAAAGATAAGGACAATGACGAAAAAGATGATGTTGATAAGCACCGTGATAATGCTGATGATGATGATGATGAACTGACATGATAATCATCATGACGCATCCTCAGCATCACCAGCAGTCATCATGATACGATTGTCCACGCATCTTCTGCATCTCAAATCGGGTCTAACGGGACACTTGAAACGTAAATAACAAAGATAAGGACGATGACGAAGAAGATGATGATGATGAGCACCGTGATGATGATGCTGATGATGATGATGAACTGACATGATAATCATCATGACGCATCCTCAGCATCACCAGCAGTCATCATGATAATCATGACCGCGCATCTTCTGCATCTCAAATCGGGTCTAACGGGACACTTGAAACGTATATAAAAAAAGATAAGGACGATGACGAAGAAGCTGATGATGATGAGCACCGTGATGATGATGCTGATTATGATGATGATGAACTGACATGATAATCATCATGACGCATCCTCAGCATCACCAGCAGTCATCATGATAATCATGTCCGCGCATCTTCTGCATCTCAAATCGGGTCTAACGGGACACTTGAAACGTATATTAAAAAAGATAAGGACGATGACGAAGAAGATGATGATGATAAGCACCGTGATGATGCTGATGATGATGATGATGACCCCCATTCTCATCATGGTCGTCGTCATCTCTTATCAGGCAGCATTGGTGATGCAGAGGATGCTGCGATGATCGTTATCACCACAGCCGTTAGTGATGTGATAGTTATCATCCTTGTCATCATCTTTCTCATCATCTGATCATCACCTAGCATCATCTTATATCATGACAAGGATGATAACTATCATCGTAGCATCCTTAGCATCACTAACGGCTGTGATGATAACGATCATCGCAGCATCCTTTGCATCACCAATGCTGCCTAATGAGAGATGACGACGACCATGATGAGAATGGGAGCGTGAGGATCGTTATCATCCGCGTCATGACAACTATCATCACAACATCCTCTGCATCAGTACTTGTTCCTTGATAACTATCATCATCGCATCCTTTGCGTTGCCAAGGATGTCTAACGTCCCTTTTGGTTTCTTCATATAGTAAGATATGAGATGATGCTAGGTGATGGTCAGATGATGATAAAGATGATGACAAGGGTGATAACTATCATCGTAGCATCCTTAGCATCACTAACGGCTGTGCTGATAACGATCCTCGCAGCATCCTCTGCAACCCAAATGCTGCCTGATAAGAGATGACGACAACCATGATGATAATGATGATAAGGATAAGAGAATAAGAAAGAGATGATGATAAGGATGATGATGATCACGATGACCGTGACGATAACATTTATCGTAGCTGCAGCTGCTGATGGTGATGAGGATGAAACTTTGGATATACTTATGCGCCAACTACCCTTCCCGTGCGCCTCCCCTTTTTAGAGAAAGGGTCGGCGGATATACGTTCCACGTGTGCCGTTAGACCCAACTGGAAATGCAGAGGATGCGTTGTCATGATTGTCATGATAACTGCTGCTGACGATGATGATGATGATGAACATGATGAGGAACATGAGGCTGAAAATGATGATGATGAACATGATGATGAACATGATGATGATGATGTGATGATGAAAATGATGAGTATCATGTTCATCATCAAAACCGTGGCTCTTCTTTTTCCTATACGTTTCAAGTGTCCCGTTAGACCCGACTGGAAATGCAGAAGATGCGTCGTCATGATTGTCATGATAATTGGCATGGTTCTCTGAGAACGTTAACTGCTGGTGATGCTGAGGATGCGTACTGATGATGATCATCAGGATGATGATGATGAGGAACATTGATGCTGAAATTGATGATGAAAATGATGATGATGATGATGAACATGATGATAAAAATGATGATGATGGTGATGATGATGAACATGAATGAAGAAGGTGTTCATCATCATCATCATTATCATCTCATCATCATCATCATTCTCATCATCATGTTCATCATCATCACCATCTTCATCATCATCATCATGTTCATCATCATCATCATTTGCATCATCATGTTCCTCACAAGTGTGCTGTTAGGCCCGACTGGAAATGCGGAGGATGCGTTGTCTTGATTGTCATGATAACTGCTGCTGATGATGCTGAGGATGCGTGGTGCTGATTATCATCAGGCTGATGATGATGATGAGCATGATGAGGAACATGATGATGAAAATGATGATGATGATGATGATGATGACCATGATGAAGAAAACATGTTCATCATCAAAACCGTGGCGCTCTTCTTTTTCATTTACGTTTCAAGTGTGCCGTTAGACCCGACTGGAAGTGCAGAGGATGCGTTGTGATGATTGTCATGATAACTGCTGCACACTTCGCATCCACAGCAATACATCGAAGTCTTGAGAAGAAACAAAAATGGCCCCCAACATGGTGGTGCTGCCCGAGTTTTCACGCACCCGGGGCACTTCTTGTAAAATTCAACAAGGTGCTTATTGTCATGCGAATTTATCCCGCAGTGGCTTGTTTGAGATGCAGGGAATGCGTCGTCATAATTATCAGAACAACTGCTGGTGATGCTAAAAATGCAAAGCAACAATTATCATCATAACTGCTGGCGATATGGCGAGTGCATGGTAATAATTATCAGCATCCCTTATGTTGGGTAAAACAATGCATCATCAAAAACATCATCCTTGTCGTGCTGCTCTTCTTTTTCATATATGCTTTAAGTGTGCCGTTAATTGTCATAATTGTCATAACAACGTGCACTGTCAGCAAGCAGGGGCCGGCGGCACAGGGCGGCAGCCCTTGAATAAGTCACCCTAAGTTGTTCTTCCGGGGGTTATAACCCAAGTGGCTAACCACTTACAACTTGAACAAACATCCAAGTACAATCCACAAAGCATCCCAAGCTAAGAAACCCGCCAACCCGCGCCGGCGAGCTCATGATACTTCCATACGCACGTCAACACAGCATGCTACACGCGCGGATTGACTGCTCAACTGCACCATCCGCTGAAACAGCATTTGGCCATCTGGCCATCTGGCCATCAGGTCACTGTGCGTGTGAGCTTGCAAGCGTGTAGCATCATGGATGTTTCCAACTTGAGTTGAAGCCCCATCTGTCAAACCAACACGCAAAAAGAGATCAGCCATGGCAAATGATAATTTCCAAATCCAAAATAAACCTAGGGTCCTGTGGTACAACCTCACAAGGTGCCAAGGGACGCGTAGGTAAGGATTCCTGATGAAAGAAAGACGCCTGGCCTTTCGGTAGCGAACCATGTGTTACAACGTGTGAGTCATGAAAACCCGGTATTAAAATGGTCGACCCAGAACCATGTAAAGTTTAAGCAGGCGGATGTCCGCAGCTATTTCTGGCTAATTCTTGTCCCTTACTAAGCATCACTCCACCCGGGCTTTGATTGTGACTCATGTGTTTCACATTGCCAAACCATTGTTCGGGGTCATCTAAACGCTCCGAGGCACCACATCTCTAGACACGAAATAGGATGCTCAGCCCGCTCAGGGTATTACCATCATGAAACCATGTGATGTGAGTCAACCAACCAACCAACCCCCTGTGGTTCAACCATGTCAGGTCGGGCCATCGACCATTTTGAGGCCCCAAGGTCCAGCACCGTTGCGGTGCACTGTGTTTGTTTGAGTGCTCTTTTGTTGAGGGGGGAAACAGACCCGACCCCTTTTTCGAGGTAAAAGGACCTTGGGTAAAACCTATGAAGCTCGGCTTCTGCCCGCATGCGCGGAGAAGAGTTCTCATCTTGCGCGCCAGGTCGGCCAGAAATGATCGAAGAGAGAGTCGATGGCCTCGAGATCGAAGCTTCGCCGATTGGGTCAAACCCAAAGGTCCGATCCATGGAATTTGGATCGAACTCCTCAAAATCAGTCCTTTTGACACCCCGTTTCAGCAAGTGGGTTGCAACCCGGGTAAGTTGGAAGGTTTACCCCAGCCAACACACTTCGGCGTGGGGCAAAATTTACTCTACGGGTCCTGGGGCTAATAGAAAAGCCAGCCTCACCCCGACTTGGTGTTGGGGTCTCAAAAAATATCAAAAATACAAAAACTATCAGGACCCGGGCGCGCAATTGCCTTTCTCTTACAGAGTGGAAACGCACCTTCGTGGGCCAAATCGCTCGTCAGTCACCCCCACATCGGTGGAATTGTGGAAGCTCGTAGACACGTCGGTGAGGCGCCGGATTTGTCCCAAGAAACGTCCAAAACGTTGCTTGCTACTGAAACAGTCCTCCCCAAAAGTTCACCCTCCCAACAACCATGGAAGCTGACAGGAGGGTGTTGGAAGACTCTTTTCCTTTCTGTCCACTTCCATGATCGTTGGAAAGAGGGTAAAGATACAAGAACTCAGGAAGCAGGACAAACAAATGACTAATGTGCCAACCCCGAAAAAAAAGCCACAGGTCAGATCCGGTCGGCAGGTTTGGGGTGGGTGCGACCTGGTTCATTCGGGTCACAAAATGTAGAGGAAAAAGTAGCCGTATGCCTGGCTAAGGGTTTTGTGTCGTGCGGCTTAACCTTTATACCTTGTAAACAAGTAGTCTCAAACCCTGACTGATGAATCCCTTAAGTCTGATTAGCCAAAGGAAAGAAGCCCCAAGTGACAGGAACCAACCTGAATAATCGTGTTGAAGGGCGAACACCCATTTTCTTGCATCCCGCTCTTCTGGCTAACAACTCAACCGATCCCCCACTGACAATATATAGCCTCCAAGCGAGGCGGCTGTCACATCATGATATGCTTGATGAAGAACGCAACAAACTATCAAACCCAAAACAGAATAACCTCCACATGGGCTGTCCTCAGATCCCTGCTAAAAGCTTAACTTTTCGTGTGTTAAATCGAAACCCCCTTCTATAAGCCCTAAAAAGCTCAAAACCTCAGGGGACGGCTGGGAACCGTTTGTGCGGTCGCCATTTCTCCGGGTTGAGGGAACCGGGCTCCAGCGGTCGACATCTGTCAAGCAAAAGGTCCTTGTGACACATGTGGCCATGCGTCAAAATCCAAATCGGTTAGCCCCCAGTGAACATCCGATTCAATCCAACCACTAAAATAGGTTCTAAAATGGTGGTGCACCTACCCCGAAATGGCACCATTGGTTTTGACCCATGGCCATGTGGCCTTGTTTTTTTCAGGGTTTTGGCGGCTTCAAAAGGGAACCGAAGAGGCAACCCACCATGTTGGATTTTGTTTTCGTGGTAGGCCCCTAAAACAACGTTACCCGTCTGTTTTCCAGACCAAGGGCAAGCTCTGATCCGATGAACATCGCTTGCAACTTGTGACTCTTCGAAAACAAATTACGTGCAGAGCCAACCTTCACTCACTTCCGATCGAGTGCATGGGCCCAGAAGAACAGTCCAGGATCTCAGGTGAGTTCATCTTGGGCTCCTTTCACCTCTGCGAATTTAAACCGATGAGCAAAGGCCCGCAGATACACCATGATCCATGCCAAACCTCTCCGGCCGAAGGCGCGTGCTCGCAGGGATGATCTAGCCTCGCATACGATGGAGAACCGTGGGACATGTTCCCTGATAGGTGTGGGTTCGCGAGCTGCGTTGACCCCATGCAAGGCCCAGTACCCTTAAGGCCACGCCTTTAGGCAAAGCCATGGTAGTCTGTCCTAACTCCCATATTCAGCTTACACATATCACTTGAATCGTCCCTCTGGTTCCCGGCAACTTAACCCCACGTAAAGGAAATCATTTGAGCTTGGCAAATAAGACCATGAAAAAGACTTCGCGCACCTCAAAAACGAATCAGCACGTAAAAAACCTTCATCGTTCATCGTGGTCGCATACCATATGTTTAGGTTAATTCGCCCCACCTCTTGTCCCGCAAAGATCTATGCCACCAGGGGAATGTGTAAAAAGACCGCCCTCCTTTTAACAGCGAGGCTATAAGCAGGGCTATGAGTGGAAGCATCTAAGTACAACATGAAGAACCACCTTGAGACCAGCATCGGGCAACATTGAAACCACACAGTCCATGTTGAGCGATGCTCAATCCCTGGAAGCCAGAGAACAAAACATTCCCATCCGAAGCTTTGTGGCCACTGCGCACAAGTGCTAAATGAGTCTTAGTGCAGCAACGTGGTCCCAAAAACATAGAGGACAGCCTTCAACCTATGGAAAGACTTGCTGGTGTTCAGGAGGGAATGACCGAGTCCGGTCTTTGGGAATAAAACTGGGATTGCCCTTTGAAAATCCATAAGTTGGATGGTCTATAGAGATCCCACAAAGTAGAAAACAGCCTTCAACCTTTGGAACTTGTCTCCAACGAAAGGAAACCATTTTCCGCGCCCGAAGCTTCATGGACCCCGGAGCTTAAGAATATTCACATTGGTTGTCTAGAACCCATAGAGGCAGATGACGATACTAAAAAAATGGGTAGGTGTTGCTTTTGGTCCTTGAAAGCCACGAAAACAGGGTTTTCTCAGAAAAAGACACGCCCCTACTGTGGATGGCTACGAAATCCATTTCGCACCCCTGTTTGTTTTCAAGGAAATATATCACTGGTGGAAATATTTGTTCCAGGGGACTTGAGCAAATGGAATATAATTAGCGGAGACCCTTTTGATTTACAGCTAGGAGTGCGAAAAACCTTGCGAGCTTTTTGTGGCCTGACCATGCCTTACTTCTCTAGAGTTTTGGCCCCTAAGGCAGGAGGGGTTGACAGCCCAGAGCTTGCCATGTATTGCACACATGCTGGGCAAAAAACATGAACCGGAAAAGCCAACACATAATCCATACCTAGAAAATCGAAATGCCACGAAATAATAGTTTTTTTTTGAAAAAAGTATCCTTTTTCCATTGCCGGCCATTTTTTAGGCAATTTTTAGCCTTTCGGCCATTCTTCAACTGGCAGCTTAAGCAGGATTATTGCGTTGTTTTTTTGGCGGCTTGTGTCACTCGACTTTCCGCAATTCCGGCGAAACTTTTCGCAATTCCGGCGAATATTCCCACAATTCCGGCGACACTTTCCGAATAAGAAACTTGAGTCCATTCCGGCGGCTACGAGCATTACTCTCCTTGAGCCTCAGCGGTCTAATTCCAGCCGTTTTTGCTGATTCCGGCAAATTTATGTGAATTCGGCAAAAATTTGATGCATTTCAGATTCCGGGTGAAATTTCAGCCGAAAGAGTTTCTAGGTATCTAATCAAAAAATGTGTGCAGGAACTTCTGTAGTGCTGGAACTACGTGAGCTAGCTCTCTCTAAGAATGCACGCACACTCGCGTAATCTCGCGACAAAGGTGGGCAGTGCGAGAATTGGGAAATAGAAGCGAGCTGAAAACGTGGGCGTGTGGGTGAATTCGCAACATATGCTTAAGTGAATGGAAGTTATATATGTCTTCACGTTGCCAAGGAGAGTCATGGGACGTGTACAAAACACCGTGTGTAGCGTAAAATGCCCCTCCCTCAACGCTAGCTATAGTTCTTGGTGGCCTGAGTTTCGCTCAAATAGCAGGTTACAACCCTCCTACCCAAAATTTGTAGGCTCTGACTGACGGACATAATCCAGCACCACTTTGACACCTGGGAAACCATGTCTTTGTTGGTATCTACACCTTCTTCGCTTGTTGCTCAATACTTTATCGATAGAGACGGGTTTTATTCGTGTGCAAACAAGGCAACTACCTCACGGTTCCAAACGAGCCAAATACGCCTTACCGGAGAAGACAACTGCTTTTCGGGGCTGGCAGTGGAATCCTCAGAAACCAGGGCTTCTGAACGGTGTGCCATGGACTTCGCAGCCATCCACCGAATCACATCCGCCGCCGAGGCTCAGTGGCATCAGCGGGATGAGACCCAGGCCCACCACCGAAGGCCCGTAGCGCACCAGTTGCGCGTGCTGCTTGAAGCGGGGCTTGTCCAGGAAGTGCGAGGTCTGATGGACCACCGTGTGGATGATCACCTCGGAACATGGGACCCCCAATGGTTGGTTTCTGGTTGCTGTCCCAATCAGGGAAAAGGGCGCCAGATTTGAGAACCCCCCACCACCTCCATGGTGTGGGTCGTTTTTCAGGGCACCCCGGTTGTAGTTAAGGGACAGCTGACGGAGACTAAGCACTTGAGGGTCTCTAAAATTGTCGACCAGCCCACACCTCGACCCGTCTCATGGCCGCCAGGCCTCAAAAAAACCCGGGACCGTTTGGGGAAACCAAAAGGTTAAGCTCGGTTCCTGAGTGGACTGGCAAAAATAAGTCCGAACTTCGTAAATTGGTCTTTCCAACAAGTTTAAAGTCCAGGAACTCAGGAAGTGAGTAAAGGCTTAAAGCAGTGGAAAGGGGAAACTCGAGCCAGGAATGAATGGGGGCTGTCTATCTGAACCACAGCTGGTTGAAACCTGCCAAGCCTTCGGAATCTAAAGATCAGCCGGCCCATGCCGGATATCGCGGATGTGTTTGTTGGGAACTTGTCCGTCTTCACAGCCTTGAAGATGGAAAAAGACCCCCAAGAATTGGTTCAAGTGGCGTGCAACGTATACGCTTATATTTGCTGGTGACGTATACTGAAGCAACCCGAAACAAACAAACTGGTATTGAGTATAAAAGGGCCGAGAGGTCTCACAGAAACCCTTGGGGAACAGCCCTCACCCTTCCACATCCCCTTTTACATCCCCAGGGCAAACATTATTGAGGTTGTGATTAGACAAGGATATTCAAGATGATCAAGAATTACATCGAAGATGATGATGAAGATGATGATGAACAGAAATGTAAAACAACTCATTGACTCTAGGATATCAAAGTGGCGTACCCAAAGAAAAGAGCTGGTTTTCAAAGGAAAAACACAGGGCTCCCATTTGAGCCAGAATCAACACCTGGTACTAAAAATGGTCTACTTAGATCCACGTCAAGGAGAAAAAGGCTGCTGCGCCCATGTTTTTGTGGGGATTACCTACTACTCTTCATCTTTTGCCTGTGGCGCTCATTTGAGCAGTGGGATGGCGAATCTGACAGCTCCTCTTGGTGGACCCCACCCATAAAAAACCAAGCCGACAGGTCAGTCGTATCAACCAATCAACCAGTCAACCACTCAAATTGACATGAGTCACTGCGGGTTACAAATCCTTTCTCTGAAAGGGGAACTCCTGGTTCCTTTGCCATTTAGCCCCGCTTTCCTAAGGACACTTCGGTGCTTCAATTCTAAGCCCCGTGAGAAAAACACTGATCAAACGAGAGCAGTTGGTAGAGAACTTGACCTTCAAAGAACTCCAGAAAGATGAGTTGGAAGGCCACGCGCAAACAACCGGGGACAAAGCGCGCGTACCTCAAGGCCTCGGCTCCCCCATCCCTATCAGGACTCAGTCGGGGAATCCAACCAGTGAAAACAGGTCGTAGACTCTTAGACTGGGATGTGAAAAATTCGGGGACCCCTATTCCAAATCGATAGTCCCCCGGCTCTAGTTCCTGCCCCTTCCATGACTCACCCTTCAACTCGCTTGCAGCCAACGTCGCCGCAGGCAGCGCCAGGGACGCGATGGATTGGAAGACTGCAGTGTGGGCCACCGCGCCCGCGATGTGCTCGCGGCTGCTGTTCTGCTTGTACTTCCCTAAGCGTCCAACAGGTCTGCGCGTGTGTGTCTGTGTGTCTCTCTGCGTGTCTCTGTGTTTCTCTGTGCGTGTGCGTCTCTCTACGTGTCTCTCTGCGTGTCTCTCTCTCTCTCTCTGCGTGTCTCTCTGCGCCTCTCTCTCTCTCTCTGCGTGTCTCTCTGCGTGTCTCTCTGCATGTCTCTCTCTCTCTCTCTGCGTGTCTCTCTGCGCCTCTCTCTCTCTCTCTCTGCGTGTCTCTCTGCGTGTCTCTCTGCGTGTTTCTGTGTATCTCTGTGTGTGTGTGTGTCTGTGTGTCTGTGTCTGTGTGACTGTGTGTTTGAGGATACTCTTGAGCTGCAGGGAAGCCAGGTGAGAGAAACATGCTCGGCCCGGGCCATTGATCCTCACTTGGAGTAGCCACCAAAATGGCCAACAAACCCATTAAATTGGCAACTAAAATAGCCACTAAAATAGCCACTAGGGGAACCCAAGTTGAAAACAGTCCGAGTTCCTGGGACTTTCCGAAGCCGCAACCTTCACCCCACAAAGGGCACCCTCAAACACCGGGGCCCCAAACGGTGGGGATATGGGCCTGATATGGGTGTGCCATCATGTGCCTTTGTTTGGGGAACCCCAAAAAAGGGCTGGTTTTCCTGTTGCTTTCTGTTTAAACCACCCCCAAAAAGGGGTACCCTCAAAAAAGAGACAATCATACTCTGAATGGGCACAAAATCCTGCACTTTGAAATGTGGTGAACAATTTGTTGGTTGGTTACAGGGGAATCATTCCAAACTATCCACAGTATGGCCCCCGGAAGCGGCACCAAAGAACCACACCGAATGGGCGTGTCTGCTTAAGGCATGTTGCTCAGCGTAGCCGTCCGAATTTCAACCAGAAAGTTCCCCCCGAGCCGTCCGAATCACAACCAGAAATGGGCTTTGGTCCCAGGTGTTCGTGGATTCAGAAATCATGTGGGTCTCTCAAGATGAGGGATTTCCTTCCTTCTGAATTCTCGTCAAAAGCAAATCAAGACGAGGGCCCCCCAACCCCGTGTGCGGGTGTGTTGGTGTGCATGAGTGAGTGTCTGCGTGTACGTGTGTACGTGTGTGTACGTGTGTGTGTGTGTGTGTGCCTGCTTGCGCACCAACTTGCTGGCCCCTAACCTGCGAAGAATGACAGGTGACCCAACAAAACATCATTTCAAGGAGAACCTCCTGAGTGGAGGATTTTTGTTTGGGGTCCCATGTCCGTGTTGCAGGGAAATAGTGTCGACACACATATACAGTATGTATATATGTATATATATATATATACATATCTATTTATATATACACAGCGCGCTCGTACACCCGACACATATACACACACGCATATATATATATATAAATATATATATATATATATATACACATACACACACAGCGCACGCGCGCGCGTTCTGATGTCAACCAACTTGTGGCTCAAGCTGCGATACCCCGCCAGGCCAGTGTCCACAACAATGTAGGCCTTGGCTCGAAACGAGGGCAGAGTCCTTCAGATCATCCCCCAAAAAAACACGGCGCATCGCGAAAAGCATGCCCAAAGTCCAAAGTATGGTAACCAAACGCAGTTGGGGGTGCTGGAAGGAACGTACCACGGTTTTTTCAAGGGGTCCACTAGGGGCCGAGGACTGCGTCGCGCTTTGGCCGCCGGGCGAAGGAGTTGTATATGTCAGAATAGGGGTATAGGCGCAAAGCCAAAGCATGAATGTATCCGTCCATCTATGAACCCCTTGTATGCACCCCTAGTTTTTGGGGTGATTTAACCGTTGGCTATTCTGGGTCAATTATGGGAAATCAGCGCTTTGGGGGTCCAAAATGGTCATGCATTTCATATATGGACCTGCACAATCAGCCTTTGGCCGATTGCATTTTATGTGTTGATCTGATCCAGCTTTTGTGCAGGAAGCATGCCTTCCATGTCCATCTATCAAGCCATCCATCCAGCAAGTCATGCTTTCAATCCACCCACTTGTCCTCCCTCCCTTCCTCCCTCCCTGCCTTTGTTTCACCAAGCCTTTCTTGAGTCTAGGTCCTCCCAGTAGAGAGGTTAGAATAAGGGTACCCTTTTGTCTGTAGTCTATTTTAATAGGGGAACCCTCCCAACCAAAGAAACGGTAAAGGGACACTGGGGGACCTAGTGATTCAAGCGCTCCCGCAAAGCCAGGTCCCATCCCAATGCTGAGCGGCACCAGCGATGCCGTAGGTCAAGTTCACCTAGCGCCAGTGTTTCAATGGTTGCGGAACCGCTTGCAATATTGAGACTCTTTTTAAACTATGTGTCTTCATACAAATACAAATACATACACATACATATGTATATATTTTTTTATATATCTGTATCCTTGTATCTATGTTCGACTATTTACTTACTATTTGTTTTCTTGCTTGCTTGGTTGTCTATTCACTATAGAAATAATATATTACTTCTGTGGCACGGTACATGCCACCCAAACTGGTGCCCCCCCTGCCCACCCATCAACAAAAAGGAATCAGTGGCCCATGTGGAAATGAATGGTCAGATTCCGGGTGAACTATTATATTTCCTAGTTCGTTAGATCGAATTATTTGTTTCAATTGTCATTCAAGCGACCTCCCTATAATGTACCCAGAAAAAAGAAGAAACAACAAGAACAAAAAACACCTTTTTTGGTTCAATCCCGACGTCCATTTACCACGGAATAATTTGTTGACATTTGTTGACCCACCATGCCCATATCTGACGAAAAGACGCCATGGAACTCCTAGTGATACCAAACTTGATGCTTGTCTCATGCGAACTGAACTACCGTACCCAATTGTGAACAAGTGTGCTCCAGAAATGACACCAACCAGCGGAAACAAAAGAATCGGCGTATCCAAACCCAACACTCGAGTAGTTCAACACCTGCTCTGCTTGGAGTGAACCGCTAGTGTCATCTCGCGCAAGTTGTGAGCTGAAACTTAGGGAAAGCCACGAGGCAAACGTCCCCATTTCTGGGGTCCGCTACTTTGCGAAACACCAAGAGTTTGTTTCGCTGTTGTTTTTTTCCCCCGAGAGGGAGCGACGCAGCAGAAACACCCTCCAACAAATGTCGAGTTGGCCAACCGTGGGGCTTGGGCAGGGCCCCTACAGGACCCTTTTTCTTTGGCATGTAGCCAAAGGATGCTAGTCCACACAGAAACAATGCGGCCATGGGTCAAAATCCCATACCCCCAGTGAACATCCCAATCCAACCACAAAAATAAGTTCTAAAGTGGGTGGTGAATTCACCTACCAACCAAAATGGTATCCAAAAACGGTTTTGACCACCACAGCCATGTGGATCTACAGTGTCCTCCCCTTTCTTTGAGTTCCAATTCGCCCGGTCCCAAGACCCGCAAGGCGGAGCTCCACACCAAGGCGAAGCAGTCAGACAGATCGGAAGCCTATGGGACTCAGTCGAACGATAGCGCAAGGCTGGAAACAAAAACACGGTGCATGGGCTGACATCTTCCATGTGCATTAAGGAACATCATTTTCGGCTTCAGTCCAAACTGTGAACAAACGCCTCAGTTTGGTGAAATGGGGAAGGGCGTAAGCCTTGCATCCACCAGTTGGATGTTCGCTTCGCCAGGTTGGTAAGTCGTTAGCCACCTGGGTTATACCCCACTAATAACAAGGTTAACCCCACTTGGGGGGATTTGTAAGTTGGGTTGCAGCCTACGTTGCCAACAACTTGCCGAACATCCCAGTAGAAGCTTCACACCCTAAGAGCCACGGCTGCATAAACTTCGTGGGCTCCCAGTACCTCCCTCCCACTAACATGGCACCTGACAAAAGGTACCTTTAATACGAATCTGACCCTCCGACAAATGCCATGCTTGCAGTTGCCTGAGCCCAGTGGAAAAAAACAAGTCCAGTAGCGATGGATTCCCTTTAAAACCAACAAGGGAAAACGAAACATGCTCTTAAGCAAATGGAACATCTTCGTGGACGCAAGGGCTTTTTCCACCTGGCTCACCATTCGGATCCGCTCGCGACTCGCGCTCCGCGCCTGCCAATTTTTGAGCACCGGGCGCAGAGACTCCCCCACGTCCGAGGAGTAGGCGATGTAACGCTGGGAGGCAATCAGCACTCTCTTCGCACGCGCCAGGTAGGGCAGGTACCGGAAGGCAGTCTCCTCCGGACAGGGTGCTGGAAATAGGACCCCAGCAAAAGATGCTATTTTTTGCCTGCAAACAAAGGCGACCACAAAAAAGGAATAATCTAAAAGGGAAGCTAATTCTGGGAAAGGGAAAGGGGCCAGCGCCCGGGTCCCAACAGCTTGTTGGACAGTAAGGGGTTTTTGGACATGGGAAATTGGACAGTTCTTGGGGGGGTGCTGGAGGGTATCCTTTTGTGAGGTTTACCCCCCCATCAAAAATACGGTTCTTCTTTTGGTTGCCCTTCAAAAGCCACAAAAAGACGACTCGACATGGCTCTTATACATCACCCCACTCAATGGACCAACCAGCCCTGGGCCAACATCAAAGGCTGAACTATGCGAATCTATACAAATATACTATGGTTCCGAAATCCGTTCACACCACGAGATGAAACCATGATTGAAACCATAATTGAAACCAAAACGGTTGTTGGTATTTGCAGGGGAATCATCAACTCAAGGTTTCTGAGCGGCGGTGCAGGATTTTGTCCATCCGCAGCAATATCATACACGTAAATGACTTCAGACCCCTGTCGAGGCTGGCTTCCAATAAAACCACAATGAACGTTCATGTATTCAATAAACTAGGGGTTCATACCAGGGGTTCCACACATTCTATGACAGAATCACCAACAGTCCTGCGTTTCAGAGAAAGTCGTGTCCTTCATAAACAACAGCAGCAAAACGGCAGCCGTTCCCCCCGATACTTCATGCCTACATAGGAGGCTAACAAAAAGGAGGGATAGGAGGGTTGCAACCAACCACCCCATAGTTAGAAGGCTTCCCCTAGGAGTCCAAGACTCAAAGTATGAGAGCCTTTGACGCTCAAAGGCCTCAAAGAATGAGGGCGTAGGCTAGGCCAAAGTCGCCAATCCTGAAGCCCTCGGCAGGCCAAAGGGAAACAACTTTGATATACTTTGAGGCTTTTGCGTGATGGCCCAAGAAATTTAAGGTCTTGCCAACCGAAATTATGAAGCGATGTCCCCTTGTTTAAGCGTAGTTTGCGGGTCCAGGTAGGTCAGAAGGTACTCCCCCTTTCTGGACTTTTTCTGGGTTATCAAAGTATCCTAGGAGCCCAAGACCTGTAATATCAGGGCTGTTGATAAGGCCCAAATGTGTTGTTCAAACTCACACGACTCGACTCGACTTCTTTGACTCGACAAGAAACTCGTCCTCCAGCTCTTTTGTGTACACCTCTGCAGGGTCTGTGCCTCCACCGGTAAAGAAGCCCTGGACGGCCCTCGATCGCATTTCGCTGTAGCACACGGGGTAGGGAGGCAGGGGGTCCCTAAAAAAGGTGGGCCACGTATGTTGTGGTCCCAGATTTCAGGATCCCTTTGCAGAACCAAATGTTGATTCTTAGGGGGACCTGTACTAATAGAGATGAAGCACTGGAAGTGAAATCATATATGACCATGGGTCAAAATCCTGTACCCCCAGTGAACATCGCAATCCCAACGAAAATAGACTAAAGTGGGTGTACCCCAAAATGGTACCATTGGTTTTGACCCACAGCCATATTCAGAAGCCTTGGATCACATTTCGGGTCGACACAGCGGCTCCGGTGCCAAAGAATCCGGGGGCAAGGCACCTGAAGAATGCGTCCCATGCTCATAGCGTTTTTTTTCCATTTTCACAAGCCCCAAAAACAAATCGGGGAAGGAACACATGTAACCACGTTGAGAGACCCAGCAGAAAACTTTTTCAGAACTCTTCGAATCCGCAGTTTTCTCGGACCCTGAAAAAAAACTCCTTCTGGAAAATTCGGGGCTTGGCTTGCACACCGTGCTTCGTAGCAAAGGACATGATCTGGATGGAGCCGAATTTCCGCATGCCAGCCTTCCACACGCCTTTGGGTCCTGTATTTCGGCACACTGAGTGACGCCTTTGGGTCGTGCATGCAGTGCGACAGTCTAGGATCAGCAGGACACTCACAAGTGACCTTTTGGATAAATAGATGGTGGAACCCATCTGTCTCTATCCGATTATAGTCTAAGAAGGACACCTATGAAACCCCAAAAAGACACAACACTCGTGAATCGTTTTGTGTGCGGAAGTTTGGGTCAGGATCATCCAGTTCCCAATACAGCAAACTTGCTCCATTGCTGTGTCTTTTGTGAGGGTACCCTTTTCGGGGTTGATGCACAGGGAAATCACAAGGAGAACAACCCATTTCAGAGGCTCCCAAGATGCCCTGGAATAAGACCACCCTACCAACTGTCTTCTTCCTCTTTTTGCTTTCGTGTCGCGAAATGGGGAGCCCGATTGAAGGGGGAGTTTCTAGTCTGTTCTAAATACAATCTAAATGAATTGAAACCACTACATACCTAAACATCCCCAAAAAAAGCAATATCCCAAAACCTCTAAATAGCTTGAAACAGCTCTACATTATATCCAAATAACGCAGAATAACCTAAATACTAGGTCACCCGCTCGTTTGATCATCCCGGAAATCCCAGCCAGCTGCATCACAAAAGGACGCTTGCCCGCCCTCTGCTTCTGAGCATCGGCACTGCAAGCTCTGCACACTTCACCTTGGACGGGAGAAATCCGGGGTCCATTGGAGTGGTTTGCATCTTATGGGGGTTCTCGTCACTTCTGTTGTATTTGCTGTGTTGATTGCTTTTGCTATGGTTGTTGGTTTGATATGAATGAGCATGAAAACAAGCTGGCAACTTGGGTGCTGATTTCGTGAAGTCTCCGAACTGCTCGGTGGGTTGGTACCCAAGATCACCTGCATGACATATGCATAGGGCGCTTCTGAACATAGGGAACCCCAAAATGAAAAAGGGACTCCTTTTAGCTTCCATTTCTTTCAATCGCCAGAAAGGGTCCTGATGACATCTCCCATTCTTCCACAGCAGTTCTAAGCAGGATGTGCAAAAGCAAGGGCGCCTTTCTTGTTGGTTGGCCACTAGGAGGGGCTCAAGCTCTTCAAAAGCGACAAAGCGACCCTCAAGACTCAAAATGTGTGGCTCCCTTTTTCGCTGCCCCGTTTACAGCTGATGCCAAAACACAGTTACATGGCACAGCCATGGATGGACAAAGCCTAAGTTTGGGAGAACTCTATGTGTATCGTATTTATATCATGTCGGAGAGATTCACTGAAGACGGTAGCCCTGCTGCCAGCATCAGACTCTTCGAAGCAAAATCGGCAAAACATATCTCAGCCTTGGCTCCTTTTGGGAAAATAGGGGAAACAAACAATGTACTAATTTGGCCATGCAACGCGAACCCCACACCTGTGGCTTTCCTTCTGCTTGGGCACCAGCCTCGAAAGGAGACGGTACCCCTGAAAAGCGTAGAGGCATGGAGGGAACCCCCCCGAAATAGTGGTTCTCATTTTTCCTTTGAAACCACGAACAAACAAGTTTTCCTCCAAACAAACACACGTTTCATTTTTCCTTTGAAACCACAATGACAGGGATCCTTACATTACCCTTACATTATACGCCTGAACATTGCCTTGTAAATGGTGGCTT
Organism: Effrenium voratum; assembly: GCA_963377175.1. Lineage (NCBI taxonomy): Eukaryota > Dinophyceae > Suessiales > Symbiodiniaceae > Effrenium > Effrenium voratum. Next base: position 727,640 of record CAUJNA010003205.1, read on the forward strand.
CCCTTTATTTTGGTGGAAAAAGCCATGTTTCAAATGGGCAACATGTATCTTTTAAGGAGCCCTGCACAAGCAAAAGGTTTTCCTCAAACAAACACTCACACACCCATTTGTCGCCGCACACGTCCCAGTTGCTGGCTGGAATAGTGGCGTGCGACAGCGCAGCGCCGGCGCCAGGTGACTTGAAGCAGCGAAAGACAGCGCGCGCGACGCGCGGTCCACGCGCGCGGGCTCGGTTTGCGTCGCCATGGGGGGGGTGGGAGGGGGGGGAGGGGGGGAGGAGGGGGGGGGTGGGGAGGGGGGCAGGGGGGGAGAAGCCCCTAAATGCCCTGAACATCTGAACATGACGTGTTGTGCTTGTTCCATATTCTGTAAAGCTTAACGAAAGTAGAACGCTGTGCTGTCAAAAGAGGTCCCGAGTGTGGGGTGCAAACATCAATGGCATAAAAAAGCTTAAACATTTGGTGCGTGAAATGTGGGATGTGTTCCACTCATGGGCACTATATGGGTCTATATATATATATAGAGATATTCTCTGTTGATTGACACCATTTCGCTTTGATCCGCAAACTGATGGCGAGTTAATGGCGAACGGCAAGTCATACTCAATCACTCACTGTTTGAGTGCATTGGCCGAACAAAGTCCAAACTTGTTGCTAGACAATACAAACAGCGACCAAACTCCAGGAACTCAGGAAGAAAGATCATCAACTCACCCCCCCTGAAAGTGCATGAGAATAACAAAGGTAGAAACCACCCCAAACAACGATTGGCCTTGGGCCCTACTTCGGGCCAAAACTGATCATCGCCCACCAACCACTTTTTGGATGGTTCCCCTTTAGAGAAACATGAGCAGAACTCAAAACAAGAAAAGCCTGAAAACTTGATCCAACAACGGTGAAGAATCCTTGTGGCGGTCTTAGGATGGTCGGGTCCCGCAAGTCGGATAAAAGGTACGCCAACAAAAGCTGTCGGGCCCAGAAAGCAGCATTCACACGCTTCAGACAATGGTCCCTCAAAACGCTACCCTTCAGTAAAACCATCTGAAACCCTTTGAGCAACAGCTGGACAAATCCTTCAGAATTGTTTTAGCCAATGCTCAAACAATACATGTGTTTCCGCTATTATGTGCATAATATGTCATATATGTATATGATTCTGTCAGGCTTCCCTCGTTTGGGCACAACCCAAACCACAAACTATATATGTGTATATGTGTATACACACATATATATATATATATATATTTGTGTATGTATCGATATATCATATGTACACACAAACATTCATGACCATAGGATAGCATAGCTGACCTTGTGGAAACATAGATGGCCCTGGTATCGGCGGCATAAAAACACCCGAAACCAGTGGAACCCATCCATTTCTATCCAAACCAACCGATAAAAGGGACAGCTCCGTGCATTCGCCCCACCTGGCGCTGGCTGGATCTCGTCGGCATCTTTGGCACGACTCATGCACAGGCAGCACCTGGGGCTCCACATCCAAAGCGATGGGGGTTGGTTGTTTTGAGGCGAAATGGACCTGACAGCATAGGTGTCCTTTTTGGGAAAATAGATGGCCCTGGTAGTTGATTGAACTACCAGGTAAACCAGGGCCCTCTATTGTTCAACCAAATCAACCAAAAAGGACACCTATGCCCGACAGAACTAGCCCAGGCGATGTGGTATTGCCAAGCAAAATCATGGCGGGTGACCCCCCTTCTTTAAGGGTCGAGGGTCCAGGTACCTTTCGGTCGAAGAAGCCAAAAGAGGAACCACCTGTTTTACAGGGTGCTTCTTCGGAGACAAACCCAGGAATCCCCACCCGCCCGGCGCAGTCCCAGAAAGGCCCTGGGCATCACTTTGGGACCGAAGGGGATATGAGTATTCTCAGTTGCCCCAGTTCGGAAAGGTGATCACCCTTCGGGCCACTACAAATGGGTACGAAAACTGGAAAATCCAAAGGTCAAAAGGTCAATTCGCTTTGGGCAACGCAGTATTTTATCACATTGGGTGTTGCTTGAAATCACACGAGCCTAAAACCCTAGCGTTCCCCTAAACCCCAACCTTGAACAACCATGATCCCCCCCAACCCCAACGAGTCAAGCGGCACTCACAGTCGGCGGTTCGCCTTCGAAATCTGGCTGGGAGGGAACCCATTGGCCTTCACTTGCCACGGCTTGGTGCGGCTCATGGCTCGTGCCGGGAGAAATCATGGCGCCTGGGGAGGGGTTTTGGGGTTTTGGGGGAGGGAGCGTAGCTCTTGAGCCCTTGCTTCCCCCCGCCCCATGATTGTACTTGGGTGTTCGGCCAAGCTAAAAACACATCGTAACCGCTCGGCTAGAACTCACTGGTTCAACCATGGTTTCAGAGTGGTGCAGGATTTCGTCCATCCCCAGTTCCAGGCAATTCTCCAACCGGACAGCCGGACAGAATCCGCGGGCAATGGATCTTCACGGAATAAGTTCGCGCGGGGTAGCTCATAGGCCCTTCCTCATGATAAAGGCCTCCCAGTCAGATGTTTGTTTTCCACTGTCCAGGGGTGCTTGTACAGACCCCTTTTACATACCCCTTGGACAAATGGACCCAAAAGGCCTGCTGATGTTCATACCCCTCTCCCCAAAAAGGGGTTTATATACCCCGTATAAAGTGGGTTGGAAACCACGGAAGCCAAGGGGTATGAACAAGGGGAATGTACTTTCACCATTAGACACTGCAGAATGATAGTCCGCAGATCTATAAACCTGCTCTATTAATACAAGGTGTTCCCTCCCAAAACTGGGGACCCCCGACCAATAAAACTCATCTTTGCCAGGCAGTCTGCTTTTAATTGGAGAGGCATCCTCCGGTATTTGGGAGTAGGCATTCGAATGTGTGCAAATCTAGGTACTCTGAAGAGTCGACCCCTGACAATTGGGCATGTTGTTGAGTTTGATAACCTTTTCAAGTAGACGAAGGAAACCGAAGGAACTTGACGAACCCAAGAACAGCCGGAGCGGAACATACCCCCTGAGAGATACGCCTGAACCTTGTCCGTGCCCATGAACAAGGTAGGACACCTAAATGTCCCTTTGGTTCCCCTTTCCACCTCCCAAAAAGAGTGTTCTGTCCGAAAAAGTAACCAGACCATTTTCCGCAGGCCAAAAATATCTCTACATATTTTTTAGTATAATGCCAAAGGCTGAAATAAGGATCGAAGCCCCAAGTAAAGGACCTTTATCATGCTGTTCGCTCGTTTTTCCCCCCGGATCGGCGAGCTTGCTATGCAATAGGCAGATGTATGGGCTAATTATCATGGTGGCGTGTTCCCCCGGATCGGTGAGCAGATCTATGGGCCCCTCTCGTCTTCCGGCTCAAACTAAACAAACCGATGGATCGAGCAGCCCTTCAGCCAAAGGCGCAGGCAGCTGTAAAGACAGCTGCCGCATCGTCTGCAGCAGGCCACAAAGGGCCTGCGCCCCCAACGCTTTCCCAGCCCTCTGGGGACACTGAAAAATGTGTTGCTTCGTTTATGTCACAACTTGTGTACCTTAAAGTAGATAGACCCCAGAATCTAGGGGAGTTGAAGAAATACACACCTTCTTCCCTATGATTGTGACAAAATTTGGTCTAACAGCGCCCCACCCCATTACAATTGTTGAGGCCTCATGACATCCCTTTGCAGATTGTTCAAGTGACCAAAAGAGCAAATCTATGCTTCCATTTGCTTAAGTCCCTGGAAAAAAAGAAACATATTTCCAGTAGTGATAGATTCCCTTGAAAACCAACAAGGGAAAACAAACGCAAATATTCATTTCAGCTAATGGAAGTATGGCAGCACGGGCCAAACTCAAATGATGGAAAATACGTGCTCAAAAACCCATTGCGACCCCAGACATTGGCTGCTTGGAGTGGGCATCACCACAGTTCTGAATGGCTTGCTGAGACTTTGGTTGTCTCATCTCCTTGTTTTACACGTTGCTTGCAACGCCCCCTCTGCAAAAAGTGCTTCACGTTTTGTGGCTCAGTGGAAACCCCCAAATGATTTCCCAAGAAGTTAAAGTCGAAAGATCCAACCCAATAGTACTACCAGTAGATGAGGGTTGATGTTAACCTTCGCTGATGCGCACAAACTCGCCGGTCGACACGAAACGGGAGCGAACCGGTGGGCAGGTTTAACCAGGGTTCGGAGAAAGCCCGAGTTGGTCTGGAAACATCGGGAGGCCAAAGAAAAGTTGGATTAGCCATTACTTGACTCACTTCCTGAGTGGATTGGCCCCCAACAGTCCAAACTTGTCGCTGGCCACTAAAATGGTTTTTCCAAAAAGATTGCAGCCAAAGAACTCAGGAAGTGAGTTCATCAAAAGAGCACCTGTAAGACAAAAAAGTGAAGGTTTAGCCACGTCTGGCGCTGAATACTCAAGGTTTCTGGACAAAATATTACTTCTGTTCAGGGAAAGCAACAGGACGAGTTGCATGGATGTGCCGGGATTCCTTATTACCAGGGGAACCCCAAAGTCAATGCTTCTTGGGATTTAACAACAAACTTGGTGATGCAGGGCTGCTCCTAGCTTTTGTTGGGTGTGCCCAACTTTTGAGGAAGCAAACCCGTAAACAACGGTAATGGCTTCCAGAGGGAGAGGGTGCAACCGTAAACTATACGTATGTAACGGGAAAAAGTCAGTGCCTGACACTTCCGCAGTCTTCAAAAGGGACAGCACCCATTGAATGTCCCTTAACACAAGCCCCAAAAGAGCCCTCCGCCCCAACCCAAAAATCAAAACAACGTAACGTTCAAAAGCTTTCAAGGAGTATCGAGCCTCAGCCCCAGGAGAAAAAAAAAAACAATCGTCTTCAGCTTGGTCCTTGTGTTGAGGTTTGCTTGGCACACATTTGTGCGGTACATAGAAAATCAACATGTCAGATTTGGTTGCGTATTCAGTCTACCGTATACATATATATATATATATATGTATATATATATATTATACATAATAGTTTTGTCTGAGACCCTGTCCTGTTTGAGGGTTTAGTCAATGACGAATGGATGAACCACTTGGCCTTCAACAAAAACCCAGCGTCAATATTCAGCAGGTTTCCGGAATTGGCCAAGGAACTTGGAGACTTGTCCCATTGCTTTCATGCCGCTTCGGTGAGCCTTCACTAATTTGCGGATCAGAGCAGCTTTAAACCAGCATTGGCTAAACAACCTCCTCTAAGTCCTCCAGTACAGAGGTTAGAATAAGGGTACCCTTTTTTCTGTCGTCTATAATAGTAGGGGAACCCTCTCCCAAAAGGGCACTACTGGGGGACCCTGTGCTTTTCTCGAGCATGTCAAAACCTGTATTGTTTGGACAACGACGAATTTCTGCACTGCCTCGAGAAGTAGCGCAGAAAAAGCGCAAAGGCGCCCAACGCGAACTGAAGCAAGACCACATCCACCTGAAAAGACGCCAAACTTGTCTTGGAGAACAGCTCACTGTGTGATCGTCCATCTGCAGAAGCGGCAATTCTAGGGGTTGATTCCCCATTCTTTTCAGCCATCGTTCTGTTGAAAAACCAGCCATTTCCCCAGGGTTCTTCATGGTTTTCTACAAACAAAAACCCTGGAAAGAATGGTGAAGTTACCCCCAGAGCAATGGTTGTTGTGCAGACTGTCAGACTGGAGGGGATCCCAATAGTTCCACTCCGTGCTCCATAGTGCCATAGTGGAAATACCACCAATGGAAACCATCTGGCACAACCCTATCCCAAATGGCCTGTGGTTGTTCACCCTTACAAACAATTCATGTGACGCCCATGTTATGATATCTGGTCGGCACTTCAGATATGTTTCTCCTAAGCAACAATACGAATTCCAAAGCCTTGTACCTCTGCATTCTTGCACCCCAACACGAGTGGTTATCCTTTGGCTTTCGTCCAGCTCCCTTTCTCAACAGTTGGTGCCCTCCTTCCAGTGGCTTCTTTCTGATCGCTTGCAATCCGGGCGCAAGTCCGGCACAATTCACCAGCCCATGTTTGGTTCTACGCGGCTGAAAGGCCAATTTTCGGGCCTTACAAGTCCCCTCCTTATCTAAGCCTCCAAGCCTCGGAATGCGGGGGCCTAGGAACCTGGGTTTGGCCAAAGGCGTTTGGTTCACCCACACTCTCAACGTGTTTCAACTTATGCAATCAGACATGGCCTCCCATCCTTGCTGACTGAAAACACTCGTACCCGAGAACAGAACATATAAACGTTAAACGGTGCGAGTATCTCAGCGCGAGAAGCCACTGTCACAAGCGAATTGAAGCCCTGCAAGCACATCCCCATACAGAGTGCTTGGTGTCTGCATTGCTGCAAGAGTGTTTCACAATTCCCCGAAGGGAAATATGATATACTACAACAACTGAAAACCTATCAGTGAAGGTCATGAACCCCGCTTTGCCCTGGGAGTAGCGCTTTGGGTAGTGGAAACCGTCTGAGTCAGTGCCAAGTTTCGATCCATTGGAGCGCTTCAAAAGAATGCCCAACAGCGCAAGTCGAAGAGGGTTGGGCCAAACAGAGTTCCTGAAAGACCCGCAAAAATGAACATATCGGTCAAAGGGATCTATTTAGAAATGACTTGGGCTCCAGCCGATCACAATGCCTGAATTGCCACTTAGAGCACACACACACACACACACGCACCGCTCGCTCGCTGAGTAGCATCGAACACGCCTGGCTCATGGTCTCATGGCGTCATGAGTGAGTCAACCATCAGTGTGGCCCACATCTGGGGTACGCAGAAAGTCATAAGTCCTTACTCTGATTCATATTTGGTCTGCCCTAACAAATACAATACGTTTACGGAAGAGACCTCAGAATGCATAGTCCAAGTGACTCCAGTTCCACGGTAGGTAACCCGGGGACTACTCAAGTAGACGGAAACTTGGAGCGTTGCCTGCAGTGAGTAAGAATCAGTTAGGAGTGACTCGACAGGGATCCACTTGTCTATGCCCTGGATGTTACCCTCCAGGCTTTTGGACAGCCCTATAGTCTAAGCATGATTCGCCTGCATGCCTATAGAACAAAGCGCGTGACCCAAGCACAAATGACCCGGAGGTTGTAGTCCTTGAGCTTCTCTTTTGAACTTTGTCATTTTTCTGAAGGAACCATGCGTAACCCCATGATTGGTGGTTTTTGAGGGAAACCAAGAGGGCAAGCCACCATGTTGGGGTTCCAACCTGAAAAAAGACACCCCCCATATCAAGATCGCCCACTTTGAGCGCTTGAGCCGCATTTGGGCGGACCATGGAACCGACAAATCCAAAACGGTTTGCTTCAGGAAAGAGGCCCACCCAACAACGCGCGAACGACCCGTCCATAGAAAATCGGGCGGCCGCGCCCTGAGCAACTTGCGACAACCAACATTGGTCACAATGACCCCCAAAGTTGTGGGCATGCCAAACATGTTTATGGTACAGTTTGTTTGACAAAGATGGGTGCAGATGTGCAAGCTCGATCTTCAGAGATAACATATGCACGGCGATTGCCAGCAACATGCACTCACAAATATTCCCAAGATGGTCCAAGATTCCCAAAGCTCCACATACTTGTCCCCTTCACATATCACTCCACCCGATGTTCAACCGCCTGACAGGTGATGCATGTCCAAAACGTAGACATCCAAGGAACTCCATGTAGAAGGAAGCATTTGATCAATCCGGCCGAAATGATCATGGGGATTCACCCCATCCTCAAAAACCACACCATCAATATGGAGAAGGTGTGATGTCTTTTGGGTTGTTCTGAATGTAAAGCCACGGGGAAACCGTCCGCAGAGACAACCCAGAACACCCTAGGAGCCCAGGACAATCAAAGGCCTTGTCGTCGCGGGTACTTGGACGCTAGTGCTGGCCACTCGGGGTATCACCCCTCAATAACAAGGTCACTTGCGGAAAAAACAAATATAGGTCAGTGTTGAACAGTTGAATATCATATTCAATCAGTAAACACCATGCACGCAATCATAATGTGAAAAGGATAAGGTGAAAGTCGAGCTCGAATAAAGTCGTCTTCGGTGACCAAAGAGAGTTTTACATCGAAACAGCAACAATCACAATCAGCACCCCCCTAGCAACTGCTAAAGTACTTTGCGTTTCGGAGATGGACAAAAGCAGTTCTTGGGCCCTGGGTGTTGGAAGAATATGAAACCTGGGCGCTCAACTGACCAACTGACCCCCCCCCTCCCGCCCCCCGTTTTCGCGCTCCTTTTTCGCGTCTTTCGGCGACTCAGCGCCCAGAGCCGCGCAGCGGCCTGCGCCGAGCGTGGTCGATTCGCCAAGCTCGGTGCAACGGAGGCCCAGTGGATCCCAGGAATCCGTTTCGCCCTTATATCCGTTCGCAGCACCTGAGAAACCCTGGAATGATGAGTTCCCAGTGAATACCAAGAAACAATGGTTTCCCACGGTTCGTCCATCCACAGTATTTTCCTTTTGCTTCTCAAGGGGTGCTTCCCTTGGCTACCTGCTATGCCGGAAAATGGATCCGTGTAGAACCTGGCTAGAGTCCCCCGGCGCTTAAGGCTCACATTGGGCATGCAGAAGAGGCATAAGCTCGCCTCGAACATGGTGGTTGTGAAGCTAGAGTCTCCATGACCCCTAGAAAAAGGGGTGACCCCTTGGTTTTTTGTGGGGATTCCAACCCCATGTTTGCCATGGGTCAGAAGAAGACTTCGGGCACACCCTTGGGTTGTAACCTCCACGGCCCTGACTCCCGCGGAGCCCGTTTCGGGAACCCGGGAAACCGGAAAATGCTCTCAACTCCCCAGCCCCCCGGAACTAACGCCACCGCCCGATATTCCACTACCTGGAGTCTCCATACCATTAAGAAATGGGGTCATTGCCCAAAATTCCGGGGTCATGGACCCATTTTTGAAGGGTCATGGAGACTCTAGGTACACCCATCCAGAAAGCGGTTCGGATGCGAAAACGCTGACTCAGCCAACACAGGGGCCACGTCCGCCAACGCACGATGTTGCACGCAAAGGGGTTCAGGTCCCGTTCGGTTTAGAGCTGCGCATCAGGATTTTACTTCGATAACAGGGGCTTGCTTCCATCCGTACTTTGGATGGACGAAATCCGTTCGCACCATTTATGACAACCTGGAAGGATGATTCCCTTGTAATTACCGTTCCCATGGTTTTTAGGTGGTGCGAAATGGATTTCGTCCATCCGCAGTATGGTTGTGACCTACTAAGTAGTTTGAACGTTCAAAAAACAAAACTCCTGTTGTATCTCCTCTCAAACCTCTTTACGCCCGGCAAGCAACGCCCGAGCAAAAGCTGGGGGAAGAGTGGTTAGAGCTGTGAGATTGATAGCATGAAAACTGAAACCCTTCCTGTATAAACGTGGAGTCAATATGTAGCTATACGCATACATGATTGTAGACATGAATGTAGTTGCGTATATTCATGTTTCAGTCCAGGCAAGGATTTGCGCGCAGCCGCGCAATTCCTTTTTTCTGGCCACATTCTTTGGAATCAAACATCGGTCAGTGAACGACGCACTGAGATCCTTCAAATATCTGAAACTCCGAAGATCCCGCGTCTATTCCTCCATCTCGCTCTGAAGCTTCCAGCCGCCGCGCTTCTGGCGCAGTAGCATCTTGCCTTTGCACTGCTCCGGCATCTCCCTGATGGGGTCGCCAGTGTCATAGGGGGAGTAAATGATGCCCTCCGAGTAGTGGTCGTACTTGATCGTCTTCGCCCTGGCCCACCACCTTAGTTGCCCAAAAGAAAGAAGAAAAACGGTGATCGCTTTTTGGGGCCATAAATATGTTTGCCAACATGGAAGATCAAAGATCGATGTGCTTTGGAGAAGTGAGCCACTCCTCCGATGCCACTCCTGGGATGAGCTCCCAGCGATACATCACCGGCACGATGTTGTACGCAGCCCATAGGCCCCCAAGACCACCTAGCACGGGCGCTAGCTTGTCCATGGCCTTTCGCGCAGTGACCTGAGAACTGGCTGCGACTGGCTGCAACCCGAGAAATGGCTGCGAGTATAGGCCAACATACCAATGACCATCTATGTGTTAAGTCATATATGGTCATATTGCATTGCAATGTGCAGGTTTCTCGGTTCCTATGCTGTTTCCATCCTGGTTGTGAAAGATCATGTCAAGTGTACCGGGAATCGGCATGTCAAAAGAATTGAGTGGACACTAGTGAACCCTGCAATGAAGATACACACTGGGTACATGATGGCTAACCGTGAGAAAAGCCTACCTCCTAGCAACCACTCAAAACTGAAACACCTGATAGGGTCTCCAAAACGCCAGCTCTGAGACGGAGACGCTCCATGTGCCAGCCAAAAGATGGAACCATTGTTGTAATGTTCAAATTGACCCGAAAAGGGAGGGACAAGGCATGCAAAGGCAGGGGTTCGCAGTGGTTGTGTGCTTGGACATCTGAGCTGCTTTGGCGCGGGAAAAGAGGAAGAAAAACAAACATCCACAACGCCTCCAGATTCTCCTAAGGTGACCATGCTGGCCCATGGAATAAGACCACTCTAGTGAAACCCATCTATTCACCAAACTTTACTAACACCTGTGGTTCAGAATCTCTGGCTTTGTTGCCTGCGAACCTAACCCACTCGGAAAACTTCTGCTCACATAAATGTAACCACCTGTTCGCCGGAGTGCTTTGGGTGTTTCCAACAGACCACCAAATTAGTTGCCTTGCGTTATCTTTCCCTTGAAGCACATCCCAGAAGCGAATCCACATGGGAAACATCCAGGTTGTGGGGGTCTCGAAGCTGTTGCGGAGTCAAAGGATCGAAAGTGTTTTAAAAGTCCGCGCAATGATGTGCTGGTGTTCATCCAGTCACTAAACAACTCAATACCCTCCCACCAATTAAACATGGAACCTGACGTTTGCGGGGTCCTTGAAGACCATTTTCCTTTCAAAGGGGCTCCCTGTCAGTTTCCATGTTGATTGGTGGGAGGGTACAGCAAATACAAACCACGCTAAACACACACAGCCAACAAACAAACAAACAAACAAACAAACAAAAACAAACAATCAAAGACACAAACACACAAAGAAACAGATGGAAGGACAAAGGGAACCAAAACCAAAGAAATAATTACACATGAAGCATAAGAAGTACTGTGGATGGACGAAATCCTGCGCTACCAAAAAAATCTGGAATGCAGATTCCCCAGTAAATACCAACAAACACTGGTTTCCCGTGGTTCAAAGCGGTGCGAACGGATTTCGTCCATCTACAGTATCAACCATCGAGCAAGAACCAAATCAGGCAACACTTCTAGGGGTTGATTCCCCGTTCCTTTTCACCATCATTCTTTTCAAAAACCGATCGCTGTGTCCCCTGAATTCGGTTCTGATGGCTTTCTTAAAAGAAATTCGGATCCCTATGGGGAGTCCACACTCAGCAACCCAAAGCTCAAAGCCCAAAGCCCCGAACCCGCCTTCCGAAGCTTCCGGTGGCGCCTTGGTTTTTGCTCTCGAGCAAGTGGCGGCCTGGCTGCGGGGAAAAAAAACAAAAACCAAAAAAAACACTGGCTGCGGACAAAAAACACCCACACACCCACCTGGAGTCTCCTTGAAACTTTGAAAGTGGGTGGCAATGTAATGCACCATCATGATTACCTTCAGTGCAAAGGGTTTCACTTCCTGAGTGGGTTGGCCAAAGCAAACCTGAACTTGAACTGTTTCTTTGCCGCCGAAAAGGTCTAAACCCGAAAGATCCCGAACAGTATGCAGCCCAGGAACCCATTAAACACTGTCAGCAATGTATATACATGTACTCTATATTGGCTGTACAATGTACCCATAATTCCCTACACCAGAAACCGCTGGTTATGTGTCTGGTGTACTAATGACGATGCACTTCAAATGGTCAGTCCGCAATTGAGTCACAATCAAAACCTGGCACTAAAGGGTCTACCCGAACCAACATCAAGACTTGAAAGGGTGGCTGCAGCTATTCATGGTTGGGAGTATCCCTTACTATCCTCAGTCTACCCGGTTTGTGGGGGCTGCTCAATCGGAAAGAAATCTTCAAATGGGGACAAATCGAGTTCCTCTTACCTCTGCCCCGCAAGCTCATGGGCCGGGGAAATTGATGCGACGAATTTAGGGCACCCACCCGTTGAAAAAAGAATAGGGCACCTGCGAATCTCAAAAGAAACTTGGGGCACCGTGAACTGTGAACCTCAAAGCACACTTAGGGAATCTGTAAACCTCAAAATAAACTTAGGGCACCTAACGCAATTGAACTTGGCATGGCCAACTTGATACAGAGCCAAACAGTCTCTGTAAAATAAAACGCCTTGGCACTGAACAACCCAATCGACCGTAGAGCAACTTGCATGTGCTTTAATTGAGGTTACCCTATGTTGGTTGGGCTTGAAAGCTTTCAGATCTTAAGACACACTCTCATTTCTCCGGTTCTGTGGCAGTTGGGCCCAACACGAGCTTAAGGACAACTGAAACAGCGCCTGGCGTTTTGCTTTGGCCGGGGATTTGAAACCTGACCCTGTGCTTCCAGTTTCTACTACTATATTTTACAAACCTTGGTATGGTAGCGCAAAGCGTTGTTTTTGCAGCCCCTTTCTGAATATGAACAGAACCACACAAAAAGCCACCAACGGTAAGGAATAGAAACCAGGTATGGCCACCTCTAGGCTTTGCATCGGGGTTTCCCCTCTCGCTTCCTCGCTTCCTTGCTTCCTCGCTGCCTCGCTTCCTCGCTTCCTCGCTTCCTTGCTTCATGTCTTTCCTTGCTCGCCTCCTCGCTTCCTCGCTTCCTGGCTTCCTTGCTTCATGTCTTTGCTTGCTTCCTTCCCTTCCATCCTTGCTTGTTTTCGTCCTTCCTTGCTTGCTTGTTTTCTTGCTTGCTTGCCTCGTTCCTTCCTTGCCTTCTTCCTTTCTTCCTCGCTTCCTGGCTTCCTTCCTTCCTTGCTTCATGTCTTTCCTTGCTTCCTTCGTTCCTTCCTTGCTTCCTGTTTTCGTCCTTGCTTGCTTTCGTCCTTTCTTCCTTGCTTTCTTGCTTTCTTGCTTCCTTGCACCTTTTTGGGTGGTGATTTAGAAGCAAAACAGGTTAAACCCCACTATGTTGGAAGTTCTCCCGTATTGAGACACACCTACATATGTTGAACAATCTCGAATGCCAATGTCACAAGCATGTAATGGCGCCCCCGCAAGCACTGCCCCGTCCAACCCCAGTGAAGCGACCCAATGTTCTAGGGCTCTGGAGCGTCATGGAACAGTGCGAGTGACAATAATCGGGTGTGTCCTTTTTTGAGGATACCCCATGTTGGTGGCTTTAAAGGGAAACGCAAAGGAGCACCCACCATTTTGGCGGGGGGTGGGGGAGCCCCAAAGAAGCAGTTTGTGGAATAGTTTCGGGCCCTACCAACCTTGGCCAAATTGCCCAACTGCCTTCACACATCGTGCTCCGTCACAGCACGCCACACCAACGTGGTCTGCTCATAGCAAGAGTCTCGTCAACCAATTGGTCTGTACTTTGTCCATGTGACTCCATCTGTGGGAAACCACCAAGAAAGCGTTAAATGCTTTATCTGTATGGTAGGAAAGGGAAAACAACCATTTCAAGAGCCAGGAACATGGTGACATACAAGGCCTCGGATCAGGGCTGAATGTGTTTTTGATTTGTCCAGAACTTGAGCCGCCAGAGTCAAACACGCGCGCGCTTGTCAAGACCGATGGGCGCTTACTAACAAATTCAATACATGGCTGTGAATCAAAATCCGGTACCCGCAGTGAACATCCCAATCCCCACTAAAATAGACTAAAATGGGTGGTGCACCGACACCAAAATGGTACCATTGGTTTTGCAGCCACATCTGTCATTCAACAAGGACTCAAGCGGAAAAACGCATGCACATGTTGGCAAAGAATCTGAGCAATTGACGCAACGGCTATCCACTCAATGTGTTCAAGCTTCTAGCAACAATCTAAATGGTGTCCACAAGCACTACTGCCAGTTCAAGCTCAGTTGATGCTGCGGCCAACTGGAAAGGTCCGTTCTGCCAAAATGAAGGCGGCCCATCTATGTGTACCAAAAATCTCCTAACACCAGAACAATGGTTGGTGACTCCAAAGTTGTGGGACACCAACCATCCCGTGTCGTGGGCACTTCAGGTAGAGAAACATGTTCGTGCACTTTAGGGGCACCTGGTAGGAACCGGTTGAGCAAGTTTGCAAGGAAGTATCTCGAATCTCACGTATTGCTTGATTCAACGTATGAAAGGCTAGCAACATGATCCGTCCTGACTCGAGTTTGACATCTGGAGAAAAGAACTCAAGTTTCGAAGGAACTCACGTTGCATATCGGCTTGACAAATGTCCAGAGACCATCTGGGTGAATTCACCCTGGAACAGAAACCATCTGTCTCAAACTGGGGGAGCTGTTCAACAGGGTGGTTCCGATTCCTTTAGATTGATTCCTCACTTCCTGAGTGCAAGTCCAAACTCTTGAGTGCCACTAAGATTGTTTTCCCACGTCTTGAGCTCGGGAACTCAAGGAGTGAGACCTTTGCTTTGAACAAACCACCAATAAGAAAAACAAAAACAGGTATCCTCAAAAAACACACACCCATAAAGAAGCTACAGATTGTCTAATTCGGAATGCATGCTGTATCAGGCCTGGGATGTATGCAGTCCTCAGTGTCCTCTTTTGATATCGTTTTGGTGCTTGGCTTCAAGGGAACCCCTGCAAAAACAACCATGTCGCAGCTCCCCCCCCAAATACCAGAAGGCACCCTTGCATTCGGGTGTGTTTTGTGAGGCTCGCTATTCGGGTTGTAAAAAGAAAGAAACAACCCAGTTTTGGGGTATCCCCCATTTTGACAAGGGCTTGGTTAGCTAAGTCCACTTTAGAGAACCCACCCAACCAACGAAAACTGATTGATGAGCGCCGACAAACACAAAAGGGGCTGCAAAAAGCCGTCACCGCTTCTTTCTGGTTTTGTTGGTTGGCTGGCTGGTGGGTGCGTTGTTGGTTGGTGGGTGGGTGGGTGGGTGGGTGGGTGGGTGGTGGTGGGTGGGTGGGTGGGTGGGTGGGTGGGTGGGTGGGTGGGTGGGTGGGGGGTGGGTGGGTGGTGGTGGTGGGTTGGTTGGGTGGGTTTGGGTGGGTGGGTTGGTTTGGTTGGTTGGTTGGTTGGTTGGTTGGTTGGTTGGTTGGTTGGTTGGTTGGTTGGTTGGTTGGTTGGTTGGTTGGTTGGTTAGTTGTGGTTGGTGGGTAGGTGGGTTGGTGGGTTGGTGGGTAGGTGGGTAGGTGGGCAGGTGGGTAGGTGGGTAGGTGGGTAGGTGGGTAGCTGGGTAAGTGGGTGGGTGGGTGGGTGGGTTGGTTAGTTGGTTGGCTTCTTGGCTCGGCTTTTCGCTGGTCCGGTAAAAGACAACGGGGAGTTGGTCTCCTTGGGTGGTGGATCCC
Organism: Effrenium voratum; assembly: GCA_963377175.1. Lineage (NCBI taxonomy): Eukaryota > Dinophyceae > Suessiales > Symbiodiniaceae > Effrenium > Effrenium voratum. The sequence goes on from CAUJNA010003205.1 coordinate 743,056, forward strand.
GCACATAGCGGGGACCGCGGCATGCTCGACCAAAAGACAACTCATTTGAAGGGGCAACTGAAAGGTGATGGTCAAATCATCCCAAAAGAACAAAGGCTTTTCATGCCCTGTTTCTCGGGGGGCAAGCCCGTTGCGATCACAAACTGGAAAGCAACTCGGAGCCCAAACCACCGCTGGAGCATCCCACCTATCCACCTACCCACCCACCCACCCACCCACCCAGTCTTCTTCATCCGGGCGTATACTCGAAGCGTCTCGCCGCATGCCGCAGCCGCTGATCCGCGCTTTTCAGGGGCCGGAAGAGGGCGAGGCTCTTCACCACCATCTCCAGACGCGCATAGTTTTGGATCTCCTGGGCGCAAAACAACGGGACACTACCATTTGGCCATGGGTCAAAACCCAAATCGTACCCCCAGTGAACCTCCCAATCCCCACTACAATAGAGTGGTGCACCTAGCCCAAAATATTTTGACCCACGGCCATTTGGGCTTGAGTACTGTTTTTGTGGAACCTATCAAACAAAGGGGATGTGGAGGGTGCCGCTGAACAACTCGGTTAAAGTGCCTGATAGGGTTTGCGCCTTTCGAAGACCCTGCAAAGTATGAACATGTTTTACCTCGAGTCTTGGATCTAGTACAGGAAGCGGGGCTCCTATTCATCGGGTATCCTTTTGGAGAAAATGGCATGTGCATGTGTACATGATTTGAGACAAACTGAAGTTAGTGCCATCTGGGTGTGTCTTTTGTTGATGGTGCATGAGATGGTACCTGTGTGGCGATTTAAAGGAAAATCAACGGGAAAACCACCATTGCTAGTATTGTCCTTTCTTTTTTGGGGGGAGGGGGTTAGATAAAGACACACCCGTCTAGATTCAGCCAATCTTATAAAAGGACACCAATGGCTCGAAATAGAATTCCCGCCCTGCCTCTTTATTGAAAAACAAGCCCAAGCCGTGCAAGTACTGTGGACGAAATCCATTTCGCAACGCTTTGAAACCATTGTTGGTTGGTATTTGCAGGGGGACAAACAAAAACAAGGGCTTCTTAGCTGGCGCAAAAAGGATGTCGTCCCTCCACCGTATCTTAGCCACCCAGGTCCGGGGATGCACGCCCCATGCTGAAACGGGGTCTTTGAACACTGACTTTGGAGCCCCAAGGTCCATCATCGGACCCGGGAAATGACTCTCATACCTTTGTCTTGGCCTGTCGTTTGTTACAGGGGTCCTTATCCAAAAAGGGTTTCCACGAAGGACAGACCCAGTTCACACCGAAGGAATCCCGCGACCTTCATCGTTCCCTCGCTTTATCCTAATTGGACTCTCCATTGGTCAGGATCGCCATTGGGTTTGGACCAAACCCAACTCGAGTTTCGAGGCAAAAGCGTTTGGGCCGAAAACCGGGATCATTGGATTTCCCCACTTCAAAAGTTGGAATTTACCAGTGTCCATTGAAACTGCCACTTTTGGAGGTTCCAAAAAGGGACATGAAGGAAACCCTGAAGAAACCCACTGCTCAGGACATACCTTTCTGTTTTCACTGAATGGACCTCAGGGGCTCTGCCTGATGCGCGCTTCGCTTTCCTCCATCGGATACGCTCTCTATAATCAATAAAACATGTCCAGCAGTGAAAGTGTCCCTTTAAATCAACACGGAACTTTTTGCTCTAAACTTTTAAACATGTCTTTTTAAAACATAAGGGGTGCTCCCTGGGATGTAGTTTTAGCGCTGCAAAGCTCAGAAAACGCTGTGAATACCATGGTTTCGTGCATGTGGCGGCGCTCGGTCTCTTTTAAAACCAGCAGGGGAATTTGGTTTAAACAACATATTTGTTTCAGCAATTGGAAGTTTTGGTCTCGCCTCGTAGCCGCGCCCATCCTGCCAGTCGTGCACCAGCACCAAGCCATTGGGCTTCCTCGACGGCGCGTTTTGCTCGACTTCTCAGTTCATGGGGGCTGGGCCTGGGGGGGGGGGTGGGAGCCTAAACAAGCGCTTACTAAGCCCTTCATAAGATGTTATGAAGTTCAGGAGAAAAAAACCCTTTCAAGTGGCCATGCAACTGCAAGACTTCATCCAATCCCAAAATCATGCCTGCGGCGAAAAAGCCGGAAGCAACAAAACGCATTTATCCTTGTGGTTCACGGTAAAGGGGGACGTCCGACTTCCTGCAACAACAAAAACCATGAAGAATTGGGCAGCACCTGCTGCCCCGTTTCCGAAAACCGAGGCCCGGAAGGCGAGAGGATCAAAGATGGTTTCCACCAGCGAAGCGACCAGGTGGCAAATAGGATAAACCACATCGCCGCTACATGTGCGTTTGTTTTGAGGGAACCCTTGTTGGGAAAATGTTTGGAAACCAAAAGGAAAGCCATCACTTTGGAGCTTTGGGGGCGGTCACCTATTTGAAGACACATCTGTATTCACTGCTGTGTCGTGGAAACCGTTTTAGAGAAGCCCCTTTGTATTGATCCATAGACCCCTTGGAGGGCTAATGAGCGGTCGATGCGATGTTTTACTTGAGAGTTTCATACCAAGGGTCCAAGAGTTCATGCAGCCAGCCTATGCTCAAGGCAAGTATCACAAAGCAGCTTGAATCCGATGTTCTGCCTTCCAATCTTTGCCCTTCCCAAACTGCCAGAGCCTCTTTTTGTCGGCGTGTGTGTTGTTTGGAGGTACCGTTAGGCGCATGCCCATGCACAAAGGGAAGTGTCTTCTTGGTAATGGAAGTGAATTTGCTCTCCGAACCAAATCGTCTGCCACCCGATCGACAGCTCCCGGAATACCCGTGTCACTGTATTCCCCACTAGCATTGCAATTTGGCAAAGTGTCGGCTCTATTGACAAAATGCAAGTTGGATTTGTGTATCCAATGATGCCCTTTTACTACAGAGAGGGTAAACATTGATCTTTGCTCCATGGGGTGTGGATTCCCAAAAAGGAATCAATGAACATCAGTGCCGAGCTGAAACTGCTACGTATGGCTCGGTCGCCCAGTTTCGACCCAAAAACCCAAGGTAAACCTTCTGGAACCTTCCGTAAATATGGACCACATCGGGGAAACCCAAAGGTCAAAAAGGTTGGGGTGGAAAACTGACTAGGTTATGCGCTCCACACACTTAGAAAACCCTTTGGATCGATGCGGCTTTCTGGATTCCACTTTGTCTTTCCTTGTGCTTCAATATCCGGGATGGATCTACAAACGCGGATCCAGACTGTTTCCTAAACAAAAGGGACAACTCAAATGGAACCCGGGGAGACTCCAAAAGACATGCATGGACCTTCCTGCATGCTCAACAAGTTCCGCCTTTTTGCTACGAATTGGGTTTTGGGGCAACTGCGCGATTTTTTGCCCGCGGCTTCTTTTGGCTCAATTTGGGTGTTAAGCGCAATCTCCCCGAACCTACAGGCGAAAATTCCCGACCAGCAGGCGAAAAATCCCGACTAACAGGCGAAGTTTTCCTCGCCCTAAAAGCCTCCACGCCAAGGACAAAAAGCACGTATTTGTTAGCCAACGCCTATTTTTGTTTGACCTCCGGGAGGTCCAGTGTTCTGTTGTTCCATGTTAAACTGCAACGGAGTACATTTGCGCGAGGGAAGAAGCAATGAAACCCCGGATTTGGCACTTTCAGGTCAGCCCCTTTTGGTTGCACAAGTAAGTTTAGACCATGGCACATATCTGGGGTCTCCTCCAAAATAGGAGCCTATTGTTGACTAGACTTAATATGGACAACTATCTGAACATATGTTTTTTGTTCGTTCGCGTACCCAGAATTGGGCAAAGGTACGACCGCCAAACCCAGCCCCTAGTTGCTCCTGTATAACAGGCAACCACCCTCAAAAAAACAAAGGGAAACAGAACACAGTACCTTGAGCGAGCGTTCTGGAAGCTAAACATGTTGAAGAATGGCATCTGGAGGCACGAGCCACAGGGTCTCCGGAGAAAAATGAAAAACCATGTATAAGCTTCCCTCTAAATTTGTGGTTTGGGTGGCGGTGGCGGCGGCGGCGGCGGCGGTGGTGGTGGTGGTGGTGGTGTGGGTCTCGAGGTGTTTTGCATTTGGTTGGACAAGTGTGAAACAAACTGGAGGAAAAACAACCAGCCCAATCGGGGGTGGTTCCAGGAGCCTGGGGGTCTGAACTGTATCTGTTCGATTGTTGTCTCGAGTTGTGTTTGCAGTTGTTGCATGTTTTCAGTTTCAGGCCTGTGTGTACGTAGTTCACATCCTTGGTACTTGGTACAGTATTTAATGTTGGCTGATTTGATGTGAAAAGAAAAGTATGTGGAAAAGGAGATCTTGTGTACCTGCCAATTTCACGTAGGAGCTTTATTATTGACAGTATATGTTGTATAGAAACTCTGAATGGAGAACATAAGGAAAAATGATAAACAAGTCCTAAGTAGAGTTCATGAGGACATAACTAGGTTGTGCTTAAAAGTTGTATGTTTTATACATAAAATTATGCTGGAAAGGAACCCAGTGTACATTTCAATTTGCCGTAGAATAGCTAAACATCGATTAAAATTGAAACTATGATTGGATCATTTCCTTATTCAATTCGATGTCTTTTCAGATAGAAATCGAGTAGAATATGATCAAGATCTCAAGTGGAATTCATAAGGACAAAATTCAAAGGTCCCAAAATCGCTTTGTTTGGCCAGCCGAAGGACTACGATGGTCAGACAACTCCGTACAACAGCGTGTTGTGCAGCGATTTTTGTACTAAAATTTCATCTCCACCAACGGCCGCTCTCCAAAGCTCAATTAGAATTTGAATAGGACCTCAATGGGGCTCAACAAGGAAATACTTGTTCTGACTCCTACTGGAAAGCATATCTTTAGCTTAGAATTTAGATAGTCCTGCTGGACATTATATGTCAAAGTCAGAATCGAGCTAGAATTCCTTTCCCGGCGGAGCTTTACAGCTGAATTAGAGTTTAGTCAATTTGACAGGGACGTAATCCAATCACTTTTCTAGAATACAACTTAAGATAGACGTATTCTACCTCGAACTTAGCATTTTCACAGGGTTTTCTTTCCAATAGAATCTCTTTATCAGTTGACATGTATTCGAACAGAGGTAAACTCGAAATTCCATTCAACCTGTGGAAAAAAAAACACGCACGCTCGCAGTGCCGAGCTCTCAAAGGCAAAGGGTTAGCTAGTGGAACCCTAGTCTGAATCCAACGCAAACGAATTGGACGCCCATCAAAATCAACAAGGGCTTCTACTTGGATCTGAGAAAAAATGGCCCAATTCCACTTTTTTAGTCCCACAAAATGGGGAAGACATTGAACCATCCAGACCCCACTGCTTTTTCAACAATCTTAAGGGTGGGGATGTGGCTTGCCTGGGCTCTGGATCAGCGGCTCTACCTAGATCCGGGGTGACGAAATGGTTTTCTAGGTCCTCCAGTAGAGAGGTTAAAACAAGGGCACCAACTTTTTTCTGTCGATTTCAGTAGCGTTGAACCCTCCAAACCAAAAAAGAAACGGTAAAAAGGGGCACCACTTGCTGGGGGACCTAGTTGTTGATCCACCAGCCGGGTCCCAAAAAACTTCCCTAGCCAAAGCTTCAGGGCTTGCAGGCTCTTGAGGGCACAGGCCACTCGGAAACGCGCGTCCACCATCACCACGTCCCAACCTGGGACGATCTGAATGCGTGTGCTACATATATATATATATATATATATATATGCATGTTTATTATATATATACATGGGCTTGTCATTTTTGAGGGAAACATTAATATGATGGGTTTCCGCTTGTCTTCCCTTTAAGACTTTAACACCAAGCAAAAGGGGACATCTCGAGGAAACAAAAACGGCATAATTAAAAGCAATGTGCATGTATATAAAATGCGCATGAAACTCGCCGAAGCAAGCGGAGCGGCGTTCAAAGCCCTTAGAGGTTCCCTGACTCAACTTTGCTTTGCCTTTAAGCAACCAAAAACAGGGGTGCCCTATCGCTAAATCCCACAGAGTACATTGGAAGCCATGTGAGGCGAACACTGCGAGCGAGGCCCATGCCAGTTTTTCGGGGGAAAACCATCGCCCTTTGTGATGGATGCATGGTTTCCCGAGAGCGATCAAACACGGAACCGATACCAGGGGGGAAGGACGCGCCGTGGCTACTTTTCTGTTGGGTTACCTACCAGAAACAGGGAAACCAAAGCGGCCAGTCTACAGGGAAACCTGTCCCCTCCCCTGATGAAAAAAAATGGAAACGAGTGGAATGTACAGTTGCGATTGGGTCCATTGTGCCGTATCTCAAATCTGTCCCGTTTACGGAATCCAATCGCAGAAATGGTCTATGAGTGTCCACGCGAGACAGGGGCATCGTTTGCCTAGTTGACTTTAAAGGGGCACCTGCTCGCCACACCAAAACTCGGACAACAGGACATGCCGAACAGGTCGAACTGAGGTGCCCAACCTCTCTTCAACTCAATAGTTTCTGGTGCCAAGGGAACCCCGTGGGTTGGTCGGTTGATTGTTTTGAGCGCTTCAAAAAGGACCTGAGTTTGATGCGCCAACTTGGAATAGAGTTGCAACGCCTGTCGCCAAAATCCCAGTGGTGGGTAAAATCCCGCCTATACACCTTTACGGAAAGTACGTGGCGAATGGGCTGTTTATGCTTTCAAGTCTTTTAATGGCGGGAGAGAGGGGCATGGCAGTCAGTTGTACTTTGCAAATGTTGCGTGCTGTTTTCTCCGCCGGTGACCCTAAGCGAACTGTGGCATGTTCAAGTCAATTTAGGACCCATAAAACGCGAACAGAGCTGACATTCCACTGCGTGCTCCACCCCATGACCCTGCGTGCTCCCCTGCTTTTGCGGGATATCACAGGCCGGTTGAACATGAGGTTGGCACCCGTGGGATTGGCATCCTTTGAGACATGCCAACCCCCAGAAGCTTTGTAAACGTGTTCACGAGAGACATGTGGAGTTGCGTTCAAGTTCTCAGTTGCCCCTCAGGGATTTTGTGGTAACATGGACCGAGTCAAGGACACCAACATGTTAAAAGGTTGATTCGCTTTGGGCAAGTGAGACAAGTCAATCATATCCTGTCCCGCTAATAGCTCTGATAATCACGTATTCAATCTTGTTGGAGCCGACGCCATGCTTTTATTGCCTCTAAGTAGCGACATCTCTGGAAACATCCCTTTGGGCAGGTGAGCCCTACTGATGGACGAACCCTACCTGAAGAAACCCTGGAATGATTCCCCTGGAAACACCCACCAATGGTTTCAACTTATGGTTTCAAAGTGGTGCGAACGGCTTTCGCAACCATCCACAGTATCCACAGTAGCTAAACTCGTTTCGAAGAAAATCAACTGCTCACTTCGTGCGCGGGTTGGCCAAAAAAAACAGACAAATATTTCGATTAATGTTGACCCCTATTAATCAACCCCAGTTTATGAATAGGCGGTGTGTTCCCGGCCAAAAGTGAAAAATGCCCACTAAAACCAGGGGCACCCCCATATTAATAAACAGGGGTCCAGTATTAGCGGGTGGTCATTACCGCCTGCAATGGTCCCAAAAAGTGCCTCAACTCCGAGTCCCGGACCTCGGGGAGCGAGCGAAGCCTTGCCCACCCCCCAGCCGCCTCCGCGCGGCATCTCCTCGAGCACCGCGTCGCTGAAGCGCGGCCAAGTCGAGCGAAGGCCCACGAACTCGCGCTTGGCGCAGGTCTCGTGGATGCAGCTGCCTCGCGCGTTTGGAGGGCAAACTCGAACTGCATGGACCCTCAAAAAATGCAACAAAGAAAAGGGCTGTTGCCCCAAAATGATGGGGTGATTCCTTTAAAAAAAAGTAAGCTTTTTTACGACTCGGGCTGGACCCAACCAAACTTCCAACTTAAAATTGGGTTGCAGGTATTGCTGACTGAAAGCATGCTTGAATTCACGTTTTTACGGGTAGTTTGAGGGTTCAGCTACCTGCAAAATCTTTAGGCTTCAACCTACAGTCCATACCAATGATCCTGGGGCTTGGTATGCAGAACTTCGGGGGTTCCGTACCACACCCCGAGTTGCTTCAAAAGTGGCAAAAGGACATACTTTGAGTCCCCGAATTCCATCGATCGGAGCCTTCGGGCAATTGCTTACCACAGTAATCACGAGTAAATGGCGAATTGGGGATTTCGTTTTTTGAGGATATTCTTTCTTCCGGCAGTTTTTGAGGCTTCAACTTCCATCGATCGGACCAGTAGAGATCTGTTCAAAACAAAAAACAACACCATGTATCTAGGGGTTGATTTTCCATTCTTTTCAACTATCGTTCTTTTCAATCACCAGCTGTTTCCCCAGGGTTTTTGGTGGTTGCCGGAAAAAGAAATTCCCATCCCTGAAAATGGGGAAGCTACCCCTAGAATGTTTCGAACTTCCTCGTTCGCGTCGCCTTGGTGGCCCAAGACCAGGCATCGCCTGGCGTGCGCCACGGATGGCTTCCATATGGCTTCCCTTTATTGCTGAGAGGTAGGGAATGAGTTGGAGTGAACCTGGGCTTTGGTCCCTGAAAGGAAGCAAAAGGGATGGTTTGTAGGGGTCATTCCATTTCTCATTCCCTACTGAGCACCAGCAAGTTTAACAACATAAAACAACATGAAAAATGCACTCATAAAAAAGGGAAATAACAAACACACATACTGAAACAAGTGGGACGGTTCCTTCCGAATGTTTGCAAAGACTTGCCAGGGAAAGTCTTCACATGGTTTGGGGTTCCCTTGGGCAACGAGTGGAGTGACCCTGCAGGGGTTTCGCAAAAAAAAAAAAAAAAACATTGATTGGCTTCCGCTGGAGTTCGCTTTAAATACCAAAGAGCTCCGAAAACCATTTGGGTCCGTCTTTTTGTAGGGGACGACAAAACGGGTGGTTTTCCGTTTTCCTTTCAACCACCAAAACACATGTACCGTCAAAAATAAGGACACACCCAAAAAAACATTAATGGAATAACTGGAGTAACATTTGGAGCATGGCAAAAACAAAAAACTCTGAAGGTAGTTCCATGGTCCCGGGTTCCAACATCAGTGCCAATTCTCCAGTACTGCGAGGGGTTGATTTTTCATTCTGTTCAACCATCGTTCTTTTCAAGAACCGGCGGTTTATTTGGGTTTTTGATGGTTTTCTGAAAAGAAGTTCGGATCCCTGAAAAACATATGTCCCTTGGAAGCTATGGACGCCCAAACCGCCGAATCAGCGGTTGGTTGGAACAAGAAATCAGGGAAACCAACCAGCAGGAATTTTCGGGGGAACCAGTTGGATACTGCCACTCCCCCTAGAGTACTGCCACTCTCCCTGGGCCACTTCTCAGCTGAGTCATGCCGGCCTTTTGTCCCCGGTCGTCCCCGGTCGTGGCCTATGGTCACTCGCATCTCACGACGCGTCTTGCGACGGGGGACAGATATTGCCCCAATGGTGCTTGAACATTCGATCTTAAACCGCATTCACATTCCAACTAAAAAAACTATTGCTTGTTTCAAAGCGATGTGGGTATCAACCACGAGAACACTGCACGAGTTTACGACCAGTTTCATCCGCTTCGCACCCCGAGCGGATCCAACCCGATCTGCGGATCCGGCCTCCTCAGGTAGGTGCAGTAGCTCAGGTTCTGAAGCGGATATCCTGGGCCGACTTCATATAGCTTTCATGTTTAGACAAAGGAACATTAAAGGAGCACCGAGCTATATTTGTTTTATCGACGAACAAGTGTGGCGATTTCAGGTGGAAGGACTATATAACTCTTTTTTTATAGCCTAACCATTCGGCAGCCAAGTTGCCGCATTGCCGGCCTTGTTGAAACAGATCGGCACGCCAAAACAAAAATATCCACTCCTTTCTGTGGCCAACCATGACTTTTTCCAAGGTCGTCTAAATCGGGCAACCCTAGTCGGTTGACGAGCACCAACCGTTTACACGTTGATGTTGACAACTACTTGAGGCCTGCTGGACCACACCGATTGCTTGAGTGTTCTCTAGACCCGTCATGCGAGGCTTTTAGCCTAAACGCTAGCAACAACTACTGGGTGTTGCGAATGGTAGGTTGAGTGGGCAGCCAGCACAGTGGAAGGCTGAAGAACAAGACACAAGGCGAACAACCAACCAGCAACTCGGACAAGCGCCAGCTCCAAGTAGTCGTAGCTTTTCGTTGGGCCAGTCCTTTTTGGGTGGCAGATTCACTGTAAAAGGAAACAGAGCACTTGCTGCAGCTAGGTCTATGCAGCGCTAAACTCCGGGAGCGCGGAAGGCAAAAAAAGAGAGGCCGTCTTGCAGAGGTATCTCTCAACACCGCTGACCGATCTTAATTGAATCATTCTAATAAGTATACACTAATAAATATCAAGAAATGGCATATATATATACATATATATGCATATATACATATACGTATATTATATACATATACATATATATATATACACATATATACATATTTACATAAATATATGTATGTAAATATGTATATATGTGTATATATATATATGTATATATCTACAATAATTTATGTACTACATAGAAGCTTAACCCGCTGCAACCAGAACTTCACCCAACGCAAACCAGAACTTGTCATATTGTTTGGCAGCGTGTGTGTGCAAGGAATAACATATTTGTAGATTGTCTGAGGATTTGTCTATGATCTGACTTGTTCTTGTTTCACGTGGGCTTGAGTTATTTGTTCGCTGCTCTTGGCAGCAGCTGGGGCTATTAGAACTGCTGCATGCGCATCTGCTCTTGCTGATTGGTGTCTATGGGCATCACATCGTGCTTGAAGGCAAGCTACACTATGACTTGCTCAAAAGCGCCCCACAAGCCCATCCACGAAGTTTCACATCCCGGCAACCATGAACCCACTCGCTTGCACTCTTCTTGCGCTGTCCTTGCTTGAAGCCTCACTCACTTTGATCATGCTGCCAGTTTCAACCTGGTAACATCCATTCGAATGGCACATGTGCATCTATACATGTATGTGTGTGTCATTGCTAGCACCCACACTCTGCGCAAACGTTCTGTCGTTTCCTGGTCGCTGTGTAGGAGTTGGACCATGAATCCAGAATGTCGGATGCTTTGTCTCTGTGTTTGCCCATTTGCCTGTCGGAGTGTGTGTGTGTGTGTGTACATGCTTGCGAGCTGCTTTCTCGCAAAGGTCGTGCGTCATGTCGCAACCAATTCGGACACCGCGTGCCCAGAACAACGCATGGCTCAGCGCGAGCTAGTTCTGCAGGGCAAGCGCGCGTGAACACTTTTTTTCTCATCAAAACTTGTTCGGCCAAGAAACTGTCTTATCAGCAACACAAACCGAAAGAACGGTCCAAGTTCAAAACACGGCCTGCATTGCAATACGACTAGTGGCTGCAAAAGCTTAGAGGCAATGGGCAACGCACACGCAAACGCTAACCAAAGAACAGGAGTGTAGAACGGCGGCAGCAACGTAATCAAGGGCAAATTGCAGAGCCAGTTCTGGCTGGAAGGCACAAGCAGAACAGAAGGGCAAATCTGTGAAATGAATACACGAACACATCCAAAATTCATCGCAAACAATGGGCAATGGACATTTTAAGATTTGCGGCACGCCTGCAAGACACATGTCAGATCAGTAAAGCTTACACATGCTGAGGAAAGTCCATGTGTCCAGGCCCGATATGTGTTGCGCTTGTTGATGAAAAACAGCGCGCAGTTGAGGTTAACAACAGTCGCTTTTTTCGCGTTTGGCTTACCGCCTAAGCTGCCACAAAAACAAATGTCAGTACAAGCAATCAGGGCAGGTTCAACACCTTCTGAATTTTAGTTTCACTTGTTCACAGCAATCGCATGCAGTCGGCAAACGACAAACATTTATGATCAACTCTGCAGGGGCCGCGAACACATCAAACTTAACACGCAATTGTTCCTTCGAGCCACTCAAAACTACTTACGAATCTTGGAAGCAATAAAAACACAGTCACGCAACCGCTATGGATCAGGCAAATGCATACGCTTATCTACTGATCAGACACCTCGTTAAAAGGCAAGCCAAGTCATGGTTGCGTGTAGAGTACAATCTGCAAAGGACAAACATCATTCGCCACAGCATGGTACCAACTAAGCACACCAGATTCCGGAAGCTAAACCTCACATAAAGTGAAGTACATGCTGTGCATTATTTGAGAGTGATTCTTTGAAACATGCTAGGGATAGCTTAGGCTGTGTGTGTGCGCTTCATGCGCTCTCCGAGTCCTATTGCCTTCCAATAACCTGGCTTTAAGTTCAAGCGAGGCAAACATCAGCCAGCTTTCCACATTGTGATGCATTCCAGCAGATTCCAGCAGGGTTCTATACGAAAATCAACTGTGTTGCGTCTTCAAGGCACCGATGTAAAAAAATGAGGAAAGCAAAACACACCTTCTATTTTTCCGTGCTTCTGAGCATATGGTGTTCCAAGCACCTATACAGCCAAATGTTCAACAGTAGAACATCTTGTTCACTCGGTTTCAAGCTTGAGTTTCGTCCCAAGGCGCCGGCCAAATTTTGGCCAACAGAATATCGCTTACCAGTACATGCTTTTGGTCACAGCACGCCGCAGCCAAATCGGGCCCAACAGGATGTCTCGGTTTTTTTCCCAAGGCGTCTCCGCAGCCAAATTTGGGCCAACTGGATGTCTCGGTTTTTTTCCACCGGCCTCCGAGTACATGGTTTTGTCCTCAAGGCGCCGTCGCATCTTGGTGGCAAACACGAGCAAAATCTGAGCTGCGGCCACTGGCCCAAAAAATGTCGCGGTTTTTAAAAACCACTGTATAAATTCAACGTGTTCAAGCCCATCAATGACTTTCAAGGGCTTGTCGCGTTGGCAGGAAAATGACAGCTGAGCTGTTTCAAGTGGAATTTATACAGTGGTAAAAAAAAAAAACAAGACATTTTTTGGGCAATTGGCCGCTGCTCAGATTTTACACAGTTTTGCCATCAACATGCGAAGGCGCTTTGATCACAAAATCCAGGAACCCGGAAGCGCCGGGAAAACAAACAAACATCATACATCCGGTTGGCCCCAACTTGGTTGCGGAGACATCTTGGGAAAAAGAAAGCGAGACATCCTGTTGGCCTGCGGCCAAGCCCGCGACCACGCTGGCAACATAGAACCATATTTCTTCTGTTGGCCGAAAGTTGGCCGCGGACGCGTCTTGAGTCATGCCATTGGGCAATGTATGTGTCATTGCATCATAGGCTTCTTGGGAAAGGACATTCATGTACTTGGAAGCCGGCGGAAAAGTGATATGACATGTTTGACTACGTTGACGCTGTGATATGCTTCTTTGATGCCTGCAGCGGGTGTTAAACACTGGGTAATATTTGTCGTCACTGGCGCTTTGAGCAAACCCATATATTTGACCTGGCGATTATGAAAGTTATGTACTCAAAGACTGAACAGCAGCATTTTTTCACAAAGGTGTCTACTACAATCCACGGAACACAACACGCAGAATCAACAACGTTTGGAGAACCAACATTATATGCACCACGATTCAACATATGTGAGATAACAGTTGTCCAGTGTCACTCCTGCAATGTGTGCTAAATGTTCATGCATGATTGTTACTTGTTGTTTTCCTTGTTGTACAAAGTGTGGATGTACATGAACGCACACACGTGCTTGACTCATTGCAGCTCAGGTTTAGCTGTGTTTCGCAATGCCTCTAGAGACATCGAATGGCGTCAGTGAATAATCGTTGCTTGCTTTGGTCGCGATGCGGATGTATGGCTCGTTTGTTGTTAAGCATAGCTCCATTACTGTTGTCCCATCTCTTTACTCGGGTTTCAATGGTGCGTCCTGTCAAGAGCTGCGAGACCCGTATCTTGTCGGTGTTCATTCGCGCATTGTCACGCATTGCTGGAGACTCCAGACCCATTCAAAACTCAGTTCAGTGTTGTTTGCTATCATGGAACTCAATTCTGATTCTGAAAAGAAGACGTTCAGAACCTGGACACGTAAGTTCCTCAGTGTCTCCGCAAAGAACCCACAAACAATTTGCGGTGTATGTAAGATTGCGGTTTGGTCATTTGTCCTGCGGGCCTGCTACTGGCAGTGCTCAACCTTGAAGAGCTTGTTGCTTACTGCGTGCCCGTGGCTTTGAATGTGTGTCCCTTGGCTCATTTCACTCATTTGCTCTCCTTTTCTGGCTATGCCATTCAGCCGAAGCTGGCTGTGTTTTAGGGTTGCTGCCGATCGTTCTGCGCCCGTGTCTTCTGGTTGGCATCAGCGTGTTTACGTTGCCCATTGCCTTTGAGCGTATTGCAATGACTGCCACATTTCCAGTTTGGCCTGCGTTTCTTTTTGACGATCGAGTTTCACTTGGCAACAACTGTTCATATGCGCTTTCCCCATAGAATATATTTGTATTGAGCCATGCGCTGTTTGGAACATATACTGTATTCACTGAAAGCTAGTACGCCGGGCATGCTGCACAAGCAAGCGTGCTGTGCACTGACAAAAGGGCAGATTTGCTATATCACAGAAGAGAGCCAATAAAAACACACGCACACAGATGTAAAAACGAAAAAGACACGCGCGTATGGCAGGCATACACAAACAATTGTCTACAAATCATTACATATCTATTTACTTATGTATGTATTATATCTATATACAGATAGTAATTCATTGACACTGCAACTACCATCAACATAATCAACTGCACAAAGTGCGAGATCACAGCACGAAAGCAGCAAGACGTGATGAGCACATGGATGCACAACTACTTGAACGAGTGCGGGGCGTTCCTGATTGCATTGCAGTCTCTATTTGGGCATATGCTTAGGCACATAAGGCAATGATTAGCACGCATTTCCGGATAGTTATTCTGCTTATTGACAAGCTGGCAGGCGCTCACAGTCCTTTGCTATGGGCATGTAAATTACGTGTTTTGCAATACAACCCTACGATGTTAGGCAGCAAGTGCAATAGAATTACAGAAGTTGTACGATTTCCAGCTACTTTAGGCGTAGCAAAGGCAAGAAGCACAATATAAGTATTAAAGGCTTCGAAGCATGCAATAACCAAGTGCAAGTTCCGATTTGTTTTGGGTAAAGTTCCGGTTGGACCGGCTTATATGATACCTGCACCGTCAACTATACACAAGAAAGGAATTCACCAAGCAAAATTCGGGTTGCAATAACCCAACAACCAGGTAGACCTTTATTCCTTTCTTCCCTGAGACCGTTTCAGCTGCTTAACTCCTTTCAAAAGCATGGTCTAGGTATAAAGCAAATTTATTTACCTGTGTATATATATATAGAATACATGAACTCTTAAAATGCATATATACAGCCTAATTCGTAATATGTATATGGAATAGTTCTTATGTCATGTATCAATACATATATATATATATGATAAGTGTTACAAGACAAGTATATCTATGTATATATATATATATATAATATGTAGATCCAACATGCCGGCGAACTCCGGCCGAGGCGCCAAAGGCCTGCACCGGGCCGAGGTCCACATGCCGCACCCGGACGCGGGAGCCTCTGGAACCGTTGGCTCGGAGCCATCGGTGGCGCTGCACCGTGCCTCGCGAGTCGAGGCGTGGGACACGCCGCTGAGATGCCAGGAATTCTGGGAAAAACCTGGGGCTATGGGGTGGCCAAAAGGCGAAAATATGCGAAAATCCGATGTTGGAGTTGAAAGGGGAACCCAACATTTCCAATGCTTGGTTGGAGTTGAAAGGGGAACCCAAATCCCAAGAAGTTGAAAGGGGCGGAACCCACTGGGCAACTGGAAGCAGGAAAGCTTCCAGGTAAGGGCAAAAGCATTTAAACCACATTTGGACATGATTCTAGGAGTAAGCTGTTCGTAATTGTCTAGCCGCTGATTTTACCACGCAGTATAGGTGACCAGGGCAAACCATCCATGGCAAAACCTGCTAAGCATACCGCAAGTTACCTACCGCAAGTTACCGACTACTAGAAGCACCGCGAAGGGTGAAAACAGCTTCGAAATATGGGTTCCAGCCCCCCAGACTAGGAGTCCAAAAAGCATCTAAACGCAGTGACCAACACGTGCGGCCAAGTATCTCAAGGACAGAAACTCGCTCGGTCCCTTCCTGGGGTATTGTCTTTCGTTGTCTTTTGAATTATAGTATATACCAGGGAAAAGACACGAAACGTTTAAAGATCGCACTTCCTAAAAAGAAGGCAAAGGACCCTTTGAACCCTTTTGCCACTCGTCATTCGTTTGAGGGTCGGAGCAGCTAGCGAAAAGCGGAACTCTCCTAGCTAGTGGTTTGCCAGCATGGGCACTTTTGCCAAAGGCTCTAACCTTTCTACAAGGTTTGCAGAACACCGAATGTTGAATGGGCATAAGTGGAGTCATGGTCCGCTACGTACATAAACAAATTTCAAATGAAGGAACAGCTGGTTGCTTCAGGCTTCCCGCTTACAAATCATAGCGGGTAGGCGCAAACAAGTCAAGGTATACTCAATTTCCTCGGCGGTCGTTGAGCTTGAAGGTCCTCAACATGAGTTGTTGGCTAGTCTTAGGTCAAACAAAAACCCGAAGCCTTGCTTGACCCACCGGCACAAGCAATGTTTCAATGAGTCCTGCCTGTACGTGGCATCAAAGCGAACTCCTCTCCATCCACGCCCATTTCACCCAGAGGGGAGCTCCCAGAGATAAGCAGTGAGATTGTTCATGTGATTTGAAAAATCGAAGCACCAGGTTAGTTCATCTGGAGGCCAAGCGCAACCCTCTTACACTTGCTGCTGTGATAAAGGAACGAGAAATGGAATGACTCTTGTAATAACCATCCCTGGGCTTTGGCCCTTAAAGAAAACCACCAGTTGGATGGTTTATAAGAGTCATTCCATTTCGCATTCCCCACCTATCGCACCATCCTCTTCCATTTGCGCTGCACCCAGCCTGACCAGGCCGCGTCCGTGTCCACCGACACGATGCGCAGGTCCGGGAAGCGCGCGGCCACGTGGACCTCGGGCGACGTCAGTCCCCATTCTTTTCAACCATCGTTCTTTTCAAAACAAACCTGTTTTCAACCTGGGTTTCCAGAGGATTTCTAGAAGGAAAGATCCCTGGAAAGAATGGGGAAGGTACCCCTGGAACAACACCTGGCCTCCATTCGCAAAAAAAGTGGCCTGGAAAGCATACTTAATAATGTTAACCCAGGAGCAAGTCCGAATCCCCACTAAAAGTGGACACTCTCCAATCAAAATCGACCAGGGGTTTATAGATCCGGGTTAAACATTAAACATATCTCCGGTGAAGGATTCCCTTTGAAACCCACAAGGAAACATCACACATATTCTTAAGCAAAAAAATGGAAGTTAGCTGAATTATGTGCTGGTGTTCTTCCTTTTTGATGGGCATGAGAATTAGCGAGACCCCACATCCCCGAATCGAAGTTCACCATACACTGGAGATTTGGGTGTGTCTGAGGGTACCTAGGGCTTCAAGAACCTGTAAAAGTGTCGTACCCTGACTAAAACATCGTGTTTTTCTCGATTTTCTGAAAACATCGTGTTTTCAGGAAAAGCCTTGTGTTTTTGATAAAACCCCCTTAAAAATGGGCTTCTGAGGCCACTCATTTGGAGCAAAGGGTCAAAGGCAAGGGTCGGGAGTGGATTCACACAGGCATCACCCATTAAGATTTCAACTGAGGGCAACGCTCTATACTGAGTATGCTTCAAATTCTAAGGACCACATTGATGAGCCTGACAGCCAGGGTGTGCAGCTGGCTTCAGTCTTGAAGTACCTTTCACAGCAACAGGCACCGAAAGACTGGCGCCAGGTCATACCAAACCAGTTTGAAGGGGGTGCTGGAATCCGAAAGCTCCTTTTGGTGCAAAACAAGACCAGGTGACACCTTTTAAGATTGTTTTATAAATTTTGAGTTTATTTTAGAAAATGGGGCGGGATCCTGGCGGCTAACCGCAGAAACCCGTAGAAAACCCGTAGAAACCCGTAGAAACCCGTAGAAACCCGTAGAAACCCGTAGAAACCCGTAGAAAGCCCGCAGCCCCAAACGAAAACATTGTGTTTTTGGAAAACATCGTGTTTTCTAACCCGTAGCTAAACCGTGGAGAACCCGTAGTAAAGCGTGGCAAGCCGTGGAAATTCTATGGGTTTTTCGGGTTCAACCACGAATGCGCTAATTCGAGAATGTTGCTGGAAAACAACGAAGTCGTGAGCAAAAGCACGGTCTTTGCTTGAGCTTGCGCGCTGTTCGAAGCCAGCACGCCCTCATCATGGCATTGCTGCTTGACAAGTGTCATAAAACCGTGGTACTTTTGACTATTTGGGTCCCCGGCCTCCTTCTTTCAGATTGGAGTTGCGAAAGACGAGTGGCGAATGCGAAGCTGATTTCGTTACGAGCGCAAAAGGGGAGGGCGATGGGAGATTCTGAGGTTGAGATGATGCTGTTGAGGTCTTTTGAGAACGGATGACGAGTTGAAGGAATGTATGGGAAAATGCTTGAAATTCCAAAATGCGGTGTTTCCCGAAAACATTGTGTTTTCCCAAAAAACATTGTGTTTTTTGTAGGTATGACATTTTCATCGGTTTTTGAGGCTCCTGGTACACGAGTATCTGAAAGTGGGTCTGTCGATTTTTTGAGGGTACCCCTTTTTAAATAAATTTAAAAGGACCGTAGACATAAAGTGAGAAGGGACATCCAAAATACAATCGGCATGTGGACCTGCGTCCCCTGCAAAAGCTCTTCGTCTTTCGAAGAAGGTTGCAGAATTGCAAGGGAGGATAACGGTGGTTGCAACCTGAGCTGTCCTCAGATCCCCCGCTAAAAGTTTCTAACTTTTGGGCTAAATGGAAAACCCCACTGGGAGGGCCTGAACAAGCGTTTTGAGGACCTGAAGCCCATCTCAAGTGACCCCGGCAGAATGGAAAAACTTTGGGGGACCCACACTCCAGTTCGGCAAGCAGCAAAACCAGACGAAAAAACACGGGGCGGCTGCCCAACACCAACCAGCCCCTGTTTGTTGGGGCTCAAGGGAAAACAAGAGTAAACCATTCTTCGGATCCCTACCCTGTCTCCCACGTTGCCATGGCACCTGACAGGGAGTCCCTCCAAGAAGAAACTGAAAGGACAAGGAAAGATATTAAACTGTAAAATAATGGATTAGGAAAATATCTGACAATAAATATCAAATGAAAATAGATGATGAAAATACAAAGCTAATAATAAAGGGAATGAATGGAGCTGTATCCTGTCCGTTGGTTGGCTCCGGAGAAATATATTCCTTCCACCACCCAACCCTTCTAATCATGTGGATTACTAACTCCTTTACATATAGTACCTGAATGGTATTTCTTATGCCAATATGCTATGTTAAAAGCTGTGCCAAATAAAAATGCAGGATTCATTATCTTATTTACTTCTATCTTCATCTTATTTTACTTGATGAGAAGTCTCTCTTTTTCATTCTATTTTATAATATTTTCATCTGGTAGATTTAATGGCTTTTATCTGTGCTTTTGGTTTCTGAATCTTTTTTATTGGGTTTGGATAGGTGGTCAATTTCCTGTAGACAACGTTCTATCTTATGGTCGTATCTTGACATGTAATTATTATTATATTATCTGTATCGTGTCTTTTTATTTGGAGTTTTTCATTATTTTGGATGTGTTTGGAGATGAAAGTAAATGAGATAAGATGGCATCATATTGTATCTCTTCATCTCTTAGTTTGGAAAAGATGCCATCATTCTCTCCCTATCATTACTAATCAACAAAAGAGAAAGGAAAGACAAATATAAAGTGAATCTGTTTAATAACTAACATAGCAAAATGATAATAAATAACAGATGACAGAGATTCCTTAACCAAAAGTAAATAATAAATGAATGAAGGATTAGTAAAAAGGTCTTAGTAAAAAAGAAAGTGTATTGCTTTCTTATTGGGATTTCTATTTACAATTTATCTTTGAGGTCATATTTTTCATAAATTGTGCCAATAATATGTTTCTAATGTTAGGAACGACTAATATCAAGATGACCGTAAATAATAAATGATTTTTGATGGATTGTTGGTTTTTGTTTTTATCATTATATTTTCATTATCTGGTTATCTTTTTATTAATAACTTCTTCATTTTGGTTGGTTTCTTCATAATATTGACTATAGGATAGGACTTCCAGGTGACAGGTAATTCCCGTTTACCCACTTTATCTTTGCCAACAATTCTAAATCCTCTCCCACAAATGCCATGTTGCTGAGGAAGGTAACGAATGGACATCCATTCCAGATCTGGAAAGCTTGACAACCCTTGGTACGGTTGCAAAACACTGACTGCCTGTTGCCGGCCCGAAGCCTAACAATCAATGCAACCAAAGACACATATCACACCAACACACTTGATCCAAGAACAGTGAAGTAAGCCAATCTATATCCTTCCAATTGCTTAAGCCCTGGAAGAAAAAGAGTAGTGAAGTCGATTTCCTTTCAATATAGAACATATTCTGAAATGCAAATGGAATTATCCATTGCAGATCTGGACAGCCAACCTTTGGTGCGCTAATTTTTGCCCGAGGCACGGTGGAGGCCCCACTCCCGAACTCGAAGTAGGAGCTTTTGCCCTCCAGCGCTGAGTGGAGCAGCGACAGCTCTTCTGGGCCGGGCCGTTTTCCCGATCTCTCATTCGCAGACCATCCACGTAGGTAATATATACCAACATTTGATCCCATGTTGAGGAAACATGTGCGTATATATATATATATACTTATTTTACCTACGTACATGGATTGTGCGGGATGGGGTTGTTTGTTTTTTGTGAGTACCCCGTTTTGCCGGTTTCAAATTAAAACCAGAAGGAACACCGCAGCAATTTCGAGGACAACCCATTCCTAAACAAACGCATAGCCACTCAAGTCGCTCGCGTTATGTACCGGAACCTTGGGGTGGGTTGAATCTAGACCAACAGGAAACCAAGCACTGGTCTCATTGTGTTCCGGTCCCTTGCTCTTTGGGTTCGACTTGCCTGCAAAGATGCTACTTGCCCGACAATTGGTTCAATGATTTGCCTTAGGTTCTGATTTCCAGGATCCTGGGGGAAAACAAACAAAGGTACAGGTGGCTGTGGCTCCAACGCATGTTCCAAAATGGCACCTTGGCAAATGGAACCCTTCCATCTTGAGCCACTGGCTTTATTGCACCCCTACTTCCAGTTGATAAAGCGCCACCGATAAAAAAAGCGATACCATAGTGATGGATTACCTTTAAAGTCAAAAAGGAACAATCACAAGTACCCTTCCACCAATTAACAGCGGGGTCCTGGGAGACCATTGTCCATTTTGAAGGGAACCCTCTGTCAGGTTCCATGTTGATTGGTGGGAGGGTAGTATGGACGCCGGAACCTTTGTGATGGGTGACGTCGCACACCAACACCAATGTCGGAACCATTCAGCAAAGGGGTGAGGTGCACCCCCCCCTGGGAGGGTATTCAAATGGCCATGGGTCAAAAATAGGTACCCAAAATGGAACCATAAATGGAACCATAAATAGAAACCTGCGGTCTTCTGGTGGGTTAATTTTGACCCATACCCAAATGGAAGCCAACACTCCAACAGCCCATCCCCACACTTGCCAGACCGCGTGCCTGGCAGCAGCATCACCGCGCCGATGCCCGGCACTCGCACCTTTCCGTCGGCAGCTTCCGACACCAAGAAAGGGAGCAGCGCAGCCCGAAGCATACCTGGCACCCGGGTCCCAACAAACGGCGCTTTTGGACCATACCAAGGGGATTTTGGGACATGGGACAGTTGGGTGTTTTTTTGTTGACAGTGCCGAAGGGATTTTGGGACATGGGACAGTTGTTGCATCTTGCCGTTTCTTTTTTTTTGGGTGGGGGAGGGGGTGCTGCTGAGTGTCGTCTCTGTTTTTGAGGCGGGCTCAACGTTTTCGTGGGGAGAGCCCGGGAGAGCAAACAAGCAAAAATCCATTGTGGGGGTCCACTAAAAAAGGTTATACCCTGCACCATTTTGCGTGTCTGAACATGAGGCGAGACCCAAACTGGGTTTGTCCTTCTTCGAGGACCTCCGAAATAAGCTTCACACCCAAATGCCTGCTTGAGTCCCCCTCTAAACTCTCACCAAGCATGGTACGCTAAAAAACAAACAACACCCCTGTCACACCTGTCGGTTTTTGTTGTGGGGTTCCTGATCTTCTTGGCCACCGGTTTGTGGTAAAGGTTGTCTAAGTTGCCCTGTTTGGACCCAAGAAAAGGTGATACTGTGCACGGTTGGCCAAAATCCGCGTCTCGCACCACGGTGAAAGAATTCATGGTTGAAACCAGAAGGTTTGTCGGTATTTACCTTGGGGAATCATCAGAAACCAGGGTTTCTGAGCGGTGGTGCGAAATGGACGTCGCAACCATCCACGGTGTCACCTTTCGGATTTTTGGACTCATGGATCAACAAGGAGGAAAACCGTTGTTCTTTGCAGCCCCCTAATAAAAATGAACAGAACCAAAACAAACAAGCAACTTGCCAAGAGTAATTAGTCAACATTGATCAACAAGGAGAAGCCCAAAGGTGAATTTTCAGGTCGATTCAGTTTGGTTGCATCAAGACTCACCCGAGGGAGTTCTAGCATAGCCCCGGTCACTCAGGCGGAGCCGCCGGTTTCCGACGCTGGTACCCCACTTTTCTGTATGAGAAAACCCCTGACCAAGAAGGAATTTGATTTGGACCGGGTTCTTCAACATATACCCAAGAAAACACTGGGTATTTGGAGGTGCTTCGAGTTGGAGAGCCTCGCAACCGATGCCCTTGGAGCGTCTTATGAGGTCGTTCGAGGGGTCCGTCAGTCAATGGCATTGTTGAGGGTGTCCGTAGGCCCAACAAGTCGACCTGGACCCGCAAAAGTCCAACTTAAACATGGGTTATTGTCAACCCAAATTATGGCTCGTGACTGGTGACTTCCCTTTTTTCTGGGTAGTTTCCGGGTCCAGGTAAGTCTTTGGCGTACAAAAAGTGGTGCTCCCAAAAAATGACAGTCCAAAGGCCTGGGGAGGCCAAACTGCTGACCACTTGGTTGGCGATCGAGTGAATTGGCCAGGCCCTTCCACCCACCAACTCTGGGAGATCTTGGAGGGAGCCCCTGTCCGGCGCCATGGCAACATGGGAGAGAGGGTAATTATTAACAAAAAATGACAAAGCCAAACCCAAACAGCGGCCCAAGTCCGAACCGGAACTTCGGGAGTGAGGATGTGGCTGATTCCCATCTGGAGAAACTTTGTCACTTTGAAGGGAAGCCCAGGGCTCCCTTGCTGTGGAAAGTGGCCCCTTTCGGGAGGCCGGAGTGAGCATCATGAAATATGAGTAAATGCAGGGTATCTGAGCCAATTAAAGCACCAAGAAGGTTCATGTGTCAAATCAAGACTTCCCTCGACCCACAGACCAAACCCCGAAGAAGACCTATGACAGAGTCATAATTTGAGCGTTTTGACTTTGGGTGGGTTTGGGTTGGTTTGGAGCTGATTTGTGTTGGGTATGCTGCTAGTGTAGCAGCGGCTTTAGGGTTGCTTTGGGGAGTGGTTAAGTGAGTTGTGGGCGAGTTTTGGTGGTTTGGGGCAACGCTCCAAAACCGATCCTAAACGAGACCAAAGCTCACTTAACCACTCCCCAAAGCAACCCTAAAGCCGCTGCTAAACCAGCAGCACACCTAACACAAATCAGCTCCAAACCAACCCAAACCCACTCAAAGTCAACCCCAAACCCGCCCAATAGCAGCCTGGATGTCAGCCCTTCGCTTCGCCTAAATCAGGCCCAAACCAGCCCAAGACCCAGCCCCCAGCAACTCCCAAGTGCCACGAAACAGCCAATAGACGGCCCCAAAGCCAAGTGAGGCTGGTGCCCGGGATGCAGCCAGCCAGCCCAACCAACCAACCAACCAACCAGGGGACCAGGGGACCAGGGGACCAGGGGACCAGCCCTAGCAACAAAAAAAACACCCTAGGAAAAAAACAACGCCGGATCCCCATACGGGTGTTCCTCAAAGAGAAACACCAACATGGGCTGTGCCATGTTGGTTTTCTTTTGAAACCACTCCGAAAAAGGCTCTTCTCCTGAAGGGGTATGTTCCAAAGGTTTGGCGGTACAACCTTCGAATGTATGGCTGGACATGTGATTCCCTCAATTCCTGCGTGGATGGCCGCAAACAAAACTTCCAATCCGTGAGTTTACCACTAGAATGGTCTTCCCAAAAACCAAAGAGTCTACAAACTCAAGTAGTGAGTTACCAAATTCCCGACTTCGCATAAAGTTGTAAACCTCAGACAGGCGATCCAATTTCCCACCAGGTCCCCGGAAGTCGAAAGGCTTCCCGCCCATCCAATCTGCCGGGATGCTGGAGCTCGAATCATCAGCATAAGCAGAGTTTCTCCATTGCCGGCAGAACTGAGTGACCAGCTGCTGGTTGAGTATTGCACCACCGTAAAAGTCGATGCGACTGGCTCCTTCGTCAAAAGGGTGAGCAAACTAAAAAGGGACGTCCTGCCAGCAATAGCTCTGAACACTTGCTGGTGCTCAGTATGGAATGAACCTAGGGATTCCCCTAAGGAAAACCACGAGTTGGATGGTGTTTCTTGCTGTCATTCCATTTCTCATTCCCTGCCTATCGAACCAGTAAGATAATCCTGCACGAACCTGGCAGCAGTATTGACCTACCATGTTACAGGACTGACAGCTCCTTCGCCCGCTCTTGAGAAAAACAAAAACTAATTTGGATACCCCCAGCTCCCGAACGGCTCCCCAGCTGGAGCCTGGCAATGTGCCCAGTTGTGGCTTTTCCCGGGCAAGTTTCATGTCATGTCCGCCCATGACTTTTGTCTGACCTCGAGATAGATGGTTCGGCCAGGCACTTTTCTTTTCCCTTCAAATGCTGCGTGCATCCATGATCGCCGCAAACCCAAGGCCCCACCCGGCCCCAAGACCCATCGCTTCCCCTAATTGCTTTTTTGTCTTAAATTGGTGGTGCTTCCACTGGATTGGTTTGGGGATTTAGACTGTGGCTCTTGAAGATGTAAATCGGAAGGCTCCTAACCTCCTAACCGCCAAACCACCGGGCTCCAAACGATGTGGACACACGCTGAGCTTCGCTCCGATCGAGAAATCTTTGTCTTTCGACGTCAAAAGTTCTGCGGCCTCATGCTGTGCCGAACCCTTACGCCACTACCCCTTCCAGAAACTCCCTCAAAAGAATCTGTGCGACACTGCTGGGATGTCCAAACTGAACCCCTGCTAAAAGTGTTTAACTTTTGGTAACCCACTAAAAACCACTTAAACCCAAGTTGAACCGGATGGCTGGTGGAACCCCCAAGTACTAAAAAGCCAAGAAACCGAATGGCTGGGAGCCACCAAGACCGGGGAGAGCGTCCCCGCCGCTGCCAACTTTCCCGAATTGAGGTTTTAGCCGTCGCCGAGTGCTGTTTGGAACTTGCAGAACGGACGTGAGGATACCTACAGACGGGTATCTTCTGTTCGGAATCGGACCCGGTCCCCAAAATGACGCCACGGTTCTCCGGTCGGTTTCCCTTCAAAACCACCAACAAAAAGGGTACAGTACCGCGGAAAAAAAGAAAAAAAAGAAAGAAGGACAGCATATCCCCGCCCATTCCGACAGCTTCCAGCTTCGGGGAGGCAAACACCAGCTCATGAGGATCGCTCTATGAAAATCCGAGTTTTATTTATGTCAGGTTTACCACGAAATCCATTTGAACCCATGGGAAACCACAACGTGTGTTGGTACTCACAGGGAAATCATCATTCCAAGGTATCTTAGGTGGTGTAGGATTTCGTTCATCCGCAGTATGTCCAGTAGTGAAATCGATTCCCTCTAAAACCAACAAGGGAAAGTAGAACATATTCTGAAACGTAAATGGAAGCAACCAGAGCCTTTCCCACTTACCCCCCAAAGAAGGGCTCTACGCCACAGACTCGTCTCTTTGGGGATGGCACATGACAACCAACTCACTTCCGATCGAGTGGATTGGAACCAACAAAGTCCATTTGTTTGTATGTACCACTAAAATGGGGCTCCTTCAAAACATAAAGTCCCATCAGGGCGGCTAAACAAACTAGTGGTGAACCTGGGAACGCCTTGCTTATTGTATGGCCAGAACTTACATGTCCATACTCCTCTGAAGGCTAACATGGAAGCGCAAATGCCACCCAACGGTGTTGAGTGGAACTTGCATTTGGGGAGGCCCATGTCCATATGGGTATGGGTCAAAAATAGGTGCCCACAATGGAACCCTGGTAAATGGAAACAAGGGACTACAGCCTGCGGTCGCCTAGGCTTAGCTTTGAGCCATACCCATATCCAACAAAAGCCATGGTTAACAGTCACCGTTCAGTGGCTTATAACCAGGCTTACTCACCACTTGTTAAGCACCACATGTTCCATGTGAATTAGGGGAGCATTCCCTGCGAAGACAAGCGCCGACACCGGGCATCGTTTTTTTGTCGATCCCACTGCACGGCAGTCAGATCCCACCTGCTCTTTCCAGACTCCACACGTAGGTTGACGCGGAAGGGAGTCCTGTTTGGCAACAAAACAGCTACATAAGCCCGGAGTTCATATATATATATATATATATATATATGTTTTTTTCCTAGGGGTACTCACCTTTGTTTAAAGGGAACCAAACGGAAAACCACCATTCTTAGGGACCCATTACACATACCCGTGTCACTGTATTCCCACCTAGCATCGGAATGATGCCCTTTTACCACAGAGAGGGTAAACATTGATCTTTGCTCCGGGTGTTTCCGAAAAGAGGGACAGCAACTAGCTGGTCCTTGTTCAACTAGCGTACTGCATCGTGTCAATCGCCCCTTTTCAACACAGACTTGCAAAAAGAAAGTCCAGAAAGTCAGAGAGTGAGTCTCAGTAAGCGCAAAGAGGGACTCTCCCCGAAAATCCCCCCTACCCTAAAGGGGAGGGTGGTGTCGGTCCCCCAATTTCATTTATCCAGTTGTCCCCATGAAAAGGAACATGGAAGCATCTTCTGAATTTCGGGGGCCAACCCCCCTCCCCCAAATTCCATTTTTGAGGTGGTGGGGCTTCAGAAACTCACCAGCAGAAATCCCATCCGAGTCCCCATCCGCCCGGCAAGAGCAGGCTAAGGGCTCGGAGGACTCTATCGACTCGGTGAAGCCCATTGACTGTTACATCAGCAAGGCAGAACACCGTTTGTTCAGACTTCGCAACCCTTGGCATGGTTGCCACAACACCAGGCAGAAGCTTGTTTGTTGCCGCCCTCTAGCCAAACAAAAAGCGGGACCGGAAAGCCAAAAAAACGGCAAAACTTGCCAAGAACAGTGATGGCATATTTCCTTGTGCTCAAATGTGTAAATATATTATGGGCGTTGATCAGTATTCCGTTCGGCCGGCTCCCATTGTCCATGGGAAACGCTTCGCATTTGGTGGGAAATATATAATCTTCTTGCCTTCCACAAACCAATAGTCATTCCATGTATCGCGGACCTTTGGTCAACCCCTATGTGGCGAAAGATCCATGTCGCTCCCCAGGCTGCCGGAGGTTTGACCAACCCGTGAATCCCTCCCCCACCCAAAAAGAAACACCAGGCCACCACATTGCCATGGAACCCACAAAAGAGGGTGTACTTTAAAGGAAACATGATCCAAACCAGGACCCCGTTAAACGTCAGGTTTCATGGCAACGTGGATAGGAGGGAATCTCTGCGACCAACGTACAGGGATTCAACCAGTGTTCCTATTTGCTAAAATCGGGGGTGCCGAAAGGACCATAAATTCAGCGGAACTCCATCCAAGTCAGTGAATGAGTGAATGGCAAAAAGGAAAGTCCTGGGACTTTATAATGGTCTTCTGAAAAAGTGATTAAGGTCCATAAACTCAGGAAGTGAGACTCCATTCGGACCCTTGCTACACATAGAACCCAAGAAAGGGATGGTGGATTGCCTTTGAACCGCCCACGCTGAACGGGGAATTCCCTTCACTTCAAAGCACCTTGCTGTCAACGTGTGGCATGGTCGCAAACCTTCAAATGGGTATGAGTCAAAACTGGGTGACCCCAAAAATAGGGGTACCCTGAGGAAAAAAGACTCCAATTAAAGAAGCCTTGGTTTGGTGGTAATGTCGACCCCATATTCATCAGTTTCAGCGTAGTAGCACGGGGTGCCCTCTTCCAAAAGCGCTGAACGTGCCCTGCAGATTGTGAAGCTCCAGCCACCCATTTGCTTTTATTAACGGAACCTCACCCAAGTAAGTGGGAAATAACCATGGTCATATCCTTCAAAAGCCATGGTTATAAGTCTCCGTTCAGTGGGTGATAACCAGGGTTACTCACCACTTGTTAAGCACCCGAGCGCGCCTTCAAGCAGTGCACAAACCAAAAGGGCAACAGGTTAGATCACAGGCAAACCAGCAAGCCGGCAGCTAATGAGATGAAGGCAACATTCCTTCGTCATTTGGGAATGTGACAAAAGTCGGGATCTCAGCATGGTTCACGAAAACAAACTGAAAACCATGTGGGCTCGTTTCAACGAATACTAGTATGATACTTAAGCTTGCTTGTAGTTGATCAACTTCCCTTTTAGAGGAATGGGTCGTTTCGGCAAGGAGTCTGTGCACTTCCACGTTTGCTGATGGGACGGTGATAAATCCAGCAAGGCGATTCCTTTCAAACGAGATCTGGATCACTGTCAGGATGGCAAGCCCCTACCTCATGAGCACGAAAACCGGAACCGGAGCTACCGCATGAAAACGAATCCTTCCGCTTGAGTCAATTGCCGTCCCCTGGATGGGTGAGCGAAACTATATGCACAGCAAGCCCTCCGAAATTCACCGCACACGAGTCTCATGCCCTGTGCTTCGCACTAGCATAAAGAAACACCTTTGCACAACGAAACGGCTCCGCTTGACAAGGTTCAACAGAACTGATCCGTAGACATCAAAAGTAGTGTACGCGCTGCGTGTTCGGTCCATGCTGGACAAAAGCACGGCCATATATGAACCAAATAGTGGTTGCTGTTCAGAGTCGGTGTTTGCTCACATGACTTATTTCACAACCCTTGGTATGTTTGTAAAAAATGATCGCTTTCTGCGGCCCCCTCCTAAACATGAACACAAAAAAAAACTTGAGCCAAGGAACAGATTCCGCGGAATCCCTTGCTACGAGTCGACTAAACAAAAAATGAGCCCCCTCTAAATGGGCTTCGGGCTCTCTTTGGCTTCCTCTACAACCCAAAGAAGAAGTAGCCCGAAAAGACACGCCATGCGTTGACTTGGATGGTCACATCACGGTTTGGCCTTGGTTTATAGTGAGCTTGCACAGTCAGGATAGCTCCAAACAAAATAGGACTCATGCCAACGTGGATGCTGTTCTTGTGGGAACCCTAAAGGGAAACCAAACAACCATTTTTGGGGGTACATGAAAAACACATGCCCAAGACGGCAAGGCGATGCCTGATCGCGGAATCCCAAATCAGCTCTCCCAAGAAGCCCAATGGGCCGGGGGAAGGGAGAAATACATCGATCTTTCTAAAAGTCTAAGTGGTTGCGAGTGCTTCGCCCGATATGGTAGACTATCTTCGATGGTTGTCTTGATGTTCCCTTTCTGCTGCTTTCCTCGGTGACCTTGAGCCTTGATTGACCTTCATTCCTGCGGACAGAATAAGCCTTTCAGAGTTGTCCTTGCGCGATGCTTGTTGTTGTCTGGGGAATCAAGGTAGATCACTCATGTCCTGAAGAAATTTGGGGCCTCGAATATGTCCATATTTTGCCACCCCAACGCAGCTCGGGGACCGGGTGCCGTGTTCTGCACACCAAGCCGGGATACCAAATCAAGAACCCCCCGGAAAAGTAAGTTTCATCGTTTGCTTGCACACCCTCGGGGAGTTCACGTGTTTTCGATGTCCCCAATCTTGGCGTGTCTTTTTATAGTGGGTACCCTTGTGGGTCTTTCAAAGGGACGCCAAAGGGGGTCCAGAACAAGACGAACTTTGGCGTATCCCTTTTTGGTAGGTTTCAAAGGGATCTGTCCTCTTTCAAGGTCTAGAAAAAGATGGCTAATGTGTCGTCGTCCTTGCCGATCTCGAAACGGACCGCCTCTCAAATCAGGGGAAGCTGTGCCACTCACGCAGATCGGATGGAACCTGCACAGCATCTCTGAAAAGCCGACAACTCCCCCCAACGAAAATATATTTAATCTCGAATTGGCTTGCAATTGCAATACTCACTTCCCATCGAGCAGAGCCAAAAAAGGTAACAAAACTCTTGAGGTGCCACTAAATTGGTCCGAAGAAAGTTCAGGACCTCAGGAAGTGAATCTCTTAAACGTTTCATGTCGTGGTGCGAAATGGAGTTCGTCCATCCACTGTACCTGGTCTACGTTCAACCCTGACCCTGCTGTTGGAATGGAGGAAGCCCTACAAATGCTGGGATACACCACCTACTGGTGCAGGAATTCGTCCAGCCACGGTTGCTTTTTGTTTTAAAGATATGTTCACCATTTTGTCAGCTGCAAACAGTATTACTTTAGACGGTTCCAAACGTTGATCCAGCATAACGTTTAACGGTAGCGAAGTTACTACCAACGGATCTGCCAAGGCCCAAGCCATGGTTGGGAAGGTCTCGCTAGCTGCCACTTTGCCGCAAAGTCCCTGTTGTTTGTCGGTCGAAAAAGGTCCATGCGGGTCCATGTTCTTGGGGCCCGAAGCCACGAGACAAATTGGATTTGGAGGATCCGGCTCCAGTATTCTATTCTGCCAGTATCAAAGTCAGCCTTCAAGTGGTAGGTAAGGGGAAACCACGACTCCCAGTTTCTGACTCAACCCCAGGCCCTGAAACGGTGAAAAGTGGTAGGCTAAGGGGCAACCGATTCCCAGTCTCTGACTGTAAACCCCCTGAAACGGTGAAAATGATGACCACAAAGGATGCCTCTGAACTGGGCGTGTGGCAACTTTCCTTTTTCTCCGTGCCAGGCCTGGGCGCGTTCGCTCGGCTCAGCCCCTGGCTCAGACAGGTCGGCAGTCGAGTCTCAGCTTCGGTTTCGATTGGTTTGGTGGTTAGGGGGTGGTTTCCTGGAAGCTCAAATCCCCGAACCACCAATCCATACTACCAACTAAGGGTTACCTGACTATCCTCATGGGGTTCAACAAAAAAAGACTGAACGGCTCTGGGTCCAAAATCGGGTAACCCCAAAATGGCTTACCCTGAATAATGGAGACAAGGACTACACCTGCCCCCCCCCCCCCCGGTGGTTTAATTTTGATCCATACCCAAATACCGCAAAGGCAAAGCGGGCGGTGGCTCCTGCAAGAGAGCCAAGGGAAGCCACACATACTGAGTCCTAACTCCTGCAACTAGGTCCTCCAGTAAAGAGGTTAGAATAGGGGTACCCTTTTTACTGTGGTCTAGTCTAGCAGGAACCCTCCCCCAAAAAAGGGTTGGAAAGGGCACTACTGGACCTAGGCAAGTTGCAGGAACAGACATGTGACTGGTCAGGGTCTCCTTCAACTATCACCGCCAAGAGAAACCTCAACTAAACGTGGCTCAAAAGGTGATGTTTTCTTACACGGGCTGAAGGGCCCCTGCCTCATGTCAGTGTGTTTTGTTGTGGGTACCCGTTTCAAGTCGGGTTAAAGGAAAACAACAGGTAAACCACCATTCTTGGCGTCGTATTTCGACACATACTCATTTGAGTGTCTCAAAATGGTCTATGGTGGAACCCCCAGCCCCCTCTAAAGACTCTTGTATTTTTGGTTCTCCCAAAAAAGACACCCAACTACACCTGGCTGTCTTTCTTTGAGGGTTCCTTTTTGTTTTGCAGGGAACCTAGAATCAGCCGTTTGGAGGCTTTACGACACACGAGACACACCCCGCACACGCAAACATTTCGCGGTGTCTTTTGTTGAGGGTAACCCCTTTTGCTTGGTTTTCACGAGCGGAACAAAACCGCGGCGCCATGTCGGGAGGTACCTAGACGATCGACGCGCGATCCACGATCGACGGCGCAGTTGGAGCACGCCTTGGCGCGAGACTCCTCAGCGCAGCCCGCAGCTCCGCCACCCGGTCTTCCAGCATCTCGGGGTTCGGCGGCGGCTGCCCGATTTCTGGGTGGGGGGATATCGACCTGCAAACCCGGGGACATCGACCGCCAAGCCTCGGTTTACGGGCGTTATTAACCTGATAAGCCTCGGTTTCGAGGATTGTAAACCTCAACCCGGAAAAACTGTGATGAACAAAATCCATTTCGCACCACTTTGAATCCATGGTTGAAATCATAACGTTTGTTGGCATTTGCAGAGGAATTGAATCATTCCAGGGTTTCTTAGGTGGAGCCCAAGTCCAACATGGGTTCTTTAGGCATCCTTATGAGGCTCCCTGAGGGTCAAGCAAGCAAGCAACGCATGACCAACCGCTTAGCGGCAACCAACATGTGAAAAAGCGAGGATGCCCTTGAACAACCCTGAGGGATAGCTGTGAAGCAACAGCAAACAAACTCTCTCCCGCCCACCCACCCGAAGCCCCCCCCCTCTGAAATGCTGACTTCTATCACAACCAACGGCGGCAAAAACATACGTAAGCCTCCCATTCTCAAACATCACCCATTTGCTTACGTGCCCGGGAAAGAAAAAAAACAAAGTGAAAACGATTCCCTTGAAAACCAACAGGGGATTATAACAACTATCCTCAAGCAAATGGAAGGGAAGGGCAACCCTTAGATATCCCTGGGCTGCTGTGCTTTTCTACACATGCGTCATAACACAATGGAAGGGTCTTGGTCGCCTAACAAATAGTCTGAAACGTCCATATATGAACCTCTGGTATGAACCCCTCGTTTATGGGTTGATTAACCCTTAGTTCTCGCTTAATGACGGGAAATCCGCATCCAAAAATGATGACCTATAGATTCAGCCATTTTACCTAGAATCTCCATGATTTAAACATGCGGTCACGACCCTTTTAATTTGTGTACTGACCCCAATTTGTCAAGGGTCATGAAGACTCCAGGCAGGTTCCATTTGGCTGTGGGTCAAAAATAGGGTAACCCCAAAATGGAACCTTAGTAAATGGACACATGGACTAAAACCGTGGCTGGAAGTAGGATCAGCAAAAATATAGTTGTTTGCCTGGTTAGTGGAGAACAAGGGGACCCCAAAAAAGCAAAAAACAACAAAAACGGGGAGCGAAGTCTGGGGAAGAAACCTGCGGTCCGATTCCTAGTGGTTTCATTTTGACCCACACCCATTTCAACCTCCGGGCTCCTGGCGAGGGTCCTTACCTCTGCCTCCCGTGCGGCGCCTGGCGCGAGAGGGGTGCAGCCGAAAAGCAAAAAACATGGTACAGGCCATGTTTTGTTCTTGTTAACAACTGATCAGAACCACACAAACTTTCAGAAACTGAAAGCCTGCCAACAGTAGTAAAGTTCATACTCTGAGGATTTAAGGAACCAAGTTTCAGAGATGGAGACTCCAAACATGGCTGCATGGCTGCAATTGAAAGAACAAGCACTGTAACTGGCATACTGCCTTTTTTTGGGCTTGGTTCTTGGTTGCATGGGCAAAAGGACATAACCCGGTATCCCTTACAGAAAAATAAACTGTTATCATTGGACCATAGCTAAACAAGTGAAGTGGCCATGGGGAAAAAGGGCCTCATTTGTTGGTTGGCTGAGTTTAGGGGGGAACCCTTCTCACAAAAGCATGAAAAAAGGCAAGTGCAGCACCGGGCAACTGGGTTGACATGCTTATGATTGTTGGACCATAGCTAAAACACTTGTTGGTTCTCAGCAGGGAGTGAGTTGGAATGAGCCAAGAAAAACCATCCATCCCACGGTTTCCTTTAAGGTACCTCAGGCTTGGCTCGCCGTATAGCAAATAGTGGGGTTCCTGTTGGTTCCCCTTTAAAACCAAAAACAAAAGGGTACGCTCGAACAAAGACAGACTCAAACGGGCTTCCGGGTGTTGGGAATGAACCGGCAGAGATTTACCCAAAGGAAACCATTGGGTGTTCTTGGGGTCATTCCAACTCATTCCCCCGTGAGAACCAGCAACATATTCAAACCATCCACCACCGTCAGTAATATTCAATGGAGAAAAACATGTTGGTACTAAGAATTTATTACATTCATCCTCATGTACACTATCTGTTTATCAACAAAACACAACAACACAAACAAACGATCGCCAACTTTGTGTGGTCGGTCACAAGGTGGTGGAGCCGCATCTTCACCCTTGCTGTGTCATAAAACATTATCTCGTATCAAACGTGTTTTGTATGAAACAACTAGGTAGGTACCCCTATGAAGTATGAAGGGAGAATGTTGCTTCTTGACTACCCCTGGAAAAGATAAACACATTTCCAATACCCTCAGATCCCCTGCTGAAAATCTAACTTTTTGTGAGTTCAATTGAAACAACCACTAAACCAACTAAAAAACTAAAAGCGAAAGGAACCGGATGGCTGGGAACTGCCAACACTAGTAGTGGTTTCTCTGCGAAACCAATAGGGGGAAATAACATATTATAGCAAATGGCGAATCAAATCATTGCATCCACCGCTCGCTGACAAACCCCGTGGAAAGTTGCGCCTGCTCCCTGCTCTGAGCCTGCCACGGCAAAAGCTTCTGACTTTCTGACGGATGGTGTGCTCATAAACGGCACTCTGACTCTGGTAGCCAGGGGGTTAGAAGGCGAGTAACATCCGTTTGCAAATGACATGTTGTTCATTGGTTGATTGGTTGGTTGGTTGGTTGGCTGCTGGTTGGTTGGTTGCGTGGTTGGTTGACTTTGTTCACCTACAGCCCACCTGACGCAGGTTGAACAAGATTTTTAGGGAACCTTCCTGGTTGGTGTTAAGAGGAAAATAAAAGGAGCGTCTCCATTTTGAGGGGGTCCACCAAACAAAGACACACCCAAATGGTTGCAGCAAAAAGATGCATTGTTGACCCCAGATTTATTAATGTTGGATGTCACCCCCGAACCATTAAAAGGTCGGTTCTCCTTAGACCGGAATAATTTGACATCCCCTAAGCGCAAAAGGCTGGCATAGCTCTAAAACCCATGTCCGGACTTGTGCGAAGGACCTGAAAATGAAAGGCGAACCTGTTGAAACTTTAAATGCATGAGCGAACAAGTCGGTCTTGGGCAAGTGGACGTTGGGTGTGCCAGCTTGTGAGTTGCCAGGGGAATCCCCTTCCCTGATCAACTAGTGGGGATGAACATCAACCAACTTGAAAGAAAAAGTGGGTGTGTGATAAAGGAAACCTTTGTGGGGAATCATGGCTTGGCGCTCCGAATAATTGAAAAAGAAACGTAATCCCAGGCGAAATCCATGCACAGCGTTCACTCTGACCAGAGCCGCTCCAACCAACTCCGGATTCTATCTGGGCAGAGACCCCAAATCTTTTCGCGGAAGCAACACACCCAAAATTATTGAAACCTCAAAAGAGCCCTTTGTACGGTCCACGCCCTTCCAAAAGTTACATGGGTCTAAGAACAAACCGTCTCCCTTATGTCCTTCTGATGGGAAAAGTAGCGGGGCCTCAAAGTCGGGCTTTGCCACAAATCAAAGGCTTGGCCAACTGGACACGATCTCTGGAAAAAAAATGGGGCAAAAAGCGCCAGGGGCTCCTTGACTCATTGCACCCCTTCCAATAGAGATCCAAACCGTCGGAGCTTCCCCGACGGACTCCACTGGCCTAGCGACTGTCGAGAGACCACCATGCGAACCTGGCGCTCGCACGCTTTCGAGCCACCAAGGGAAACAACCCCAAAACGTCGGAGCCACAGGATTCCTCACTTCCGATCAAGTGGATTGGCCCAAAAAGCTCCAACTGTTTTTTTGCAGGCCTCTACCTTGGCCAAAAACAAGTTCAAACTTTTTGCAAGCCACTCACGCGATCTTCACGAAAAGTGACTCAAGCCCAGGAACTGACAGAGTAAGAAAGACTACTCCAATCCATGATTGACTTGCGAGATCCATAAACACATGTTGTGTCATGTCCGTACAGAAAATGACAAGACCTAACTTCGAACAGCACAGCCAAAGCAAACTCACTGCAAAGTGGCCAAGACCAAGTGGCAAACGTCGCCTTCCCGAAAGTCTCTCATCAAGTCCAAATGGAGGAGGGGGTGGGCAAAATGGTTGCGGGTTTGCCTCAAATCAACATGTCTTCCAACCCTTGGTGTGGTAGCAAAACGCTGTGTTTTTAGCAGCCCCTACTAAAGATGAACAGAGCCAGACAACCTAAAACCTAAAAAGATGCCAACAATAGTGAAACTATTCTTTTCACTGAAAAACAACGGCAAATGAGTTGGGGCGCCAGACTGAGGTCGAGATTCCCGAGTCTGTCTTCTGAGTGAATCCCCAAACTCAGTGGTGTTCCTTTGGAAGCGACCCACATGGATGTATCCTTGAGGATATAACGTCTTTGACTTGTTTTAGAGTAAGTCAAACCTATTTGCACGATTGTTTGGAGCATGCCTCTGAACATGTCAAACACGAGGGGAATCCACAAAGCTGTTTCGTTCCGCTTTGTTTCCCTTTCAAACGAGTCGAAGTAGTTGTGTGATACATTTCAGCATCACCTCGCTGAAACGAAGCCAGAACAATCCGGCTTTCCAAAGACACCTTCGGGAAGGATGAACAAGTCACAGCCATGTGTTTAGAAAGGACCATCCCTTTCAACTAACTTTCTTAGAGGGACGTCATGTCAGGGTCACTTGGTTCATAAAGTAATGTTGTGTTTCTTCCAACATCGCTGATGCTTTGGTTCTGCCTTACGCTTTTACTGTGGGGGGAGCCGCAGATTGGGTGTGCAGATTGGGCGCGCGCGAGGCTGGCTGGGGACGGTGCGTCGCTGGCTGAGTGGACGGCCGTCTGGTGTGGCGCAGCTTGGTGCGCGTGGCTAGGGGGACGGCTGTGTGGTGCAGATTGAGTGCGTGAGGCTGGGGTTGGTGCCCAGCAGACTGAGTGTGCAGAGACGGTTGTGGGCCGTGCTGCGCAGACTGGGCGCGCGAGTCCCTGGTTTTGTTGAGACAACAAAAAGGGGCCTGGAATGATGGAATCTGGGGTTTGTGAGGGTTGTTGGTTCTAGAGTCCCTGCTTTTCATGTTTCTTTTTTTAAAAGGACTCGCGACTGGCCAGAAAGGTGGTGATGAGAGACGACTTGTTGGTTCTAGAGCCTTAGCTTTTCCCACAAGCATCTCTGCAAGATTTTGGGTTCTGCTTTAGGTTTTGACTGTGGGGGGCGGGGAGGGGGGGGGCGGTTGCGAAGAAAGCTTCGAGACCAGCACTTCGGGGAAAATGAAGTTCGGGACACGG
The DNA here is from genome assembly GCA_963377175.1 of Effrenium voratum. Taxonomy (NCBI): domain Eukaryota; class Dinophyceae; order Suessiales; family Symbiodiniaceae; genus Effrenium; species Effrenium voratum. The sequence goes on from CAUJNA010003205.1 coordinate 780,353, forward strand.
AGCAGCAGCTGCTAGTCTTCCCCAACACAGCTTTCATAGGTACTTGCAGTGCAGTCACCAACTCACTTTGTGCACCTTACAGTGACATCCGCCTTGAGACTGGCTGGGGACGGGGTGGTGTGCGGCAGACTGGAGATTGGGTGCACGAGGCTCACTGAGGGTGTGGGGGGGGGGGCTGGCTAAAAGGACGGCCATGGGGCAGACCGCGTGCGGGGACGACGTGTGTGGCTGGGGGACGGAGACTGAGTATGCGAAGCTTGGTGGAACGTTTCAGGGAGAAGGGAAGATTTGTTGGTTCTAGAGTCTGTTTTTGTTAAGGGGCTCTAGAATGATGCAATCTGGGCCGGAGAGTTACGGGGTTCCAGTTGTTGCTTTCTTGAAAAAAGAGGACACTGGAATAAATCTGGTGCTCCAGGGCCAGAAAGGGATCACATGTGACTGATGACTGACACAGCTGACAGCCGTGAGAAAAACTAGCTCCGCTCACAGTGGGGGCGCATGATTTTTTAGGGTTCTTGGGCGCCTCTTGTTTTCCGAGCTCCGCAAGGTGAAGCTTGAAACTACCCAAAAAGGCGACATCCATCCAGGGCATTTCAGGTATGGGTTTTGCAGGTATACGCTGAGATAAATGCCACCAAGGCAAGCTTGTAAGCAGTGTCTACCCCATGTATAAGCGGTATGCAAGCTCCATACCTCTAAAACACATACCAGGGAATGCCCGTGAATCCCAAAGAAACCCCTGCCCGCATTTATCAATCAATCCGAGTTGCATCCTCCAAGAGCCTGTCCACCACTGTAAGCTCCTCGGAGTAAATCGAAGTCATGGGTCCGAAAAATGGATTGCACGACCAAACAAAATGGACGAACTCCTGCACCACTTTAAAACCATGGGCAAACCATTGATTGTTCATTGGTATTTACAGGCAAACCGAATCATTACAGGGTGTCTTAGGTGGTGCGAAAAGATTTTGCAACCATCGACATTATGGCTTAACTAATCCTTAGTCATGGTTTTGTGGGAAAGCAGCCCAAGGGGCCTAAAAATAACCATGGGTTCACCAAAGGGACCTATACGAAATTAGCCCACCGAACAAACAGACATTTCCTTTGGTAGGAAGAGTATCAAAAGCGTACAACACCAATACCAAGCAGAGCACACGTTTCGCAAGGGTGTCTTTATTTAAGTGACTGTGCAGGGAAGCCGAAGGAACATCGCCATTTTGAGAGTCCCCGAAAAATCTTTGTCACACCCATACATCTGAATGAGTGTTGCAATACGTCCATATGAACCCAAAAACGAAACAAACATATCAAGCACAAACCACATAACAAAGACACATATATTTTTCCCATCAGCGTCGTGGTTTGAGGCTTAGTGATGCTGGCCCATGGAAAAAAAGAGATGCCTTCATGGGGCCCTGTTCCTTTCATGGCTTCATGATGTGTTGCGACCCCTCTTATCCGGCACCCCAAGCTTGCACTGTATATATGGTAGAGGTCTGGCACCCCCCCCCTCCCCCGCCATGGTCATGGTAGCCGTAAATAGGGCCCCACCCCCTCCTCCCCCTGTAGGCCTGCTGGGTTTGCAGGTTACGGTCATCTTGCAAAAGGCCTCTCCCCCCCTCTGTGGGCCCGCTGGTGGGTTCCGGTACCCCGGTCAGCGCTTCCCTCTCTAGGCCCGCTGGGTTTGCAGGTTACGGTCATCTTGCAAAAGGCCTCTCCCCCCCTCTGTGGGCCCGCTGGTGGGTTCCGGTACCCCGGTCAGCGCTTCCCTCTCTAGGCCCGCTGGGTTTGCAGGTTACGGTCATCTTGCAAAAGGCCTCTCCCCCCCTCTGTGGGCCCGCTGGTGGGTTCCGGTACCCCGGTCAGCGCTTCCCTCTCTAGGCCCGCTGGGTTTGCAGGTTACGGTCATCTTGCAAAAGGCCTCTCCCCCCCTCTGTGGGCCCGCTGGTGGGTTCCGGTACCCCGGTCAGCGCTTCCCTCTCTAGGCCCGTGGTTTTGCAGGTTACGGTCATCTTGCAAAAGGCCTCCCCCCCCCCCTGTGGGCCCACTGGTGGGTTCCGGTTAGGGCCAAGGCTTCGAGAGTCGCTCCCCCTGTGAGCCCGCTGGTTTTGCAAGTTATGGTCATCTTGCAAAAGGCCTCTCCCCCCCCCCGCTGTGGGCCCGCTGGTCGGTTCCGGTTAGTCGAGAGTCGTACCCCGGTCGGCAAGCGGCCACTCCCCCCCCCCCAACTGGGGGGATACCATTGGGGGGGGGGTGGCCGCTCGCCGACCGGAACCATATACATATATAACATGCTTCCCAGACACTCCTAGGCTCGCTTGATTTTGTTTAATAGCGTGCTTTCCCCAGCATGATCATACTTGTACCTATCATGAAGAGTGCTGCGTTGTTCTTAGGCAAGCAACTGTTGTGTTCCCAAAGTTTTAGAAGTGACGGTCTTCTTGAAAAGGCCCCTTGTCCACTCCCATGTTGGCAAAGGGCAGCCAACTGACAGCAAAACGACAATGCCCCACGACATGTGCGGGGCTGGACGAAGTTGCCCCTCGCTCCTGCATGCTCAGGCCCAGCACATCTCTTCTGGTGCCCTGGCCAGACAAGTCACGCACTCAAACAAACAAACAACTAAATAAATAAACAAATAAATAAACAAACAAATAAAGAAAGAATGAGCGGACAAACCAAAGAACAACCAAACAAAAAAACAAATAAATACATCAACAATGAAGTGAGATAAAGAACAGTTGTTATTCTCAAAAACCCTTCTGGGATTGGAATCTGTTTAGTTGTCGCGAGGGAGTGAGGATCAGTGGAAACCGGCTGGAAGCGTTCCGCGAGTGCGGTATACCGAGAAAACGCCGCTGGCTGGAAAACGGCCGAGCTCGGAAGCTAATGGATGCTGCCGGGGGCCTGCGTGCCGCGCTGTGACTGGACCGGCCAGCCCGACGCCTGCCCCTTACAAGGAGCCAGTCAGTTTCCAAGAGTTGCCTCTGAAGTTCCGGGAAAGCCTTCCATGGGCGCACGGTGTCCGTTTTCAGATCCTCTGCTAAAGTTTAACTTGTGCTAAACCAACTCAGGAGTCTAAAATCCTAAGAAACCTGATTATGAAGCACCAAGGGCAAACGGTCGAGTTCTGGTTCGCATAAACGGCGATGAACACTCCGGGCAGATGGCCAAAATGATGCCCTTTCTTTAGGTTCACAACTATTACTCCCACACAATCCGACTGTAATATATACCAACATTTCGCCAATTCAGGGTACCTGTAGGTAAATATGTTTCATACTTGGAGTCTTTCTCGGAGTTCCCGCGTCCAATTAAAACCGAGACTCCCGACTCACGCCCGACGAACGACTCCGCCTGCCCGGCCGAATCCACCTTCAATTCCTCGCGGCACAAGGGGCACCTCAGCCGGGCCAAAGCGAGTTGGGTGTGGCGATTGGAGGGGCAAACCGCAGGTGTTGGTCCATGCTAACCCACTTACCAGGGCAAGCCATTTTTGATTTCCTTTGTTTATTGAGCCAGAGAGATTTACACTTCAAACGAAGATAGCCTCAAGCCTCAAGTGCCCCGAGTGCATTGGCAAAAGAAATCACCACAGCTTTTCGTGAAGTGATGACGAAAGTCCAGGAAATCAGGGAATGAGTAAGGGTACCTGAGATTCCGGAAGTGGAACAACTTCTAGAGACCCCCTGAGTAGAACCCGGCCAATTCGAATCGGCGGGCCTGGTAAATGGGACTCTCTTTTTTTTGCTTTTTCTGTGTGCTGCCATCATTTCATCCAAATGGAAGGTGTGGGGTTCCTCGACCCCGCTAATCTGCAGGAGAGCGCTGCCGGCAGCTTCCATTTGCTTCACGTGATTGTGTACGCATACCGGCTGGCTTTCACGGGAAGTGGCCATTTTGGAGCAGAATGAGGGCTTGGTCGAAAACACTGATGGTCTATGGCCATTTTTTTGGGGGGCGGAGTCTCCTTCATTTGGAACACGCGCGGGCTTCGGTCCCGGGCCGAATGGCCCTTTCGCTTTCGGAGCGCTCCAGCGCGGGGCTTGCTACCTGGAAGGCGGGGATGGTAGGGTGGTTTCGGGTGGGTTTGGGGTAGGCGTTGCTTTCGGCTGAGTCCAGGGTGGGTTTTGGCCAGGAAAAAGTGTGTGTGGCTTGAAACACCAAATAGCAGCGTCCGGGATGCAGTTCATCCTCCCATGGGTCTGCACTTGTCCCCACGTTTGCCAGTTACTCAAAAGGGGCAACTGAAAGGGTGGCTCTTGATTTGCAGAGTAACCTCGGGGTGGGCTCCTAAGACGTCCTCCGTTGTCAACAAACCAATTGGACGATCTCAGTTTTCTGACCCTCCACTATCTTATTATCTTGCATTATAGAAAGTCAGCGACTGGAAGTTCTACAGCCCGCCAAACACAAGTCGATGTCGCTGGCTGAGCAAGAATTGCTGATGAGGGAATGACTTGGAATGACCCCAAACTTGACCATCCTCGACATTGACAGGGAATAAATGCCCAACACTCATCTGAATTCCCGACTCAAAACATGCAAGTTGGCTACCGTGTATACCCACCTTCATTCTTTTCAAACCCCAGCTAGTTTTTGGGAAAGAAGATCCCTGGAACTAATGGGGGAGTTATAATTAGAAGGACCTATCAAAACTGCCGGAAGCAAAACTGCCTGCTCTCTGGGCGTGCCCCTTTTGCTAGCGAGCAGTGAAGAAACCGGGAGCTCACAGTTGGGGGTCTGGATTGTTGCATTTTGTGCTTTCATATTTAAAGAAGTACCCATCCGTTGGTTTCCTTTTGAAACAGAAACAAGCATTATGGGCCAATAAAATGTAGATGACCGTCTTCAAGACCCTGTAGCGATGACAGCCATTCGGCTGCCACCAGAAAGCTTGGGCCCACCACGTGAATGGGTCACTGGCTGCCTGTCACAGTCCCCATATGTCTCCATCACCCATTTGAACAGGGATCCGGATGCATTATACACCTGAACATTGCAACTTGTAAATGGTGGTTTCCAACTTTATTTTGGTGTTGAAAAAGCAACATGTTTCAATCGGCAAAATGTATCTTTTAAGGAGCTCTGTTGAAACAGGTTCACTTTCAACTGGGCCCAATGGAACATGCAATTTTGTGTGGCCATGATGGCTTCCCATGGAAGCCGGGAAACTTTCACAACCTCTCCTCCCCCCACCCCTCCCGGCCATCCACGTGATGATGCACGTCTTGTGGAAGCGGTGCCTGCCAAAAATCAACTTTCCAGACACGATGGCACCTTGGAAAAGCTTCTAATTTGCAGACGCGTGCCAAGGAAGTTTTTTAAACGACTCCCGCAATGTGGGAGATGCTCATGACACTCCTAAGAGCCTCCACAGAGGTCGTCTAAAAGAAGCGCAAACGAAGTTGTTGGCCATCTGACACGGCATGCTTGAAAAGATTCCTGGAGACAATAGGGAGTCAGCTGGAAACCTTAGCCCTTCGGGCATGCCATTGTCCTTCTGCTTTCCCCAACAAAACAGCCTTGAAAACCTGGCTGCTGTTGACCCCTCTTCAAAAAGTTTAAGTTTAACCTTGTGCGAGTTTGACGGAAAACCGTTGATTTCAATCAACAAGGTCAAAGCTAAAGATCCAACACTGTAGCTATCAAGAAACGCAATCAAGAAACGAGTATGCCTCAAAAAGATCCGCGTTGAGGCGTCCTAGGCCTCACTTCTGTAACGCAGGGCCCGATAGTAGGTCTGCCTTGTTCGCAGCTGTTTTCCTCCTGGAACCCGTCCAAGCCACCAAAAAAGGGCACCCTGAAGCAAAACAAAAGCAAAAACACACACACACACACGTGGGGATTCATGTCCACCCTTTTCGAGATGGTCCCTATGAAATTCACGGCCATGCAAGGTGTACAGCCAAACAACATCCTCAAGGAGAAAGGCCTCAAACAGTAGGGATGGCCGTCGATCGGAATCTTCATCCAGACCCCCACTGCAAAGTTTGCTACTTTCATAAGAAAAGTGGGGGGGTTGGGGGGGGGTGGGGGTAGTTTCTTATCATTTTGATACCCAAAATGCAAACCTGGCAAGTGGAAACATGGACCACAACCTGCGGCCAGCGCCCTGGCGCCCAGCCCCCCTTTCCCCCCCCCCACGGATGCTTCGCGCCGCTCCGTTCTCCCCGTCCCACCCAAGGGAGAAGGGCAGGCATGAGAGTCTGGTTGAAACATGGAATCCGTCGACCAGAATGGGGGCTCAAGGAGCCGTTTTGTACAAGTGTTGTTGTGTGTGTTGTACGACAACATATTATCTATATATAGATATATAGATACACTGTATGAAGAAGTACTGTGGATGGACACAACCCTGCATCAGTTCGTGAGTGGCTTATCCCGGTTGACATCGTGAATCCCAACTGGTGCAACGTGGATTTGTTTCGTCCACAGTACATGAGTGGACCACTCTACTGACTGCGGTCTTTCAAACACACATGCGCGGTCCGCTTTTTTCACGCGAAGAGTCACAAGATCTTGCAACCGTTGGATTCCCGCCGAGGGGAGTCGTTTGGTAGATTTGGGCTACTCCCAACAGCTCGTTCCCACGTGCAACGGCTGCAAGATAAACAATTGAGGCGGGTCACCCATCCTTGTCGATCCAAATCGCAGAGGCTCTTTGTGGGAAACAATCTGGGGGGTTGTTTGTTAGGAATCGGACCCCCCAATGTGGTGCTTGTTGTTTTCGATCATTTGGGTTTTCTCAGAAAACGAAAAATGGGATGCCTCAAAACTCATTTGCCATCCTAAAAGCACCACTGAACATATCTGCAGTGGGTAAGTATCACACATCGAGCCTCTGGAAGCGGCGAACTTTGGGCACAATGCATGAGTGGACCGTACGCGTGTCTAAGCTTGCTGGCTGCTGATTCCGCCAATGTACATCTGACTCTGGCCACGAAAGGGCGACTCGCATCGTCAAATGTTCCTTTTCCTCATCATACTGCGATGTGGGTGTGTGTCAAAATCGTGTGACCCTTGACATGGGTGCTTGTCCTTTGGCTTCGTGCGTAAACCCACCCCAAGAAGGGTATCAAATGCCTTGCTCTTGGCGTTTGCCCAATCGGCAATATGCAATCCGGATGCTGCCTGATTCAAGACAAATCCGGCGATTCTTTGGGAGGAGGATCACGCAGCGCTCGGTGATTGCTTCTGACAGAGATCATATTCCACGCGTTGCATCCGTTTAGGAAAAAACACCTAGCTGAATTTCGTGAGCCCGCTGAGTACAGGACCATCACGGGATAGCGATAGTCACTCTTTTGCTAGGTGTCGAATCCCATGCCTGAGCGAGCTTCATGATTGGTCATTTAAGCCCTCAGCTCTAGCTGTTTACGCAGAATCCAGCATTGTCCAGCGGCAAACAAGTGCTTCGCAAAATGGTGGACACCCATTTGGCTGGTATCCGAAGGAAAACCAAATGGACGCCAACCATTCTTGGGTTCCCCACTCTTGAGAAACACCCATGCTGACCAAGGCTACGGCCTGCAGCGTGCGGCCGTCAACAAAATATAAACTCAGCGCTGCGTCCAGGCTCAACGCGCTGAACGCTTGGACGCGTCTCATTTGCCCACTGGCCCCGGAATTCAACATGGATATTTTTTGTTGTTTCGCTTTGTGGGGTGGGTGAAATCGCTCGTGTGCCTGCTGGCATGCGGATAAATTTGCAGTTTGTTCTTGCTCACCTCTCCAGGCAGCCAGCTGGGCAATATCCCTGAGCTAGACTTTGGTGGGCGGGGGTGGCGGGGGTGGCTTTCGGAAGAGGTCGTCAAAGGTGGCTTTCTCTTTGTCCTTCTCCTGACCGCGCAATGATCAAATCTGCTCTCCAGTTCTCATGGAGGTGTCTCAAAATCTGGGACCCCTAAGATGGTTGGGTTCTTTTTGGCTTCCTCCGAACCAACGGAAAAAGCAAAGGCCTCGGCGGTGGTCTATTTTGAGGAGCCCCCACGGGAGAAACACAACCACGTTCCCGCATCTGGCGGCTGATCCGAAGAACCAAAAATTGGAGGTCCGCGTCGAGCACGCGAAACCATCACACAGTTCCAAGGAATCCAAAAAAGCACAACCCGTTAAATGGGATAGAAGCTCGAATGGAAAACTCTCAGACTTACTTGTCTTTTTGTTTTTCAAGGGAAAACCACCCCTTCATGGGGCCCTCTTCAAACAAAGACACGAATTCGCACAAATAAGCTTAAGCTGTTGTTCATGCCCGAATAAGCTCTGGGGTGGTCTGGGGCAGCTTTCAGAAAGAGCTGCGGAGGAGGGTTCAAGGCTGTTAGGGATATCACCTGAGCGACTCTATAAATCCCACATGAACCCCTATGTCACTATCAGGTGGCTTTCGCACAAGCTTGCGCTTTCCTTACGCGGTCCATGCGTTCGCTTGCGTCAGCGAGCATGTTTCCCTTACGCGTAGGCAAATTCAGCCTTTCCCCTCCAGAATTGTTTACGCGGGTTCCTTTTCCCATGCAAACCGCCAGATCTGTTCAAGATGTCGTGGCTGACTCCGAGAAAGTTGACGAGGAACTACCCTCGCGAGTTTAGCGTCTTGGCGTTGCTGTTCTTACTGCAGGTCAAGAAACGGCCTATGCGGCGGCGCCCATGGTGAGGGCCAGCGGGCAGCCGAGCTAGGCGAACTTAGGCGAACCTTACGCACCTGCTTACGCGAGCTTACGTGCCCGAGCCCCTTTAGTTTTCCTAAGTCCACTATTTTCAGCAGCCTGTGTTTGTCCTCGGAAAGGTTTCAAAAGCACCCACCAAGAGCTCCCGAACAAAGCTCTGCCGGTTTTGTTTCTATTGGTGCGCACATGCGGTCTTAGACGCGCCTTCTGCAGGACTTCCCTGGGCAAGTTGCCAAGCCCAACTAGGTTGAAGCAGCACAAGCCACAAATAAACACAGAAGCACATGTGGGTATGGGTCAAAATTAAACCGCCAGGATATGGACCGCAGGTTTTAGTGCTTGGCTCCATTTACCTGATTTCCATTTTGGGTACCTATTTTTGACCCACAGCATGTGTTGAAAAGACTCTTCCGAGCATGCTTACAAAGCTGACCAAGCAATAACGAAGAAGAGCTTACGTGGGTGCTTACGAAGCGTGATCCCGGAAAAGTGCTTACGCCGGCTTGCGCCGTGCATGGTTTGCTTACGAGCGGCCTTGTTATGACACAACTCTTGCTTGGGATGTGCAGGCAAGTTTGTAGAGATGCTCACCTGTGCTTACGAAACATAAGGGCCGTAAATTAGGAGCTCTTGGTGAACAGCGCTGGATCTGACATTTGTGCAGATTGCGTCAAATGCTTCAACTTTTGCGTGCAATCCTGGCGCACTTGGGTGCTCGGCTAAGTTAGTAAGTTGTTGCAGGTTAAAGCCCATTCTATAAGCCGCCCGAATTGGGCTTAACCTTGTTATTGGGGGGTTATACCCCAACCGTCCACCAAAGTGGCCGATCATCAACTAGACCACCAAAATCAAACTTTGACATTGCCGAAGAAGCCGCGAGCACGGCGTACGACACTTCGTCGCCTCGACCAGTACTAATTCTACAACAAGAACAACCACAACGAGAATGACAACATATACCACCAGCACCACCACAACG